>WOFM01000421.1:258333-378704 GCA_011428145.1 Ericerus pela | reverse complement strand
TGGAAAACAAAACATATCACTGTAAACAGTAATAAATCCAAGCATGAGTGTGAAGAGCTCACATTCCTTGGCCATCGAGTCAACAGCGCCAGTATTAGACCCATACCTGAATGTGTTCAAGCTGTACTTGATTTCCCCCTCCACAAAACTGTTCATGACCTTAGGCGCTTCCTCGGAATGGTAAATTTCTATAGGCGTAAAATTAAACATTGCACCCACATTTAGAGTAAACTCTTTGCGTTAATCCATTCAAACAGAAAATGTGACAAAACTCCAATAATTTGGACTGACACTGCTAAAACTGCTTTCTGCAAAATCAAGCAGGTGTTAGCAAATGCCGCTCTTTTAGCGCATCCCGATGAGTCCAAACAACTCATCTTGGCATCCGATGCGTCTAACCACGCAATAAAGGCAACCCTCTATCAACATGGTGCCAGATTGATACAGCCTTTGGCATTTTTCTCCTGCAAATTATTAGACACTGAACACCAATATCTAACAAACAACTGTGAATTACTCGCTGTTTTTGCGGTGGTGAAGCACTTCTGCAATCTGGTTGAAGGGCGTGTTTTCTCCGTCTATATGGACCACAAGCCCCTCACAACTACCCTGTTTCAGGCGTGTGAGAAAGCTTCACCATGCCAGCAAAATCAGCTTGAGTACATCTTGCAGTTTACAACGGATATTTGCTACATCAAAGGAGAGGACAACATAGCTGCTGATTGTTTGTCACAAATCTCAATCTCCACCATTACCTCTCCCTGTGTTGTGCCCTATGATGAAATGCCCCTTTGCCAACAACACGATCTACTAGGATGAGAATGGTGTGGCGATAGTTGGTCATAGAAAAACGTGTGTATTACACACTTGTTGATCACCTAGAGGGCCAGTGGATTAAACTCCACAAACTACCTTTTTGTGCTCACGGCTATTTATTTTGTCTACATAGCTAAATTGAATACTGAGCTAGGCTTACATACACTTCAACCAAAGAACACACTCCGCCTACTCTGGTGTTTGTGTGGTGTTGTGTATTATACTACGCACACACCCACAGTCTTATTCATCTAGAACATACAATATTGATTTACCTATTGTTCCTTCAAATAATTAAACTGTGTTTCGTATAGGTAAATTTGTTCTAAATTAATACCTAACGTTTATATATAAGCTGTTTTAGTAGTAGTTTTGAAAACTGGAACCCCGTCATAAGTAAATATTTGTCTTTAAAACAGCAAACGTAAAGAAGTTACAATCAGAAATTCGATTTAAGAAGCAAATCATTATTTTTATGAGGGTTTTTTTTGTCATCTTCCTCAGATTCGAAAACCTCTGGGTATTATCTACGTTTTCAACTGAAGTGATATGTTAAGAGTACGTCTTGTAGTAAATATAAAAAAAAAAACAAGTGATCCGTAACAAACCAAAGTTAAGCAATTAGCTTATACATCAAAAAGACAAAACCCCTACACTACATATGTATATAAAACGAATGAATAAGGAGTTTCTTCAATGCGACCTTGAAACGAAAAATATTCTAGGTACCAAGTTGAGATCTCATATTGAGGGCAATTTCGCTCACTATGCTTACAACGTGAGGCTTTACCGTCAGAAAAAGAAACACTTTCTCACTTGCAAAAGCCTTCAGCTTGAAGGAAACAGTCATAATTCTGACACTCGAATACACGTATATTTTATTTCCAGCTATATTGTAATACAATTTGTTCGTAAGCAAAAAATACCCGATAGCGTTTGTTTTCTTCCATTTTTCCCAATTTTTTTTCTTTCAACTTTCTTCGGCACTGACATTTCGTTTAAAAGGCTATTATCGTCTTTTAACCATTCTCCACAACCCTCCTTCGCCACCCTTCAACCAGCATCTACCAAAACCCCCAACCATTATTAAACATCGTTCTCACGCAAAAATATACGCTAACCTATGCTATATGCTGCGTTGTTGTACAGCTCCACAGTTTCGGTTGTAAAATGATTTTTATTTTTGCCGGCGTTCCAAGGTGATTTCAGAAAAAAATTTATCGTATCCCCACTTATGAAATGTCGATTCACTCGAAAATATACGTATAATACGCGAACATTTTTACAACTTTGTAACAATCGATTTATTTTCTTCTGTTTTTTTTTTTCCAATACTTTTTCCTCTCTGAATCCCCCAGCCCCTATCAGCCCACACTCAACGTTTTACTTTTCCCGTAAACGAAGTAGGTATGTTTGAAAAGGATTTTGTAAATTAAAATAGAAACGTTTTGCGTTTCACTTTTTTCTCACTTTTTTCCGCACATATACGTAACCGAATAAAAAAAGGCGTCTGTTGAATTTTGTCGTCGTCATTTTAAAAAATAAAAATTCGGTATACTTGCGACTCGTATATTGGAAAGAATAACAAAATGCAGCGTGACGAACTTGATAAAACAAAACGACAAGTATAAAAAGAAAAAAAATATGAGAAAAAGGTCAAGTAGATCGGAGGGACAAAAATACCAAATAAACGAGTTACATCTTTCTGCTCTAACCCTTTGAACAGAATTTCGCAAGGGGCATTCTCTGAATTTTTTGCAGCCATTGTTTTTATTTGTGCTATCAATAAAATTAATTTTAAACGCCAGGAAAAAATTGTCAACGTCAACGATCAGTCGTATGCGCCTATTATTACAAATAAGGATGAATACAATTGAAGGGCTGATCGAAAAAAATGACTATACTAAGTTGGAGTTAATTTTTTAGTAGGTAATAAAAATTGCTATCTTTATAGTTTACTAACAAATCAACCAAATACGAGCAAAATACTCGCGTGGCGTCGTAGAATGCAAAACGTACCTCAAAATTACAATAAGAGAGCTAAATAGGAAAGAACCTCAATAATTTGTTTAAATATTACAGAATTATCGCCCAAGTCTAAGAGCCAATATGATATTAAATTTCGGAAAAACTATCGCAACGAAATTCCATTGAAGTACATAATTACCTTCCAACTAAACTCAGACAATAAGGCTTTCTAAAGAGACTTTTTTCTTACTTTAAAATCTTACTAGTCAGCGGTATTGTTAACTCAAAATGCGTCGAAAGGGTTTCAACAAGAATGAAAAAAAAAATTAAAACAGAGTAAAAACACCAAATATAAATGTAATTTTTCAATCCGACTGATTGTCTTTGCACAGAAATCCATTTATATTTTGAGTGGAACGAGTGGGAGCTGCAAGAGTTTGAACCAACCAAATCAACCTACATCACTAGTACATTACTTTTTAACTGCATATACGATACACAACTACGAATTAGAATTAAAAGCTGGTTTCAAAAAAATTCAGCAAAAAAAATCTTCCTATGTTTCCTCTTCTTTCAGTACCATACTTGCAACATCTCTTGAGGGCATCAATCGCAGTAGGTATATTTTCCGAATGTGTCAAATTTTCTAATGGCTGCTATTCGAAAACCAGAAAACAAATTTTATTCAAATTTAATACTAAATCAGTTCTTAATAGTTTTTAACAACCACGAAAATTTCAAGCCAAAATCTTTCAACTTATGAGAGTTATCGGTTTGACAACATGGTGGGTTTGCAAAACTTTGAAAACCTTTCCTTCCGAAATTACTGGATGAATTTCAAAAAATTTCAATACGAATGTGTAGCCCGTGAAAGCCTCTAATACTACCCTAAGTTTTATTGTCATAGGCTAAACAGCAGAGGCTCCATATCATCCCAAAAAATGCCAAAATGAGCAAAAAAGGAAATATTTATAATTACGACGTAGTGCCCTGGAAAAATTTGTCATTTTCCAAAGGTCACTGACATTTTGGCGAGAGTCGACAATCTAGAAAAAAAAAAGTTTCAATTAGCCTTAACATTTTAGTCATTTTCCAATTGGCCCAAACGAGTTTAAGCTAGTTAAAAATTCGAAAATTACTGGACCAATTAGCCTAGGACTAACTAGACTAATTTTAGGTTAATTGAAAAATTATTCCAATCAACCTAAAATCATCAAGCGCGCGCATCCGTACACACTTGCTGCGTGCGTCTGCGAATGCACGTGTGGGGGCAAATTCACGTATGTGATGATTTTTGGTGGATTGGAATAATTTTTCAATCAGCCCAACTAGGTTTATGCTCATTACAATGAGCCTAGTTGGAACTAGGCTAATTGGGCTAGTGATTTTCGAATTTATAACTTACTAGCCTAAACTCGTTTGTGCTCACTGGAAAATGACTAAAATTTTTAGGCTAATTGAAACTTTTTTTCTTGTTTTCTCAATTGCAGGCTCTTACCAAAATGACGTAGACCGATTGGAAAAAGATGTATTTTCAAAAGGGTTTTACGAGATATATATATATCCATAAATATGCATACGGCAAATGGTGCACAGAAGAATTTAGTGACCTATCGGATATTCATGATCAACGACTCGGAATCGGCGCTTTTCCACACGTCCCGCAACTGCACTGAATGCTATTGGGAAAATATACTAATAATCTGAAGACCAAAACCAAAACCAACGATGCAAGTAATAATTAAGGCTGAATTTTCTTATTCCTCTCCATTTATTCATTTATTGTTACTGGTGGCCAATGAAATTTTTGCATTTTGAAAGGATATGAATGGCAAGTTCAATTTCATCATCAATAATAATGAGAATTTAGCGGATAAGTAAGGTTAAAAACGAGTTTTAAAAAAATACGCTTATATAATTTGAAGAAGAAAATAACGGTAAAAGAGAAAATAAAATATCTCACTTTTTTTCCGAGGCAGAAATAAACAAAAATTGAAAAAACAACTGATAAAAACTGATATAAGTGTATGGGTGCGTGTATCACAACACGTGAAAGTAGCGCTGAAGTTAGTCATCCGGTATACTTTAACAAATTGAGTGAGTAGAATAAAAGCATATAACAAGACTGAGACTAAGGCCAAACTTGGAACTGTGAAACCGAAACTCAAGAAACGAATGAAACAAAGATACTTACGAATTACCAATGACTTAAGAATTACTTATCCACGTACGAAAACTAGTCAGCATAAGAATTTTTCAAGTAATAAGTATTTATTGTTCATGTATACAACCCAAAGAATAATAATGGAAGACCAAGACTAAAATGCGGTCTAGATCTAGCTTTTTCTCATCACTATTTGCTCCAAACGAATTAATTGATTCTCAAAACATCAGCATGATCGTTAAAACCTTTTGAGTCAATCAAGCAATACCACTTCGGGAGTAAATTGTGTATGTTTTTCAGCCGCTAAAAGACAAGGCGAAAACGACAAATGGTTTCCAAAATTATCAAAAACATAAACTATTCATCACTTTATTTCCTTTAATCCCATTGGATGAAACGAGATGGTATCATTTTCAGCTCGAAATTACCCACGCAAACGCGTCACAAACCGGCCATCAACGCGCCGAAATAATACATAATTGCAATTAAATTGCTACGTCAGAAGATTCGATAATTTTTAAGACGTTGAAGTTCCAGTAAAACTCTAAAACGATTATTATTTTCAACTTTTTTCTTTTTTTCACTCTATCGGTCAATTTTCGCGCGCAGAAATTTTATTCCGACAGTTTGAAAAGACTTAAATGTGACAGTTGAGTGTACCCAAAATTATCTATTTGGAACACGCTTCCGTTTGACGGAAAATTCCATTAGTGGAAATCTTCGATGAAAAGATACGGGCGAAATTAAAACATTAAATAACTCGTGTCTCGAACCATTTTTACGGGTAAAATGAGTAAAGCAAAATACGCTACGAGAAAAAAAGTACAACGGAAAAATGGTGACGTGGTTTTCCGCTTTGTCCTCCAATCCCAATACTCGTGCCTCCCAAACCATTCTTCAAAGGTTTGTTACTCGTGCACGACTCTCACAGAATACATATATACAGACGAACGAACAGAATACAATTTCATTAACAAGACGGACACGAGCAAATAGTAGCGAAGCAAGATTTTTACACTTATGAATTTAATTTACAAAATACTGATTTTTCTGATTTTTCTACAAAGACATACATGTCAAGTCGCATCAAATTTGACAGAAATATAAGCATCGTTTAACATAGCTGCATTTGGAAAGTAAGTCTCAAATAATCCGAAGAAAATGCAGAGATCCGATAACTGACAAAAAAATGCCAAAAATTGAAGCGAATTCGAACAAGCAGTCAACATTAAAGACAATTTGTTACATTAGTATGAAAAAATTGATAAAAATTAAAAAAAAAATTAAATAAATAATACACAAATAAATAAATACCAAACAAAAATATTAAAATATCAAAAGTATTTGGCAGAATGCTGGGTAAAAGTTAGGAACGTTTAAAATTAAGTGTCAAGGAAATTCAAACCTAATAAACTGTATTGTAAAGTCATAAAAAACGCACCAAAGTTCAATCATTTTAGCAAAACCATTATTTCACACCTGTCTACTACTCTATTGTTTACCGGCTCAGTTAACAAAACCATAGTACCGGTAAAAAATCCAGTAACTGACTCAACTAAATTATAAAATATGGAACTATACAGTGAACATCTGCCTTTGTCAGCTAAACAATGGCTAATGAAATCCGTAGTCACAAAGAAAAACGTAGAACACAAATAATAAATTGCAGTAAATGCATTTTTCAACTATCCTGGTTTCCAGTTATTATAAATGTACGGCTATCAAATGTACAATATTGCGTATAACACTATATAAAGAGGCTGTTACTAATATTGCTTCTTAACATTCCTCAGCAGTGTTGACAAATAGTCCAAAACTTCTGAAATGGGATTGAGAATTTTGGGTTCCACCAGGGGCCCAAGAGTAGACCATTACATGATAAAGAGTGATAACCAATATGGGATTTCACTCATTCTGACCTTCTGAAGAGAAATTTATGGAATGCAAAGAAAACAGTTGGTGGCAATCGAGTGACCTGATGAAAAACAAAGCTTAAAATACTAAAGATCATTAAAATAATATTTCAGAGGATCATTAAAAGAAAAAATATCAAAAAATATTTTGCAACAGTTAACCACCAAAAGTACCTGTGGCGACGGGTGGTCGTTGACGAACGAGTGTGTATTACACACTCGTTGACCACCTAGCGGGCTAGTGGAGTAAAATACACAAACTATGTTTTTGCGCTCACGGCTGTATATTTCGTCAGTACAGCTAAACTTGTTTACTGGGCTCGGCCCGCACACACTCTTCAACAAACATGCAACCGACTCTCATTGGTGTTTGTGTGGTGTTGTGTACGTACATATACACACACTCACAGTACCCATTTGCTTTGGGTCTTTTATCACATTTTTCCTACAATGACTGTAGTTTCACAGTCTCACCAGAGTGCGTAAATTATTCAGGAATTCCCAATACCAATCGATAGCCGAACAAATGGAAACATCTAACGTATTGAATGGTACATTATCTAAACCATGCTAACTTCCTGATTTATCTATAATTGTTGAAATATATTGCTTTCAATATCTTTGGGCTAATGTTTACGCTATGTCAGCATGAAAACAACGAAAAAATGCTGTTCGAATAAATATTTTAAACTGAGTTTTTACATATCTTTATATTTTTATATTTTTCACACAACATGCGATTGTTTTGTACCAGGGTTGTAGGAATTCTAACGATTTGGATAAATAATCCATTTACTGATTTAATAGGTACTTTCAACATTAACTTACTTAGTACAAAAACATTAAACAACTAACTGTACTGTTAAGTTCTGGATGAAGTGATTCATGGTTTTTGAAGCATTATTTCCCTCAAAGATGAACCACAAAAATTATAAAAGAACAAAATTTCGTCAGATACTAAAGACGCTGCCGATTTCAAGTAAAAATATGAACTGGGAAGGTATATGAAGTCAATAATATTTCAGGGTAATACCTACATATGTATACGCAAAGAATTTTTCAGAAAATTTTTCATCCAGGCAGAACTGATCAAAGTGTAAATTAAAAGTTTCCAATTAACATTAAAGCAATCAATCCTACAGAGAATACCTAATAAATTTTATTCTTATTAATCCAGCTTAACTATTCGATCGTTTTGAGAAACTAACCCTGATCGACCACATTCTGAAAATAAAAGCTCTTTGATGACACTATGAGGCAAATAAATCAAAAAATGCAACATTTCAAATTAAATTAAAATTTTCATAGATCCATCGCAAGAGGAAAATAAAAGGGAAAAAAAGAAAATGAAGAATCAATAGCGTTGAGGAGGAAAATGGCGTGTAAAAAGTTTACTTTTCACTTTGCTCTAATCAAAAATGGCTAAGAAAAAAAGAAAGAGAAAAAATATAATTCAAAGTTTGGCGAGCAACAGCTATCAATCGAATAACATTTCGTGTACGAACCTCATGAGGAATGAACAAGCAAAATTCGAATTTTTTCCCGGTAATAAATTTGTAAATTCTCGTAAATCTAAAAAAGATCTACTAAAGGTCTCAACTCTCAAAAGAATTCGATTACTGAACAAAAGTTTAAAAAAACAAACATGTGATTTCGAAAAGGACCGAAGCATAGAGATATCTTATATACCTTTTCACTTCAGTTATAAAATGAATAAAAGATGTAATGCCAGTATTTTCATAGGTTTATAGGAATTTTAGATTCAGTTTCTACATTTTTCATTAATTTGAAAGAATTTTTGTACCAACAATATGTCCAAAATACATTCTGCATACTTTTGCATAGGTGACCGGGAAAATAATTAATGCAAAATGATTTTTCACTGAAACTAAAATTGTTAAATCATTTTCGGACACAAAACGTTAACATACGACAGGCAATTGAAGAAAACATTTTATTTCGAAACAAGTTGTTTGTACATTCATAAGGCCATTTGATACTTGCTTTACCCCCGTAGTTACTTAACTGCATTAGAAAGAAAAACTCACAATTGACGCAATTTTTTAGAACTACTCTGAAAAACACGCGAGAGTAGGGTAAAAGTTTTGCAAACAAACATAATAGTAAAAAATTTTAATTTAGGACTGGCTTGATGAAAACTAGTTTATGAAAATGTATTCCGGAAAGAGTAAGCGCGTTCCAGTTCCGCTTTTTCTTCTTTTTAGAGAACTTACGAAGTACAAATAGAAAATAATACATATTCTTACGAGAGAAATCTTTTTCTCCTATTCTATTACTCAATCGTATATTTCATGCATTTTTTTATTATGTACCTTTGAGAACATTAGGCAACATGTCTATTTCTTTCTGAAATACTGAATCCGTTCCTTTCTTCGAAAAAATTAGAAATAATTCAGAACCATTTTCAATTTCATAGAAAAGAAAATCACATCATTAATTTTGGCACAACGCCTGTTGAAGGCATGATACCGTTTGCATTTCTTTAAAATTACATTCAAAAAATAAAGCGTTTGTTGCCTGTCTTTAATTTGTCATACTTAAATATAGTATTTGTTAGGATCAATTTCCCAAAACGATCGTTGAGCAAAAAAATGCTCTAAACGCGTTGTGATAACTTGAAAACAATCACTAACTGAATTCGGGTAGTGGCTTATGAAATAATGTTCAAAACGCGTACCTCGAGGAAATATGAAAAAAGTCACAAAAAAAAATTTTCATTGTGGCTCGTAATATGGAAAACTACCAAAACTCGTTTTGATATTGTAAAAATAACATAACCTTGTTTGAAAATGAAAATCAGTATTTTAGTGTTTGTGGGTGTGGATGCGGGTGTTTGTGCGGATGTGGTTTTGTTTCAATTAAAATCATCAAAATATTAATTTTAGTACTCAGAATGGGTTTTGGTATTTTCAAGTTGCCACAATAGGTTAAGGTAGTTTTTCCAATTGAGCCCATCATGTAAATTTCTCATTGAGGCTTTTCCTTCCTTTTCATCACCGGTTTTAAACAGATAGACATTTGGAACAATTTTTCAGCCAATGGTCGGTTTCGTCAATTACTCCTAACATATTCACTATTTAGAGAATAGAATTAGGTATGGCAGAAGGATAATGAGGCTTGTATACCTCATTCTCAGTGAAATTATCTTATTTTGTTCAAATTTTCTTCTCATATGAAGGAGACAAACTGTGCGAATCATATGCGAATATTTTACAAAATTATTTTTTTTAAATTCCACTAAAGACTGAGGAGACAAACGCCTAATAAAGGATCTATACCTACAGGGAAAACTTTTATGTAATTTCAGCAAAATTAATCTGAAATAATAGTCACAGGCGAAATTACATGAATTTTGTAAATTTTTCTTTTGAAGCATAGTTTATGAGCCGGAAAATGATGACAATTTTTACGTATTTTAATTCGATATAGACAACAAAAATATGAAAATTGTTATATTATGCTACGGACTCACTTCACTATTCAAATAACCAATCAACGATTCAAAAGTTAGAAAATTAGACAACAAAAAATCGTCATCAAACATTTTAAAAGTTTTTCGATTATTGGAAAGAATTTGATTTTCAGTAACTCACGATAGAATAAACTACAGTATTAAAATGTAAATACTTTTATATCATACACGATCAGAAAGGCAATGTTTACACTGGTATTTTGCGAGAGAAAAGTAGCATTCATCATTGATAAATGTAACTTCAATGTAAAGTGAATGCTCCTATTTTATTATAAAGAGGCATGTTCACACTTTCTGAATGAAATTATAAATCTGCTACAATGAGAAGGTTGATATTTTGTTCCTTTTAAAAAAATTTTTAGATAAAATTTATCATTTGGTAGAATTTCAACGTTTTATCACTTTCTGATCATTAATTATATGAAATATATTTCTCAACAAAGTTCAAAAGTGAGCTTTTACATATGAGGGAGTTTGCGAAACGAGCACAGCAAGTGAGCAATTCCCGAGTCATGTAAACTAACTTTTAAACCTTGGTGTGTAATATATTATTTCTAATGTACCTTCCCCCAACCCCACTTTTGATAAATGCGAGTCACTGAAAAATAAAAATTATTAATTCTAAACTCATTGAAAACATGAAATTTTACATTGAGACATAAGCTAAGTTTTGTACAATACCAATATTTCACGAACCTACCCAATAAATAATTTTGATGCAAGCATCAGAAAAATGTTCTTAAATTGACAACAAAAATTTGAAAAAAATTACCGTAGAAGCAATGCAAACTGCAGCAGTAATAATAATGATAATAAAATAATAATAAAATTAAAATAACTAATAATAATAAAGAAGCATTGACATATTTCTGAATCGGGAATAGATTTGATTTGAACGCCTATGTTTCCTACAGAGTATTATAATCATGAAAAAAAGAAAGGTAGAAACAACATTCGTTGAAAAATACCAACAAAAAAAAGATAATGCGCAAATGTAAAATTATGGTATTGGGAGGAAAATCTAATAATAAAGAAACTAGGATGCGGGAGTAAATAAGACAGTAGAAGAAAAATGTCGAAAGGGGAGAAACACGAAGAAAAATGAAATTCGAACATAGATGAGAGTGCTACGTACTATACCGA
The DNA here is from genome assembly GCA_011428145.1 of Ericerus pela. Classification (NCBI taxonomy): domain Eukaryota; kingdom Metazoa; phylum Arthropoda; class Insecta; order Hemiptera; family Coccidae; genus Ericerus; species Ericerus pela. The sequence goes on along the minus strand of WOFM01000421.1, from coordinate 367,207 downwards.
TAATACAACATACTCGTATATCCCACGGAATTTAAGTGAAAAGAAAGTACAGTAATAATGACGTGTTACAACCGTGTTGCGATTTTTGAAGTAGGAAAACCGTATCAAAATGATAACTGTTGATGTTTTTAAATAACCAAGTCTGACACTCGACTGATTTCATGCATTCGACGAGGAAATACGTATAGTTGTAAGAGCAGAATGAATGTGGAAGTGAATGGTAGATGAAAATGTCTCAATACTGAAGATGTAAAACGGAACAAAATACCGAAAATACCAAACATCCGACAGAAATCAAATCAAATCGAAACACTCATGTTCACATTTTTAGAGGAAAAGCGATACAGATAAGAACGTATTCTATTTCCATCCCATTGCGAGACATTATTTGGCACGCTTCCGAACAATTATCTTCCAAAAATGACGTTTTTTCAACAAGGCAAAATGTCAGTACCATACCATTTTACATTGGCATACGTAATACCAATGATTCTTCCGACGCACCCACATAAAAATCATCAAAGGCAGTTATAGAAACCACTTAGCTAACAACATAAAATTAGATGATTGTACAATTCAAACTTTTTCTTTTCAAAGCATTTTTGATAATATTATTTAAGTAAATTCCAGATTACATTCATTAGAGTTCCATAATTTTTTTTTCCTTCATTAATAGTGTTGAACTGAGGGTTTTGCAGTGGCAATCTCTCAGCAAATAAATACACAAAATCTTACTTTTTCGTACAATTCAAAAACAATATTTACATCATAGTTAATTAATAATCAATTCGAAATAAAACACTTAATAATCTTATTCTTAACTTCTATTCTGAAACCTGCTAAACACAACACCTAGATACTCTGTTCACGCTAAGTGCGTGACCTTATAAACCATACTCACACTTGTCAGCTCGAAACACGGGCCCATATTTACAAACGTCACTTTAACCTCCCTTCACTTAAATTTCACAAAAAAAAATTTTTTGCACAATTTTGTACTGAAAAATGTAGGAAAACATTGTATCTCTTATGTGAGTTCTAATGTAAAAATAAAATGTTACCACAATCTTAACTACAAAATTGTGTCAAAAGTCATTCTTAAGTGAAGTTTAAATGAAGGGAGATTGAAGTGACATTTGTGAATATGGACGACAATGTTTGTTTACTCTATAAAATGAGGCTTATTGTATAACAATGTGCATCGATATCTATTCCTCTACCTCTAACCGGCTGCCACGTCCACAGGTAATTATGACGTCCCGCACTTCTTAGCTTGAACAGAGTACAATGTGTGCACCAGTGAACCTAACTTTTCACATTCTTTATAAATTATAAGGCAAAACAAAGTGAATTTGTCTTTCAAAATAGAGGACGAATTCGCCTGTATAATTTAGAATAACACAAAATTGCCGTTGGATGACATATTTTACAGCTTACACAAATTTTTACCCGATAAAAGTGATAATATCTTGTGTGTCAGCACTTTTTTAGGATGTTCATCAGTATTTTAATAAACAATAGATGGCGAATAATATTCCAAGAAATATTAGCCGCCGGTTGTTTCGCCACCTTTATACAGACGATGACAATGATCTGTATAAATAGGGAGAAATGAGAGCAAGTTTAGTTCAAAAACTTACAGAGTCAGATCGTTTTGCAGTTTTCAAACTATTATTGCGGTTTTTTTCTTTTTATAAGATTTTATTCTATTTACTACTGCGATTTTAAAATATACCAATATTGCAGTCAACATTCCGCAACGAAATAATATTTACTTCGCATGAAGCTAAAGCTAAAAAACAATAAAAGCTTATCTTTAAAAACGGGTTTTTAACGTAATTTTAATTCATTTGCATTTCTAGTCACTTTTCGACATCATGAAATAATAGTATCACGGTGATTTTTTCATAAGTAATATGCTAATGTCTCATAAAATGTATAAGATAAGTTTATTTAAGAACAATTAGTCTGAACATGCGAATAAAGAACTATGTTTTTGTTTTTTATTCATTAGATTTGGCTAAATAATTTAGGGACTTTTAGTCAGATGTTTTAGAAAAACTGTGACACATTAGAATATGCCTAAGTAGCATAAAATTAAATTAAAAAATTGAAATTTCAAAGCGGTTGATATCAAAATTGTTTCTTATATTTTATAAAAATTTCGTAATTATTGGGAAAATATTCAGGTTTTCATCTTCGTACCTCAAATTACATGCGCGATTCAAGAATCAAAATTAAAATAAAATATCTCTACCCACGGTGAGAGTATATTTTCCAAAAAAAATCAAATTTTGTAATGGCTGTCATTCAAAAACCAATCCACCGATTTCGCTCAAATTCAATACCAAACCAGTCTTCCATAATCTCCAACTATTATAAAAATCTCAAGCCAAAATCTTTTAATTTACAGGAATTATCGTGATGACATGGTGGGTTTGCATAACTTCAAGGACCCCTTCCTCCGAAACTACATAATGAGTTTCAAAAATTTTAACACGAATGTGTAAACTATGAAAGTCTCTTAACACTACCTCAAGTTTCATTGCCATAGATCACACAACGGAGGTTCCACAGACTCCCAATAAATGACAAAATAAGTAAAACGTGAAAATATATATTTATAATTGTACACATTATGTACAGAATAATTTGAGTGACCTATACATATATTCGTGATTTAAGACTATGGATCGGCGCTTTTCCACAGATCCTGATCCCACGTCCCGCCACTGCACTTAATGCAATAGTTGTAAAACGGTGGTTTAAGATAATTTGAAATGTAGTCAATTTTTTTCTGAAACGGGGTAATCAGTTTAATTTCAAATGATCTACGGATATCAACAGTTATCTTAAAAATCTACAGATAAGCCAAAAATAGACCTTATCAACCATAATCCTCTAAAATTTCTTAAAAAGAGAAAACATTATCAAAATTTTGAAGAATTGTTCGTTTCTGCAGCTTGTAAATTTTCATTTAAAATAAAGCAAAATGTAATTTAAAACAAGAAATTTTATGCCAGCATAAATTATTACGTGCCATTTCAGAGCTCTTACTCAGAACTCGATATGTCACCGGATGGTAAAAAAATTTTTATGAAAAAAAAACACGGGGTAAAATTTTACAGAGGAACGACAGAAATTTCGAATTTCACATCGAAATATCACGAAATAAGATAAAAAGGCACCTAACAGCAAATCGAATGTCCGTAAATTTACGTTGGTAGAAGCGCGATTAAATGGGCCAAGAGAATATAAATGTTTAAGTTGGAAAATTCAAGTAAAAATATTTATCTCTCCCAATCATGTTAACCACTTTCAAGCATTGATATTTAAAAAGTGGACAAAAATTATGTCAGTTCTGTTGCTGACTCGTCTAAAATTCTACCATTTGATAATTTGAGAAAAATTTTAAAAATAAATTTATCGAAGAAACATTCAACATCATAACTTTAAACTTTTTCAAAATTTTGTCCCAATTACGAATAAAAATTATTCATGAGGTATTGAATAAAATAAAATGAGGACAGGATTAAGAAATAACTGAAACAAAGAGAACCAATTCAGTCAATAAAGTTGTACCAATTATCTATCAGAATTATCGAGAAACTCGAATAATCAGTTATTTACAAGAATAAGGTAATGTTTGTTCAGCTGTATTTGTTTAAAATGTCACTGAAGTCGTTGATCACACATATGATCGATTGATTTGCTGAGAGTACAGTCATAAATGTACAGCAGTCACCGATTTTCACCTTAATACGTTACGAGAAATTTTAATAATGACAGATCTTCCTCGAAGCAGATATGCTCAACAAGCTTTTATAATTTTTAGTAGTCCTCGGTCTATTACATAGGCCATTTAGAATCAAACACTACATAATCGGTTGTCGCAGATAGAAGTGATTAAAAGCTAATTTTATAATGGTATTTATTCTGTTTTTATTTTCTCATAAATAAAATTGATTGATAATTTTCTGACCCTTTTCTATCATAATTCCATACATAAACAAATATACGCAATTTTTCTTTATTTTTAATAGAACTACTCTAATATGCACAACTGGAATTGAATAATTATTAATTAATGCCATTTATACTTGAATACATCAATGATATTCATACTAATCACCATGACTGCCATTCGCATCAATTTTAAATTAAAGTTACAAAAGCCAAAGCTTATGACAAGTGTAGAACTTAATATCCAGAGATATTCCATAGAGCTGTGGTTCTGAACCTTTTTTAGATCACTAGACAACGAAAAATATTGTAAGGAACCACTTTGGGCTGTAAAGAGCGGGCGTGGTCATTTGATAAAAAACTGAAGAATTTAATTTATTTTTATAGTAAAAAGTTTTAAAAATTTAGGTATACCAATAAGTTTCTAATTTATGTCGATTTTGAATTTCATTTTTTTTTATGACTGCTGACTCCGTGGACCACTTCTTAGAGTGCCATGGATCATCACATATTAAAAACCACCGGTAATAAAATCTTTAAAATACTATTTAACTTCCCAGGCGCAATCAGTTTTGTATAAAATCAATAGGTTTGTTCGGGCAGCCGTTTTTCTAGTAATTCTGGTAAAATTTCTGCAAAAAAAATTACAGAAACGTGTTCTAGCAGATTCTATAATTCTTCTATTTCGAAAATTATCGGACATTTCCGTTCATTTAACAGTACTTCGGGAGGTACTGTTATTTTATCAGAAACATTTCTTAATGCCGGGAAAGTTTTTGGTGCAACGTCCAGAAGTTTTACCAGAAACAAAACAAACTTAATGGTTCCATGAATTGGAATTGGCGCGGTGTCAAACATGTTAAGAACTTACCCACCTCTGATGGTACCAAAAAACAAAAATTCGTCTAAAATTTTAAATGTAGTCTAATTTAAATTTGTAGAACCAAAAACCAATCGAGAATGAGATAAAGGCACTGGAACCATTGACATAGGATTGTATTTTCGTTTATATCAAAGCTGACCGACCTGTAGTAGTTTATAACTCTTCCCTTTCGCATTTGGCGGAAATCAAATGATCAGATATACGCGAGAACTGAATGTAAGACTGAGTTGAAATTCTTCTGAGATGTTGACATACATTGGTTCAAGTTTCTAAAAAAATTGGCTGAAATAGTACGTCTGGTTATCAGGATATAGTTAAAATTCTGTTTGGATTGTGTGATTCAAATGATATGAATTAAATTCAGATTTGGAATTTTAGCAATATCTCAAGAACCGAACATACGATGACTAAGCTGAAATTTTGTTGAAAAATTGAAATATGTTAGTTAAAGATTCTGCGAAAATTTTGATGAAATCGTACTTTTGGTTTTCAAAATATTTCTGAAATTCTGTTTAAACTAAGAAATTTAGATTTAGTTAGAGAATCGCAGCAATTCACATCAGTTTATCACTTGAAACATTTTGTATTAGTGGAAATAGACTTCTGCGAAAAAGATGATTAGGCCAAATGAGATGAAATATTTTTAAATCAGCTCATAAAGCCAAAGAAGACCAACACACATAACAGAATAGACTCCTAACGAGTCATAACTTGCCACCAATCATTATGGCGCTAAGATAAGAAAATAATGTGAATTTAGTTCGATCTGCAATCACTCTAAACCAGTGGATGAAAAGTCGAACTTCAATAAATCAATAGAAAGCACAGCGTTAAGATTCGCATAAGTGCAATATGGATGAATCTTTGAAAATACAGTATTGTACCAGTAAAGCTCCATAAGCCCAATGTAATTTGATGTGCAGACATGGCGGCATAAAAGTAGAGAACCATCTCATACTTGCTGTGTATTTTCGATGATTTGATTCTGTTGGCCAACTTAAAATACATTTGATAAAGGTCATCCGTTAAATTCACAAGGATAGCGAACATAAAGGTGGCTGAAACATAAAGTACGTCATGTGGTACACAGTGGTTGTCTACTTAGCGCCGGCATGTCTAATCAGAAATTATCATTCTCTACTGGTCCAGTACTAAATAGTCAGAGATAAAAATAAATAAACTCACTCGCGCTATAAGATATGATGAGTTACGTTCACTTTGATTGGAGGATCTCTTCGTCTGATTCTTCTTAACAAAATACTAACATTGTGTAAACACAGCTTGTTCTAAAAACAATATTAATCTACGCCAAATTGTATTAATAGATCATATCGATAGTAACTTTCGATTGTGTTGATTTTTGCATACAGAATACATACAAAAATAAACCTATGGAGATTAAAATTCTCGATCTGCCGAATTTAGACGCCCATAGACTTTCAAATTTAGAGAATAGGTTAGTAGTTTTGGGACAAATTAAAAAACATTTAAGACGAATCAAGGCTCTATAAATAATCAACATTATTTGTTAATAGTTTGAACGAACTTTCAAGAAAGAATAAATAAAAACTCTAGCGCAGCAAGCATCGCTAGAAAAAGTAGGTTTTCGATAAAAAAGAATTATGAATTTTGGGTCACATCAATTATCTTCAAGATTATATGCATAAATGGTATGTTATGATTGTATGAAATTTGTTAGCTGCTAACAAAATATTACACAATGTGAAATTTAAAAGCATTATTTCTTAAAAAAATGAAATGTTAACAAGATCGTTGAGTAGATAGTACCGTCCGGACGATGCTTCAAAATTGGTAGCGTACTACAAAAAGTTGTAATAAATATTATTCCGAATTTCGTGGCTATTGATGCAAAATTAAGTATTTTATAGCCAAAATAAAAACAAAAATGGTGGTACTAGAAGTACCGTCTGGCCAATCCGCACTAAAATCAATAAGTCTGGTCCTTAGTTTAATACAAATGTTCGCACCAAATTTCATGATTATTCCGACAAAAATTGCGACCTGTACCGAGTGAACAAGAAAACAGAATATAAATGTATAAATATATATGAATTTGAGTTATTGATGCCAAACTTTTCCTAAATCGTGAAACGAAAAACGCACCACCCCTAACCCTGGGAGCTAATACCGCACCAAGCGTAATAAGTATATCTTCTAAAGAAACCTACTTAAAAAAAAAAAAACAAACATGTTACAAGTTCCGCCTTGAAGCAGGCTAAAGCAAACGAGAGGAGACAACAGGTATGGGGAAAATGTTGCGACGAATAATATGCCACTGATTTTCTTTCAGACGAGTTTCTACCATTTCCTGTATCCTTCGGATTTTATAATAGCCAGTAAAATGAAAAATACTTTTGATCTTCTCTCTCCTCTCTTCTCACTCAACGAAGTAATTAATTTTTCACCAAAAACGGAAAATAAATATCTCATGAATGGTTGCATTAAAAGAAAACATTGCAAAAGAGTAACTCAAATAAAATAATTCTTTTCACAATTTTTGTATTGATAATATCTCCTTCAGGGTTTCTTTCTTTTGTTGAGCATTTATTTTATTTTATTTTTAAGTAGGTTTTCTATTGAAAATCTACTTATTAATCTTGGTGCCATGGAATGACCCCGGTGATAGGTGTAGATACATTTTTCTTTTCATAACTCAAGGAAAATTTGGGACTAATAACTCAAATTCGCATATATACATACTAATTTCTTGTTACCATGATACAGGTCGCAATTTTATTCGATAGTCACGAAATTTAGAAGGTGAGTACTAATCTAAGGATCGGACTTATTGACTTTATTGCGGATCGACTGCACGGTATTCTCGGTATGGCTATTTTCTCTTTTATTTTGGCTATGAAATTTTTAATTTCCGACCAATAGCTACGAAATTTAGAACAAATATTTACTACCATATATTGTAAGTTGCTATAAATTTTGCGCGGATGAGCCGCACAGTACTTCCGGTAACACTATTTTCGTTTTTATTTTGCCTATAAAATGCCAAATTTTGGACCACTAGAAATGTAATTCGGAATAAATATTTATTACGATCTATTAATATTAGTCACTGTGGAATACCTTGTCGTGAGAGACATTCTCACCAGAAGGAAATTCAACAGAATTTAAGCGTGTTCAGCCACTTCGTACTCAAGTACGGGTAAGCCAGAACCAGACCGAACACTGGAGATTTTACGGCTCATTTACACGCACACTAAGACACGTACATAAGAATATACATACGTCTGTGAGGGTGGCCAGGTCGCATCATCCCCTATCATGATAAAAGATGGCTGGCCGGTTTGTGTACGGATTGTGACATTGTTTTGTGATATCACGATTCGGTACTCGTATATTACCTGCATGTACTTGCAGGTAATTACGATCGAACGTATTTAGTGTGGTTTAACGTCACGAGGACGATTGTTTGCCTGCCCTTTGGGGCGGCGACTGTCGTCGAGGGATCTGAGCCCCTTTACCTCATACCAGTGAGTCCCCACAGTCACTATTTAATTTTATATTTTTCAAAAATCTACATTTTCTAACGGAGCTGCTGCTGCGTTAGAGCCTTTTTTTTTGACACCTCCCACAGTTGTTTTTCAAGTTTAGATTTTCTTATTAAATTTCGTTCTTTTGCTTGATTTCTGCTATATTCATTTTATCAAATGAACGAAAAGAGTGGGTTTGGCAACGAGAGTGAAGAATGAATATTTTCAAGGATGACAATTTTAATGAAAAATTATTATTACATGAAAGTTTCACATTATGAAGAGCTACTTTGAATTTTCTCTAAGCGGTTTTATACAAGAATTCACGTGTACATTGGCAGTAGTCAAGAAAACAATTACGAACGATAAGTCAGGATTGATATAACAACTCGGATATTATTATTGACCAAAGTCAATATGTAGGAACATTACATCAAAATAATGCTCTGGTAATGGATATGCAAACTTGTTTAATTCGCATGAAAAAATCGTTTACTTGGTTAAAGGCTGTAGCGCATCAAAGTAGTGTTTGATGTAATCGTGGAAAGTAGTCTACAAAAATCGTCAAATTAATAAATTAAATCAGAAAACTATGTAACTGTTGTTATCATACACTCAGGTCTCAATTCTTCCACTTGAGTATACCATAACAAAGATAATAACAATGAAGATACATGTATACATTTTTTAATCAATAAAATGTTAATACTTTTAGGTCTCGAACGTAATCTTCAACATTTTTTCTTTATGTTAAAATATACATTTTAATGGCACATAAACTTAGCTACTGTACTTAAAATATTTGTCTCAAAACTTCTGTAAGTTAAAACGACTGAACACTGAGTAATGTAATAAATTAATTCAGTTTTTCTTCTCTAATTAAAAGCTTCTTAATTTTGGTTGAAAATTTTAATTGAAAAGCGTAAGAGATATAACGATTCTGAAACAAAATAAGATCCTTACTCGAATTATTAACTTGTAAAAATTTAGCAGTATCCACCCATAACTAAAAATTTCATTAATTATAGTTATTTGTGATACAAGTGCATAGTAGATGATTTTGATACGAGTGTGATCTTTGCAGCATGAGTCGAAGGCAAGTGATGTAAATCACAAGATTAGCAATCAACTACTTCGCTGAAGTGTAACATACTACTATTTTTTGAAACACGCTCTCTCTCCCCACGAAAAAAAATTATCCAAACAAAAAATTGTTAGAAAATGTATTTAAAAAAGGGAAAAACTAAATTTTCCGTTAATTTGCGTTTTTTCGTTCGATTATTTTCAAGTAGCTGAAGATGAAAAAAATTTTGATGTGATACAGGTTCAAGTAAATTTTCTCTTTTTTCCAGTAGTACTAACCCTAGCTTTCCAGCTTAAATAGCGGTGAAAGAATTTTTAATTGAAAGGGGCGAAGTTTTTTGATTCCTAAAATAACAAATGTTCTAATAATTTGTTTTTATGTTTCATTAGTTTATTTTCAAACAGCTATAGATGATTAAAAAATTAAATCGAAGGCATATTCGAGAAAATTTTCTCTTCTTTCCAGAAATATCAACTCCAGCTCTCTAGTTTAAATAGTAGCTGAGAAATTATTGCAAGTGAATGAGGTGAAGTTTCTAGATTCCAAAACCCAGCCAGTTCTTCATTCATCTGCGTTTTATTCGTTTGTTTATTTTCAAACAGCTGAAGATGACTGAAACATTACATAGAAATTTAGAAAATTTCTTTTCAGCTAAACCAACCGCAGCTCTATAGCTTAAATAGAAGCTGAGGAATCATTAATTGAAATAAAAGAGGTTTCTTTCAAAGCTGGAATGTTGTGTTCAATTGAAGTAGTAACTTGACAATCAGTTTTTCACGACATCCAAAAGTACAGATATTTCAGTGTTGGATAAGACAAAGTGCGCATACGTAGTAAAGACAATGATTTAATAACCTATGCAAGTCCCAAGATGTGCATGCGCGTAATTTTACTTTTCAATAATGCGTAAAATCTCTTATTTCATGCATAGTTGATACGCCTAAAAACATCTGTTTTTGGGCTAGGTGTTGCAAAAAAAAAAGTATATCATAGCGCTTAAATATTCACACAATTGGGAAAAACGGTGCAAATTACTAAGATACTAATTTTTTAATGCCGAGGTGGGAGGGAGAGGTTTACTCAGAAAAACTTTTTGATACGAGATTGAAATATTTCAGACATACTCAAAATAGATGTACTTAAGTATATGTACGTAACTCTCTTTATACTGAAAAGGAATAGAAACAAATTGGAAGATTAGTTCTGCTCCAATAATGTACATTCATTTCAATTAAGATCTTTGCAAACCATAATTAATAAACTTCTCGGAATTACCAATGCTTTCAAACCCAAAACCATAAGATTCATATGTATTGACAAAAGAAGCAAACAAACGATTTTTTTTTTTAATTCCTAATAAACGTCACTATATTTACGATTTAGATAAAACTCAAAAAGTATCGCTTTAGCTCAAAATTAAGAAGAAAATTCACGCCATAAATTTCGAACACGTGTTTAGCATTCCCATCATTTTTATCCCACCATAAGATTATCGCTAAATGAATTTCAACATTTTTTTATGGAGAGAAAAACTTTATCTTTCATTGCCCCAGTTCTGAATGTAACGACTATAATGAATCCCTACAGAAAAGTAAAACATATCTTCGTGTCTGTATACTGAAATATTAGAAATTTCACTGACTTACGACCCGCGAAATTATGATCTTTTCAACATCGCTTTCTTTTCTTTACTCTTCCTCTTTTCCTTTTAATCTCTTTTCATCGACTCCATATCTTTCGAACACCAACAACGCCATGAGAGCACAAAAACTCGTTTTGTGGATAAAATTTTGCCCTACAGATACAATCTACTCTGACAATATCGATATTGTAAACTTTCACGAAAACGTACACGAATTTATAATTGCAGCTCTTCGAAAACTTAATTTCCTGCGGGTTACCTACTGTATTTTCAGGTTGGAAGTTTAGAAAGAGGAAAACAAATTTGAAAAATGGGAAATAAGGTATTTAATCACAGAAAGTTTTTAAATAAAGTTCGAAAATGATTTCAATTATTCGGAAAATATCTTAATAAAAAATTCGATGCATAACTTTGAATTGTTGTTGGGATGAACAAGGAATGGATGAAACTAGACCAAGAAACGAAAGCTAATAGACGAAATGTCACTCTCGGACAAAAATTAATATAGTCACTAAAACATCTGTTATCCACCGCCTTTATTGATTTATAATAATTCAAAAAGTGAAAGGGGAAATTGCCTTTGCCTTCTTTCAATGATTCGATTTTTATTTAAAAACGTCTTAGAAGGGCTAAGGCCGTAAAACTGAGCTAATTCTCTTTCGATAAGCCAAGTAATTACAACAAAATATTGTAACTTGGAAACATTTCCTTTGAATTTTAACATAAAAAAAAACTAGTGCAGCAATCCACACAAGAGAATGTAGGTTAAACCAAAAAAATAAATAAATTAATTAATTAATTAATAAAATAAAAAAAAATAAAAAAATCCAAATTATTTGCCAGAATACTGGATAAAAATTGGTAAGTAGGTTCGTTTGAAATGAAGTGTCAAGGAAATTCATGATGAATTGTGTTGTGAAGAAAAAACATACGCAAGTTGATAAATGATTGCTTGGCAAATAAAATAACCGCAAGCCTTCTTTCTGACTAGCTTCTTTGGTTCTTTTGAAATTAATCTTCTCCTCTCAGCAATGAACCATTAAGCCGATTAAATCAAAATTTTGCAAAATGTTAATATATAATATATTCAATATCCGTACCAAATTTCGTGATTATTTATTGATGAAAAATTACGCATTTTATAACCATTTATGCCACAAAAATACAACATAATAAGATGTAAAGGACCCAGCATCAGGCCGATCTGGACCCAAAACAATAGGATTCATCCTTGTCTGTAGATCGTAATATTAGTTTGTGATTTTTCAACAATGATGTGAGAAAAATAACATTCGTAATAATTTATACATCATTATTAAGGTCAGATTTCGAACTTGTTTACTTAGGCGTAAAGTTATTCTTTTGTAAAAATGCCTAAACATCGAAATAGCTTTTTAGGCACACAAGAGGTGACCCAAATTTAATTCATTCAAGTAAGACTGCAGCCACGACTGTAAGTGTAATATCAAAAAGAAATCATCTGGATTGCGATCATGAACTGAGTTGATAATTGGTATGAGCTGCTAAGTATTGTTTACGATTTTATCAACATAATCATGAAAGTTTGGTAACTTGATAATTTTACTGATGTGAATTGCTAGCTATCAACACAGTTTGATATCTTCGATAATCATGTGAAGTTCTTTCATTTTCACTAGTTTTATGTGAGTTGTGTCTACTCATGACCAATTATATGATTATATCGTATTTTTTAATACGTATTTACGTTCTGGATGAGATTGAAGGTTCAATGGATTTTTCAAGTCTTATCAATAGAACAGAGTAGCTGTTTTCGATGAGGTAAAACTATACGCCTACCATCTATGTTAACAAGAGCAATTACGAACAAACCAGTATTTAAAGAACTGAAATTTTGCAGAGACATTAATTTATGTTCGCTAAGGATTCAGTAAAAATTTTGCTGAAATCAAAGATATAGTTCTCGAGATATTGCTGGTATCGCTCAGGTAAATAGATCAAATTTATCAATTGAATTTCACAATCAAACAGAATTTCAGCGACATATGAAAAACTAATTATTTCATTTCAACGAAATTTTCACAACATCTTCATCAAATATACATTAATTTTTCTGAAAAATTTCAGCTCTTTGCAACTAATTTTTCAATCGCAATTGCAATCGACATTAACATAAATTTCCATTTATTATAAGAAAAAATCAAGAGTTTCACTGAGTAATTTCTGTGAAAAGGTTGTTATTACTACCAAGTTAGTTCCATTGAGGATTGTAGTTCATATTTTACCAGTCTTATCGAAGAATTCCTATAAGTCTTTAGTTCACATAGGTACCTTTTCAAATTATCAAAAAGATTATCACAAAAATCTTAATTATTGCATTTTTTTGCTTTTTATCAATTGAATAATTCAAGAATTCAACTCAACAATTTTATCAAAGTTGATAATTTGATTAAAAGGTGAATGACAGACTTGGTTTTATGATTTCTTCTCAGGGGGGATTGAATCACATTTTATAATATTCATGAATTTTTCTGCGAGAGGTTAACAATTTTTTATATATTTCATAGACGTAAAATTTAAAAAACTTAATAACTGTACTTTAAATAGACTTTTCTCTCTGAGGCTGGGGAGGGATTACACCCCAAATCTCCAATTAAAATCTGCCCTGGTTCATGATCGCAATTCAGGACAATAGTACGTATTTGATGAATAAAATGTAATAAAAGAAAAAAGGTACGGTTGCTGCACTGCCATGTCTTCAGGTATATATTTCCACTGAAGTTGGTGTACCATGGGTGCGTTCAGAATGAATGCCCCGCTAGTAATAGGATATCAACTAGAACACTCCTACCATTTAGAATGGACTGGTTGTTTTACCTAAGTAATCACTTAAGTCATTCAAAATAAGTTGGTATTTAATTTGGGTAAAGTAAAGGTTTATTCCACAAAATAGTTGGTGAAAAGTTACCCTAACAATTCCTTTATTCGTAATTCATATTCCTTCATTCCATTATTCATTTATTAAGTTTATATTCTGAATTCTGATTCTTTATTTCTTTATTCCTTTGGATGAGAATATGAGATAGGAAATAATAAAAACTGAATTTATAATTTGATAAAACAATAAATTAAATGATAATTGATGTTAATATTGATTTTAGTTTTTCTGTTTTTTAATTTCTCTGTCTTTGACCTTTTATTAATTCTTGACTCTTATGAAATAGAACTTTAACTGAAGTGCAGAACTGCAGATGCCAAAAGTTGCTAGTATATCCCGATCACACATCCTAGAAAAAATTCTTGCAGAAAGTCCACAGCAGACCTGTAATTATGAGCCAAGCACCCAACATGAAGGTACCAGAATTCTCCACCTAAATCAAGATCTGTAAACTGTATGCTAATCTCATTTTCTAACAGGTTTTAATATTTTGGGCCATTCAATACACCATCAATGACAACAGGCCCAGGAAAATGCTGGTTTATAATACTAGCCCACAGGTTTAACTTGCATGGATATTGTGTATGACTTGCATACATTTCATGAAGGTTCTTTTGCAACCACAGATGGGTATTGAATCTGTTTAAAGTATGGTGAAGTGTGAAGGAACTTTCATCTGTAAAGAGAAAGTTTATAATAAAATCTGGATCCTCAACACTCATCTTGATTGCTATCCCTGCAAATTCTATAATATGTCTTTCCCTATTACCTGGATTTATTTTTTTGTGTGTTTTAAGTTTGTAAGCTTTGTACTCACATTTATGTAAATAATACCAAAACTGTTGACTGCGACAGCCCTCTCTCTTGGAATTTCATCAGTGCTTTTGCAAGGATTGGCACTGATGCTAGCTAGGACCACTGTCTTATTCATCGACTCCTCTTGTCAATGGTGACTGCCTGTGCATTCATAATTGACACTACCTGTCTGTTTAAATCTGTCATAGCAACTCTTGACTGTAGTGTTATGAGGTTTTAGCTGATTTGGGAATTGCTCATGGAATTTGTTGCACAATTCTCAAAAAGAAGACCCACTTAAATAAGTTTGGATCCAAAAACCTTTTTCTTCGACAGAATACAATACAAACTGTTAATTTAACAACTTTATCACTAGCACACTATTGGTATACTAAAAGGTGGCAGCTAATTGCATCCATTCATATTGCTGCAATTTTGTTTCAAGATAACACGTGCATGTACACACACGATTCACTTTGACTCGCAGCAAATGGGGATTTTGAATACTACGAGTTTCATAATTATTTTGTTTACTTAATGTACCCAATATTTAGAAAGAGTTAAAAATACAAATACCAGAAAATAAATGAAATTTTCTCAAGCTATATACAAGGCGCTAAAACATAGATAAATAAAAAAGAACTGATAAGGACTTGTGAAATTTTAAATTTTAAATGATTAGTAAAAAATATGTCAAACCTTAAAAAGAAAAGAAGAGACAAAAACAACAAAAAAATGAAATAATGACGTCACAGACACTGGGTCCTAAGGAATCTACTTAGTATTGTGGCTCTTGTGGTTGACGCGGTATTATTTTGACAGCAAACGTGAAATATTTGATAAGAATCTATTTTGTTTTAATTATTTACCCTGACATTCGGAGAAATCGTTAGTTTCTAAGTTAACTTGGGGTAAAATTTCAACTTTATCCTAACATCCATGGTTGTGTTGGTTGTGTTGGTTGTGTTGGTTGTGTTGGTTGTTCATTCTGAAAGCACCCCATGTAAAAAAAAAAATTGTATTTTCTAATGAACTTAACTTCTCATCAGCAATAGTCAGTAGTGTTTACCTTAGAAGGAAAGATGTTGCAAATGACAGCATGGGTCATACGCGACAGAATCACGAACTACATGAGTATGAAGAAAGCTCTTTGAGAACAATAGCCTTTTAGAAAAATTTAGTTTTTCCTAAAAATAATTCTGCTCCAAAGAATAAATTGAATATGTCTTTAATGATATTCCACTAGTAAAAATTTAAGAAAAAATGGCTCCCATGACAGACGGAAGAACGAATTGAATAACGACGTAGCCGTAAATTAAAACCCACCCAGTTCATTCGTTACACACCTCGACAGAAACACACACGATTCTGAAAAGTTTCTAAAGAAAATTACCTAAAATCAAACATGATAACGAAAATTCTAGCAATAAAGTCAATTTTCTCGGTGATAGATGAGTTTTCACAATAAAGGTAAAAAAGATCACATAGTTTGACAGGCAGAAAATTACTGCCTTATCTCATAATATTCGAAAATGAATCGGAAAAATTGTAATCATAATATTTAAATGAAAATAGGTACCACAATTTTTCGTTTGGAAAATTTATTACTAGAACTTCGACAATTTTTTTCTTCACATTAAAGGTAAAAGAGGGAGACATACACAGAGGAAATTGGAAAAGGCTGAGGAGATTGGAATGGCGGGTAAAAAATGTAAATAGTAATTTTGAAGAGAGGAAAGTTCAAAAAATATGACGACGTAATATAATTTTGCATAAACGATGCAGCCATTTTTATAATTAGATTTCTGATCTACTATTCGTTTTAACCACGAGGGAAAAATACCCTCGCCGATTAGGATAATACTATTCGTAACATTCGACACGTTTATTTCCTTCACCGAAGTAAATAGTATTAATGATGTGGATATAAAAACGAATAAACACGCTGAATGAAAATTTATGACTTCAAACGCTGAAACACATACAAAGTAAAAGTGTATCAGTATCGCAACGTCATGTAACAACATCTGTCCTAATTCATATTTTTTTATTCTTTTGTTATTTTTTCAGGAGCGCATCTATGAATCCGATTTCGACCAGGTAATTTATTTTTCAAATTTATTCAAAAACCAATGATACAAAAACACATATAAACACCCACATCAGACGCAATTAGCTACACTGAACTAATTGCTGGACTCCGGAGTATAAAACTCTACTCCACAAAGAAAAAACAAATTAGTAGCCCTGAATCATCAATTAAATTCGAGAAATTAAAATAACTGAGAAAATCATGATCAACTTTCCTAAAAACAGCAGTTAAACAAAAACAGGCATCTATCATTATTAAAGTAAAAATAAATATTTTTGAAATTGAAACTAGCCAACATCAACACACCTGTTTGGTATCTATGAACCAAATCTATTTAACACAACAAGGACCAAATTATGCAGAGAAAATTCCGCAGAAACTTCATGAAGATTCACAACAGATTGATACAAAGAGGTAAGATGGTTCACGGCAATAGAATACTGCTCGAAGGCTTGCAATAAGTTTTCTTTTGAAGTTCTTTTTTGTGCCTATCTTTTCATTGAGAAATTCGTTTAGCTACCTATTTGTTCAAGTAAAGTTTTTCTCATGTGGTATGCCACCTGGAGGCCGTTTACGAACTGTCTGTCAGCTTTATAGTTATGTCTATAAAGCAGCTATGAAGGCTATATACTTCTTGCTTATCACTACTTTATCGATTTATATGACCATGTCCGGAGGCAAAATCAATAAGAACTATAAAGAGTTAGGAATGTTGGTGTTTGCGATTTTTGCCGTGGATTTTTATATTTATAATAAAAAAATTGCTTCTTATCAATGAACGATTATTTTGTGAATGCATTTGGGTTTCATTTATAAAGACAACTCGTAAACACTTCTTTATAGTCATGATTTCTTTATAGTCCTTATAGATAGTTCGTAAACGGCACTCTGAGATGATATAATACCCTGCTAGAATAATATAACTAAACAAAACACATTAAAACCAAATATAAAATCATTCGCCAATCAAGTGATTACATTAACCATGTTCTTAACGCAAACCATGCTAAGCAACTTACATCATATAATCAGCCAGGTATCCGTTTTTTACCCATTTTAAGCCATGAAATGTTAGAAGAATAAACTTACGTGAACAAATCAATCAACAAGGATCATAACGTCCGACCGAGGTTGGCTTCATTGCCAAGATAAATCGACACATTTCACTCAAAAAATGAAGGTATGTACCTAAGCAAAAAAACATGGACAAGAAATTACAGAAAAAACTGAATTATATAATGGGCCGTGAAAAAAATAGATAAAAGTAGGAAAAGTAGGAGAAAACAAGTTTTTAGGAAGCACAATTGCGTGGCGCAAAGAGTGAAAGGTTGGGAATGGACAGCACAGACACACAGATGAAACAGATGAAACAGATAGAAAAAGAAAAAAAAACGGCAGGGGTAATGCAAATAGCATACCTCGACGTATTTACGGCAAAAAACGTAACTTTATGTTAAAATAGTAGAAAATATACAAAAAGTAGGTTTTTGTGGTGGAGGGAAGGGGTCCAAAAAGAGAAAAGATAATTACACTGAACTACCTATGGAACAGAGTGCATTAGAATATTTATTTACTCCTTCTTCCAGACTCCAAATCAATAAGTACTTGAAATAAATATATTCCTTAACATTTGAACAATCCAAAAAAGTCGTTTTTTATCGGCAATAATTATTCTAAGAAAATATTTTTTATTTTATTTTATTCAATTCGATTTGGAAAGACCTAGCATAAATTGAATCAAATTTTGAATTATGGAAATTTTGAAGGAAAGAAAGCTAAGCTAACCGATCGAATCTCGAAAAGAATTCAGACAGGATAAGTCAGCAGCAAACTATTTCATATTTCGAGTTTTCAACCATAAAAACATTCGATGTCAACCCAATTTGTAGCCGGAAGGTACTAAAAAGCGAAAGAAAAAAAAACTTGATGCGTTTGCAATCCAAAATTAGAAAAATAAAAGCTAGTCGGATTTTCAAATACGAGAAATAATCAGTTTCCGCGTTTTTTTGTTTTTCTCACCATTTCGCCAGTTAGTTGAGAATCGAATGAATTTACATCAGCAAGACGAAATTAAACGTAAAAATACGTTTTTCAAATCGAGACAATGAAATTGAAGTTACATTTGGCAAATTGGGCCGTTGTAAATTACAGTAACAGAAAGTTAAGAGGGAAAATTGAAAAAAAGGAGCCCAAAGTATTACAACTAGCGAGTTCGTTGTCAATCCAATATAAACTGAATAGAAGGAAAAATATTCAGAAACTAGATAATAGATTCGATAAATGAAATGTCAACCAAGATGAATGACGACAGTCAGAAATTAATTTTTTGAAAGACAACGTATAAAAATTAATAATGCCTAAATAAAAAATGTGAAGAAAAAAAGAAAAAAATTAATATGAACGAAGTTAAATACATTTAAAGACGCAAATGTGAACCTAAAAGCTTCACTTCATAGGTATTTTTAACTTTGCCCTCGTACAATGTTCTCCTCCGATTTTTTCTCTTTTCTCTTTTTACATTGACAGGGTGTTCAAGAAATCGGCGCAAAATAATAAAATCACCATTTACCTGGGCACACGAGACGTGGTAATTTCAGATAAGACAGCCGATAAAATACAAGGCGTGGTGTTAGTTGATCCAGATTATTTGCAAGATAAAAAAGTAAGTACAAACTTCCGCATTTAAATCATTATAACTTACCGGATTGTTTGCGAATTTACAAAACGAAACTGTCGATTTAACCACATAAAGACTTGGATTCTATTCCAAACCAAGCCCCATGACGAGCGAGTCTCAATTATGAGTGAATATTTTTATCAAGACAAATAGAAAACATGGAAGAAATATATCAAAGGTACCTCTATTATCCACCCTTTCAAAATGCCAAATTGATGTCAAACATCACACAATGCAACAGGACCACGAAAGTAGTGAGACTAAACAAGAACACGGTAAAAAGAAGTTTGGCATTGAATTTTTATTAAAGCGATCGTTTGCTGCAAATACACATTAGGGCTACGCCTACTTAACCAACAACAAACAACACTTTACTGAGAAAGCAAATATATTTTTGGTGATTTCAACTAAAATAATACTCATAAAAATACAATAAATAGTCCTACTCCGAAAGGAAATATTTGTTTTCAGATTCCAAAACAAACAGTAAAATATAAGTATGTTTTTGCTGTTTGATGCTCACAGCAAATTTGCTGCTAAGTAGCATTTTGCCATAGGTACAGAGGCACTTACATTTCGTTACACTGATTTGAAGTTGCTGCTGCTGTTTGTTATAAATTATGTAGGCGTAACCAAAAAATATCTGGAAAAATATTCAATGCCGACCCTAGTTTTGATTTCTTATTTATAGCCTAACTACTTTTACGGTAAAATAAAGGTGATCAAACTAGGCACAGAATTTGATTTTTTTTCCGATTGTTCTAATGTGTACTTGCCGCAAACAATTGCTCTTATAAACATTCAACGCCAAGCCTAATTTTGATCACGTTTATTTTAACGCCACGAAAGTAGGTACTTTTCAAAGTCGAGATATTGCTGAAATTACGTAAATCCCCAACTAGATTTAATCCTTATCACATGAATCACTCAATCTGGAATTTTAGCGATATCTTGTAAATAAGATGTAAAATTTCAGCCAAATCTTCTCAGAATATTGACAACTAATGTACATCAATATGTCTCAATAAAATTTCAACTTGATTTTCCATTTGCTTTTTGAAGTATCACAGAAATTCTGTTCAGATTGAGTAATTCATGTGATAAGGATTCAATCTAGTTGGGGATTTACATAATTTCAGCAATATCTCAACTTTGAAACGTACAATTGAGCTGAAATTTTCACAAAATCTTCAACAAACATACTAAAATATGTCATAAAAATTTCAGCTCTCTGCGAATAACTGTTGTCTTGTAATTACGTTCGATAACTCAGATTGTATAGAATTTAGCTGGGATTCATATCCAAAATTATGCATTCCTCTCGAATTTATGAAAATGAAAAACAGATAAATGTTCGATTGTATATTTATTAACGTTTTCTTCAATTTCTGTCCTCAAAAAAAAAATACAAAAATGTGGTTATAAGGGTCAAAAAAACCAATTCAATCATACACCTCTATATAGTCATATACATACATACATCTTTCATATGGAAAGAAAAAAATACAAGTCCCGAACCGCAGACAATAAAAGTAAAGTTACAAACTAGTCAACCGAGGTGATGGATAAAAACCAACATTTCCATAGAGCATTCTCTGTTAGTAAATGATTGACAATGAATCGTTCACGGTTGTTGTTCAACCTGTGTGAATATATCACATCCCTCGGTTTTTGGGTGCAGTTTTGCCAACCTTAATTTTTTTTGAAAAGGCAAATTTGGAGTTTTTTGATCAGTGTTGCCAACTTTTTTTTTGTAATTTTTCTTTGTCATTCATATTCAAGTTTGTTTTCTCATTATCCAAATTCTGCCATGTTGACTATCATCTTTTTTCAGATTTTCAAAGATTATTAAGTGCCAGAACTTATTAATTGAGTAAACGTATTTCCCATACCATAAATGATGTACAGCTGCACGATTTCTTTTTTGTTTCATCTGATTTATAAGTTTTATATTTGAGGGAATGGAATCAAGAGTACCAGCGATATTCAAAAGTAACATTATTCTACAGTATAAATTAATTAAGTCTTTTTAGTATACATGCGTTGAAAATCTTTGAGCATTCTCATATATGTGGCATCAAGATCCAATTTATATTTTGTTTGTGTTTAATTGTCCCAGATCTTTGTAAAAAGTTGAGGTTTAGTTAGGATTACGTAATTTGTGATTATTAAATTATGAGAAACAGTTACAAATAGGTTTCTTAAGATAATTTCATTACATTTTAAGCATTTGAATGAATTGACATATCTTGGTTACTAGTGTTCTCCATTTAAACCACAAGTGAAGTTTAAAAAAAATGACGGAACTAAGTTTTGAAAAATTGATAGAAAACACAATAATTATGAAACATGGAAAACTTGTATAATAGGATTAAATGCAGAAGGTTTATATGAGGTAATAAATGATTTAGAAAAAGAACAGGAATTTTTAGAAGCTGATTTAGACATATGGCTACCATCAAACACAAATGTAAATTGACATAAAAAATATTTTGTTTCACAAGAAAAATGAAAGATATACATTTAAAAAAATTAGAATCATATTTGATAGCCAGTTTAAAAGAATGCAAAACAGTAAATGAAATTTTAGACAAATTAGATGACAAATTCAGAAGATGTACGACAACAAGTTTTCTTAATGCAAAAAAAAAAGATTTCAATCATTAAAATTTAGATCAGGGTAATATGAAAAGATTTATTGAAATATTTAACAAACTTGCAAGAGAATTAAGAAACCAAGGATATCAGTTAACCCTAATAGAAGAAATACAACAATTAATGATGACATTAACAGATGATTTTGATGTAAAGATCGTAGCATATAATACCCTCAATAACAGAGAAGAAAAAATTGAAAAACTACAATCTATGCTCATAGAAAAATTGGATAAAATTTTTGAAAAAAATTTACAAATGAGACAATTTAGAAATTTTGGTCAAAACCTAAGATATCCAAGAAATTATTATAATAATATTAATTTAGAGGAAATTACGGGAATAATATAAATGGAAACATTAGAACATACAATTCAAATGAAAATATACAACAGTAATCAAGTAGAAATTTTGAGAATACAGAAAATTTTTGTAGAAATGACAATGTGAAATATGTTGTAATTATGGCAAATTAGAACATGTTAAACTTTTTGTAATTCAATGTCATATAACCAAAATTACAATCAAAATTACTCATATAATAATCAAAATTAAAATAATATCCAAAACTAACCAAATAATAATCAAAATATTGGTAACAATCAGCATAATGAGAACAATCCTGTATATAATGGTATGAATAACAATATGAAAATAAATATGGGGAGAAAATAGTCAAAAAATTATGTTAGATGGTGGAGCAACGGTCCACATTGTTTCTTCCTTACACAAATTAAACCAATACCACAAATTATATCAACTAATAAAATTAAAAATGGAGTTAATAAACAAGTATATGTTGGCAACTCATATAAGAATAATAGTAATTAGAATTAAAAATTTATATGCTGAAAAAATACTAGTGAAATTAGAGACTGTACATTATGTACCAGATTTAGAAATGGACCTTTTATCAGGAATTAAAAAAGCAGAAAGAGATATTTTGAATTTGGAACAAACGAGTAATTACAAAAATATATACTTGAAACAGAATAGAAAAATAATAACCACAGCTTCCAAAGTAAATGAAGTATATATTATAGACTATGAATTAGTAAAAGAATATATAGATGAAACAGAAAATAGTAATCAAATAGAAAAAATAATGTATGTATCAGAAAATGTAAACGATGAATGGGATGATTTTGAGATAGAAATAAATATTGAGGAAGAAAATGAGGAACCTAGTAACCGAGAGGTTGATGTTATAGATCAGAATGTAAAATTAAATGAAAATATGAAAAACAGTATAGAAAATAATAATTAAATATTTAATGATGAATCGTTGAATGATGAGTCGGGTCAAGATGAAGAAAAAATATAATTAAGTCAAGTAAATATACATGAAAATGAACAAGAATAACTAGATTAAAACCCACTTGTGGGCTAGAAATTGTGTCAATAGACATTATGGGCCCTCTGATGACATCAATTTACAATGATAGGTACCTATATTATAACTTTAACGGACCATTTTTCTAATTATACTGTTGTAAATCCTATTCAAACAAAGTCAATGTTTGAAGAATTTAAAAAATATCAACTTCTGGTGAAAATTAAATTTCTAGAAAATCCAATTTCAATTTTAGGATGTGATCATGCAAAAGAATATTTAGATAACAAAGTCAAAAATTACAGTCAAGAAAATGGAATATTGTTGAAACCTGTGATAGCCTACTTGCTACAGTTAATCGCAGTTGCTGAGAAAAAAATAGAACCTTAATAGAATGTGTAACATGCATATTATTTGATTCAAACTTAGACATTACATTTTGGAACTATGCAATCAGTACTACTGCTTATCTGGTGAATAAGTCACCCAGTAAATCAAATAAAGAATTGAAAACCGCATACGAAATATGTTTTGACAAAAAAAACAGATTTATCAAATTTAAGAATTTTTGGCTCATTGGCACACAGGCACATTCATGTGAAAGTAAGAAATCAAAAACCCACAAAAGCTAAAAAAGAAAGGTTTAGAAAAAAGATCCCAAACTTATGGAAAGATCTGAAAAAAAAATAATCATAGGATATACCACCACTGGATATTATTTTAGGAATCCCATAAAAAATAAATGATACATTGCCTGTGACGTTTGCTTCAATGAAGCTAAGAACCTAAAAGAATTTAAAATAGACGAAGGAAATAAAATTAGTAACCATAAGGCTAGTGCTATAATAGAAAATAAAAACCATTACTATCTTTTAGAAGAAAATATACCCAAAAAAATTGAAGATATTAAAAATAATTCATTTACAGATGCCTGGCTAAATGCCATGAAAGGCAAATTTTCTGCTCTTTCAAAATTAAGAGTCTGGAAAATTGTACCAAAAACAAAGAATATGAATATAATAAATACAAAATTGGTTTTTACCACTAAACAAGACCAATATGGTAAATATGTAGCCAAAGTACGTCTTGTAGCAAGAGGTTTTAAAGACCAAACAAATTAAAGCATCAAGGAAACATATATTCTGGTAGTTCAGTATTGAATAATAAGCTGGCTTATTTCAATAACTTAATAAATATCAATTAAAACTAATTCAATATGACATAAAAACAGCTATTTGTAATTCCGGATTAAAAATACCTATTTTCTTAACTATTCCTAAAGGATATATAGAGGAAAATAGAAATTGTTTGCAATTAATGAAATCTATTTTAGTATTATTAAGAACCTGACCCATTTCATTTTCTAAATCATTCAAAGGAGCTTTGGAAAATGTGGTTGCATGGAATCATAACTATAATAAGTTGTTGGTGCAGGAAATACTGTTTATTAGCCTGTGAAAATAAAAATGCCCTCTTGTGTAATAACATGTAGTAAATAAATAATATCCATACTTTTTTCATATCTGCACAAACATCAATAAAATTACTCTGTAATCCAACATTGTTATAATGCCAAATTTTAGAGTTACGTTGCATAAAAGAAATAAAAGTAGGATTTGTAGGAGGAAATCCAAAACTATCAAAATATTCACAAATTTCTTGCAAATTAATGTGTATAGCTAACCAATGTCGACCTTTGTTGTATGAATTATCCGTATTAACAATAACACTGGCTGGTAAACTTATTCTCCCTGGCAACTGATTGGCAGTGTAAACATTTTTGTGTTCTGCTGGGAGGAATATCATATCCCTCTTCAACTGTACCGTATTCTACTGTATCTTCAAAATCTAATATCGCAGGTCTCTTTAAATATTCCAAAAGCCACCATTTCAGTTTATAAACTCTTCTTAGAGAACATGCTTCAAAATATTGTCCACTACTACTCGAGTGATGCTTATAATAACAACTTGGTGAAGATGAAGAATCAATTAATGTTTTTGCTCTAGGGCATTCCAATTCATCCAAATCAATATTTGACACCTTTGTCAGTTTTTCAATATATTTCTTCCTTTCCCTCCCTTTTATATATAATTCATCTGCATATTCAGTAATACCTGTCAGCATCCGTACAGCTTGCATAAAAGTAACATATCCATCTTCCCATTTAATTCCATGATGATTATCTACCAAATATCGAGATTAATTCTGAGATTTACTCGATAACTTGTCAAATTTAAAAAGAAGGAAAAATCAAGCAATGCATCAACGTTGTTCCATGAACTGAAATAACAGCCAACTCTTTTAAAATATACTTATTTTCGTCATCTTTAAATGCTTGAAAATCAATAACATAGCGTTCCATCTTAAATATTTTGAAAGAAAAAACACAGTGCAACAATCGCACCAAAAAAGTAACTAGAAACAAATGTCCTATAAACTAAACTGCCATAATAATTTTGTAAAAAAAAAAAATATTATCTAACTTCATACTTAATTTTCCATTCTCCCCACTCCAATCGTGATAAAATATTCCTCAATAAAAAAAGAGTTAATAAATAATTATTTGACAACTTTCCCAAAACAAAATTAATTATCAAACAAAAATAAAATAAGTAACTAGAAACAAATGTCCTATAAACTAAACTGCCAAAATAATTTTGTAAAAAAAAAAAATATTATCTAACTTCATACTTAATTTTCCATTCTCCCCACTCCAATCGTGATGAAATATTCCTCAATAAAAAAAAGAGTTAATAAATAATTATTTGACAACTTTCCCAAAACAAAATTAATTATCAAACAAAAATAAAATTCAAGTTTCAATAAAAAAAATAAACAGGAATTTATCAGTAGAAAAATATTACAAAAAAAAAGTTGGCAACACTGATCAAAAAACTCCAAATTTGCCTTTTCAAAAAAAATTAAGATTGGCAAAACTGCACCCAAAAAACAAACTCGTCACAAACGACTAATTCACTTAAGTGATTCATTTTGCGCAAACGACTTTTAAAACAATTCAAAATGAACGAATTTGGCCAACAGACTAAACCGGCTCTACTAGTAGTCACCGCCTTCAAAATTTTATTTTCTCTTTTTCTTCGAACTTTTGGTATGTCATTTGCGCTTTTGGCTTGCATTGCGTCAACTCCCATAAATTAAAAGATTTTCGCTTGAAATTTTGAAGGTACCAATATTATGGAGGTCTGATGTTTGGTATTGAATTTGAGCAAAGTGGGTCAACTGGTTTTCGAATGGCAGCCAATACAAAATCTGACACTTCTGGAAAATACAAACCGCCACTGATGCACGGAAGAGATATTTTTATTTGTGCCTGTTTAGTTAATGTACCTACAGTATCCTACTGAAGCAATACAATAACGGGAAGGACTGGAAAATGTGGGCACACAGAGCACTAATTATTTTCCATGTTCGTTGATGACATGGCTGTAAAGTAATATTAACTGATATCAGCCAACATAACACACAAGGACTTTGATTGTATTTCCAGTGGAGCCCTGGAATTATTTTCTATTAAAAAACAAAAATTTTAAATTTAGGAATTGCAAATCATAGCTGAAAATACTACCCAAAATTCTAAATTATACATTACAAATCCAAAATGAAACATAATTTAATAAATATATGCTGCTACCAGCGGCCTTTTTTCAGTCGCTGGATAATGGCTAGTCTTGCTGCTTTATTACAACTAAGAAAAAAATTTGGATGAAAGTAGCTTTACATGACAATACAGGCTGATGAAAAATTCATTACCACAGAAACAGAGTAATGATCATTATGCTGTTTCTACAGCCAGAACAAAAAATAAATGGCAATGAATCGATCTACGAGATAAATGGAGATACAAGGGTAACGAATGAGGGCCAAATTAGAAAAGTATCAATAAAACGTGTTTTTATAAGTGAGCCAGCTAATCGTCAGAAACTATTCAAAAACAAAATTCGCACATACTTTCACAAATATTTAATCAAATACTCTTTTACATTTTACACAGGTTTTCGGTCAGATCACTCTGACATTTCGTTACGGACGAGAAGACGAAGAAGTAATGGGACTGAAATTTTGCAACGAAGCAATCATGTGTTTAGCACAATTATATCCTCCACACGAAAAAGCTCCACAACAATCACTGACTCCATTACAGGTAACATAAGTAATGCGTACCCGATTGAACACGAACACACCAATCTACTTCAAAATGAAACGAAACACAAAAAAAATTAAAAGACTGTTATTGTACTCTCAAAAGAGTTTAAAATTGTATAAAAGGAAAATTGTGGTATGAAAAAAGAAAGATCCACGAAATATTAAACAGCCTTTTACAGTTAAAAATATGTTTTTTCGTACACCTATAATGGGTTTAAAAGTGAACAAAACTGCATTACAAGTCATAATTCTCACTTCAGTGCTGCAAATATTATGACATTAACCACATTCATTCATTTCACTGTCTTTAAATGGGCCGCAAAAGCATTCCGAAATAACGAGAATTTTTCATTTTGAGTTTTCTTCGGTCAGTTTTTAAACGCCAAGAAATTCTAAATTAAAACTTTTCAAGCGGACTAAACTTGAACAAAGAAAACGTTTTTTTTTTTTCCTACACTAACTTTAACTAACCAAAAAACTTCAATTTATCCAGAGAAGTTTCATCAACATACACATATATTACATACATATATTCAACCTATAAGATACGAGCTTTAAAATTCCTTGTAACCCTCACAATGGCAATGAAGAATCGCTCCTTCCACTCTTATCATTATTTTCACTTAAAACATTAAATTCTAGTGGCAAAATTTTTATCTAGTCTTTTACGCTTATATTTAGGCAGCGAAAAAATTTTCAAATTATATTAACCTTTTTTCTTCGACAGCAGACTGAAACTCCAAAAATTATAACCGAACCAAAGAAAAAAGAAAACATGGAGGTTTAATGATGCCATAAATTCATAAAAAACTTTTCGTGCTTTTTAATAGCCCACGAGCGTACCGTTCGCCGTCAGTGTAAGTTTCCTATTTAATACACAACTGAAAGAAGTAAGAGTAAAAATATGGGGGGCAAAGTCAAAGGGGAGAATAGGAAGAATTACAATGAAAAAATTCGCCGCCAAAACAATATTTAATAGTAATGTAAATTAAACGCAGGATGCTTTGCTGAAACGATTGGGACCAAATGCGCATCCGTTTACGATGGAAGTAACTCCAATAGCGCCCCCCAGTGTACAATTAGTGCCAGCTAAAGAATATAACGGAGCCCCTATCGGAACCAGCTACGACATTCGAGCGTTTGCAGGTAAGTGAAAGAAAAAATATCCTACAATAGGTACATCACCCGCTTAAAATGTGTCCTCTAAACTTGGGTAATCGTAATTTATTTTAAATCGAATTTTCGGCACGCCGTATTTCATAAAAAAAATTTTTTAATAGTATCTGTAATATCCAAGATGTACAAATAAATATCGCTACCATCGGTAGTGAAGACTGAAGAGGAGAGATCAACCACCGAATGTAATTTTCAAGCATCACAAAAAATGGATCACATAAGATCAACAGAACATAAGAAAAATTATGCATAAATTCAAAAGAGGCGTCCTACAAAATTATGAATCCAACAGAGACGACTTCGCTATTATTCACAACATTTTCGAAAAAACAGTTACGCCTTTATTACCATAACAATGATTAAAAGTCATAGGTATTTTCATTTTTATGCAGCAAAAATCTTACCCTACAAAACTCGAGTCCAAATAAGCCGTAAATGCAAATTAAAACTATTTCATTTTATCTATCTTCACATTCACAGTGTTTTATTTGGCGTAAATCATTGCGGCGAATGAATATGAGTCGTTTTGCCTATGAACAGCGAAAGATCACGAACAATTCTGAACGATTCATTTAAATTATATGAATAGTTCCCAAAAACTGGTTCAAACATTGATACACTCCTCCTCAATTCCAGAGTTATATGAGTAAATCATACATGTCTACCAACAAAAACTCTATGTTCAAGTGGAATTCTGCTTTCTAGCAAAGAAAACCATTCAGAAATATGAGCTAATATTGACTGAAATGTTAAATATTTGCAATAAAGTTTTGCAGCAAAATTTATAATTCATAATTTCCATGCAGACTTCCAAAAAGTATCTCTTAAAACTATATAAAATTTGTTTCCACACGGAAAATTAATAAGTGTGCATGCAAATAGTCCAAAATCTACTTTTAATGAGAAGAGAAATAAGAATCTACTCGCCCAAATGATAGAATCATTGTGAACCCTTTCATCCAAATGAAATTCTTCCAAATTATTTGGCATATCAGAAACAATGTTCTCGATATGGAAAAGTTAAAAAGAAAATAATAAATGCTTGAGGATGTTGATGTCAAACTTGTCAAAACTAACGCACACGCTGAGAATAAAGTAAAGCCTTGATTGTCCTCACTCTGTCATTTATTAGAAAATCAATTACCTGATTATAAACGATGAGAAGAACCAAAAAGTTCTGAAAATAATATTCAACAATTCTATCAAATTTTTTGATATAAATGCTAGTGAAGAAATTGTGAAGAATAGTAAACTCAACGTTTCGGCTTTCTCAAAAATTTTTAAATCTTACGTTAAGTAATAAATTAATTTACTAAGTTTATATGAACACTCATGACATAAAATCTGTGAAGTCCACAATATCTCATACTTTGATGACTGGACTTTAACAACACGGACTACATACACAAGCAACCTTAACATAAATTCACGCAAATTCGAGGTTACTGTAACGCCAGAAAATAGGTGTTGGTTCAGAATTTGTTTCCTATTTCTGACGTTGACACTTTACGAAATATTTATTTGAGGAAGACCACAAATAAATATTTATAATTAAATAAAATAGACTTTATAATTTAAACTTGAATGTCCTAGATATCCACTTCACTATAGTGGACCTTAACTTTGTTGAGAGATTTAGACTTCAATTAATTTTCAACGTAAATCTTTTTATAAAATATAATATTTTTCATTTACAACACAGAAATAATAGAATTGAACAAATTAAAATAATGAATTGAACAAAATTAAAGGACTGAACAAAAAAGGTGGAATTGAACAAAAATAGTAGAATTGAACAATTTGTTCTTCAGAGTTACAGTTTTTATAATTTAATTTTTACATAGTAAAATGAAGAAATGGTAAGAAATAGTGGGATTAGTTTATTAAGATTGGTTGTTACCAAAAAGAAGGAGAATTGACATTTTCCAGTATTAGGCAGATATTTCAATTAAGTTACACGTGTGTGACATTAACTGAGGTCAGCCATTATTGTTTTTTTGTAAGAGAGACTATTTTCATCGAATTCAGACGATGCCATTTCCTGTTACGTTTGTACTAAGAAGAAGAAGAGTCATAGAAGTGTGAGAAAATAAAAAATAAAACGAACAAATTCGTTTGTGTAAAAATATAGGCGGACATTTAAAAAATGTTCGTCTATATTCGTTACAGTTACCAACTTGTTTGAATATAAATCACCAGATTGTAGGCAAGATAAATTTCTAAATCGTACCTTAAATAAATCACTGGATATAAAAAATACAAATTAAATGTGTGTGGAATACCTTACATCGTGGAAAGAAAAACCAACAAAGAAGGTGTTTGACAGAACAATTTGCGTGTTTATGCCAAAATACCAGAAAGGTATAAGGGAGCCAAGACCTCGGCAAACACTGGCGATTTAGTCTATGATTTTCTTGTCTTATATACCTGGCTCCCTACACGCACACATACATACCTATGTAATATTTACATAGGTATAGTGTAGATAATTTATTTGTACTTTACAATTGCTATGGCAATGGTAAAGTACGGAGAATGCATCTTCGTATTGGTCCGTGACATCGCCGAGATCATTATCTATCGATTCGTCATGGTCCAAGATTTGTAACTTGTCTACTTACAAAAATAGACAAGTACAAACGAACATACATTTGTATTTTGGTTTAACGTGTAAGGCACGAATAATTGTCACCAAAGGTGACAACTGTTGTCGATAGGCCGAGCCTATTTCCTCATACGAGTTATGGTCTAATCCCCACAGCTACTCCCCCCCAGTTTTTGCGTTGTAAAAACAATTAATCGCATGCCTGGGGGATTAGAGGTTTTTATCGCTGTTTTTGCTCCCTCTCCCACTTGGCAAGGGCACTTCCAACAGCTGCCCCAACGCGTTTGTAAGATTCTATGCGTTGAGCCTGCTGCCGAAGGAAGTTATCCCTGCTCTTCTGTCCCCTTTGTCTTGGTGGTTAGTATTGGGGGCGACGATAAGGGTGGTTACAGACAGGAAGGGAGGGGTGAGGATTGAAATGTCCGGGGGTGGGCAGCAGTGGCGAGTTGGATTTTGGTGTTGCTGTGAACTGCTGAGTTTGGATAAAGGTTGGAGCTGGAGGAGGGGTAGCTTGGTATACAGGGTCCTCATCGGCAAACAAGAACTTAGCTCGTTCCCTCATCATTGGTTTCAGGGTCGCCATCTTTGGGGTTGCCAAAGATGGTAACTCCTTAACGGGTGTATTGGGAGGCGAGATAAGGGGTGGCAGTTCTTTCGTCATGTGGGTGACGATTTTTTCCACCAATGAGAGATCCGTTTCCATTAACAATTCTTCTTCAATTCTGGCCAAATCTTTTTTGTGTTCTATCAGACACTGTTGTTGCATATTATCAATACGCACAACATTGTCCTTAGAACATGAAGGAATCTGAGGGTCAAAATTGGCAGACAATTGTTTCTGGGTGGACGACATTATTTGAAATGTTTTTAGGAAAGGGAAATTTACACTAGAAAAAAGAAAAGATGAAGAAGCGAAGTTCAACAGTCGAGGCAACAGTAGAAAAAGCGAGTGAGGACTTGGTAAGATTTATTTCCGTTCATTGCATCTAATTGTCGTCTTTATTTGAGCGATTTCATTCATGGAGGGGATAGATATAAAAATTCTCTATCGTTTGCAGCTTTTCCCAAAAAATTTTGTTCATTTTCTGCAAAGTTAGGTGTGTTTGAACATTCTGAAGCTATAGGTAAATCGAGATAAATAGAAATTCATCTCCGCTTCTGACATCATCGGTAAGATGAACGTTTTTATTCTTTTTGTTCGTTTAACAACAGATACACATTGCGATGTTTTGTTGTCATCGAGCGCACGTGGGTTTGTTGATACCTGTCGTTTTTTTATTGTTCACACACTTTTTCTTATCAAGGGATTCCACAGTCGTCGTTTTTAGCAGGTCTTCAATTTTGTATTGTATATTAATTTTTCGAAAGATTTTTATTTTCTTTGTGCTAATCGCTCAGATCTTCAACTTGGATGCTGGTTTTTTGCTTTTTTACTTCCTAGGGGCCTGCCTCTTTTACGGGGACTTATGGGGTCCATAGGGTCATAGTTTATTGTAATGACATCATCTGAAAATTTTTTACTGTCTTTTTCTTCTTTGCAAATTTGTTTGTTTGTGAATTTTCTTTTTGTATATTTTGTGTTTCATTGTGAGTTTCGACTAAATTTTCTTGTACTATCTGTGTGTTAGTATTTTCAGCAGAAATTGTCTGTGTGTTTCCTTTTATTTTCTTAATTATTTTCTTGTGGTCTGTTACCAAATATGCAGGTTTCAATCTATCGATTGATATTATTTTATTTTCACCTGCTATGGATATCACAAAGTTTTTGTTATCACGTGATATCACTTTATAAGAACCGGCATATGGTTTTTCCAGTGAAGATCTTATTTTCTTATCTCTGACAAATACGTGTGAGGTAGTGGCCAAATGTTTTGAGACATAGATCTTTGGCTGGCGATGGTGAGCTGCCTGTGTTAGAAATTTATTGGCATCAGTTTGTATGTTCTGTACTAGGATTTCAGGGCTAATTTCTGTCAAATTTGTGAAAAAGTACTCTGGGAGGCGGAGCTCTTCGCCAAACGCTAATTGCGCTGCAGAATGTCATGTGTCTGATTGGAGAGCTGATTGTAGGCCTAAGAGGATGGTTGGAAGTACTTCCAGCCATCTTTTTGTGTCATGAGCCATTATTGAGGCTTTTAAAGCTCTGTGCCATCTCTCAACTTTTCCATTTGCTTGAGGATGGTAGGCTGTGGTATGACTGTGTTGAATACCAAGCCTTTTTGATAACTCTTGGAAGAGTGAGCTTTCAAATTGGCAACGCTGGTCTGTTATTATGACTTCAGGTATGTCGTAACGGGGAATCCAGTTTTCATATAATTTGGCAGCTATTGTTGGTGCTGTCATTTCATATAGTGGTATAGCCTTGGTCCAACGAGTTGCTCTGTCAATCATAGTGAGGAGGTATCTGTGTCCTTGTGAAGGAGGCAATGGGCCCACTAAATCAATATTGATTGTTTTGAACCACTCCGTTTGTTTGAAAGATTTGAGTGGTGATGGAGTATGTCTTCCTACTTTGGACTCTTGGCAATTCAGGCAAGTGCGAGCCCAGTTATTGCAGTCAGACTTAAGTCAAGGCCAGACAAATCTTGATGATACTAAATTAGCAGTACATTTGGGGCCAGAGTGCGATAAATTGTGCACGCTGTTGAATGCCAATTTACGATATTTTTTTGGTAAAAATGGCCTATTCTTACCTGTACTGATGTCACATGTTAGTAAGACATCAGTACCGGGAATTTTTTTTTGCCTCAATTTAAGAGATGTGTCTTCGTTTGACAATAACTCTTGCAATTCTGCATCCTTAAGCTGTTCTTTTGCAATCTCAGCCTAAGGTAATTGGGCAGGGGCCGAGATAGCTTTGATTCTACTGAGTGCATCAGCTGGAGTGTTAAGTTCTCCACTTATATACTGGATGTCAGTAGTTAGTTGACCTATGTAGTCTAACTGTCGTGCTCATCTCGGTGATGCTGGCTCTGCTTTCTGCGTGAAGGCATGTATTAGGGATTTATGATCTGTATACACAGTAAAGCATCTACCCTCTAGTTGGTGCCTGAAATGCTTCAGTGTGGCGAAGATCGCCAGTAATTCCCTATCGTAAGTACTGTAATTTCTTTCTGTTTTAGATAGCTTTCTGGAGAAGAAAGCGAGCGGAAATTTTTGGTCCTTTTCCTTTTGGTACAGTGTTGCACCAATTGCAAAGTCAGAGGCATCGGATGTGACACAATGGCAGACTTTTGTCTGGGTGAGCCAGGAGGGCTGCATTGGCCAGTGAATTTTTTATATTTTCAAATGCTTTTTCAGCCTCTTTATTCCATTCGAGTGGAGTTTTATCTCTTTTCTTTGATATTTTTATTAAAGAGAACAGCTTACTTTGTTCAGCTGCTGCGTTTTTCATGCAGCGCCTTTAAAAACTTACCATCCCTAAGAAATGTCTGAGTTCAGCTACGTTTGAGGGTTTTGGAAAATTTAATATTGGCTCAACTTTGGTCTTTAATGGGGCTATGCCTTCGGTCGAGACTTTGTAGCCGAGAAAGTCAATTTCGGTTTGTGCATATAAGCTTTTACCTACATTGATAGTAAGGCCAGCAGCGTGTATACATTACATAACGGCTCGTACATTCTTCTCGTGCTGTTGCTCACCGCCTTCTGAGCATATGTAAATGTCATCCAAATATGCATATGCAAATGGCAAATCCCTTAACAATCCATTGATGAATCTTTGGAAGGTTTGAGCTGAATTATGGAATCTAAAAGGCATTCGAAGGTATTCGAATAGTCCAAAAGGCATTATGAGTGCCGTTTTTGGGATATCCTGTTCAGCCATTGGTATTTGGTGGGATACTTAGTTGATGTCTATTTTGAAGAACATCGTTTTACCCTTCATATTTGTGTTAAAGTCCATTATGTTTGGGACTGGGTAATGGTCGGGAACTGTTTTAACCAACAATTCGCCATTCTCCACTAGCTTTTTTAGTCATGTGGATTGGGGAACTCCATGAACTGTTTGAAGATCTGCAAATACCTTCTTTAATTATTCGGTCATAGTATTCCCTGGCTGCTTTGAGCTTGTCTGACAGAAGCCTTCTTGCTCTAGCATGGCATGGTGGCTCTTTTGTTTCTATATAATGAACTATGTCTTGTTTATAGGTTGGGTGCCGGCAAATTGATGGTTGTGTGACTCCAGAATAGTCTGACAGAATCCGTAAGAATCAGCAGATTCGTTTATTATTGTTGATCCTACTGCTGCCAATGCCTGTACAACATGTTGTGAAAGTTGCTTACAGAATTGGTTTCCGACTACAGAAGGGGCTACTTCCGTAGTTTAGCCATGAAGATGGAGAGTTTGTCATCCCTTATCTTCATTCCACTCATTATTTCGTCAATTATTTCATTTTTAGTTTTGCCAAATACGTTTCTAACTTGTTTGCAGAACCAAGCATATTTATCGGTTTCTGCAGGAGGGCAATCCATGATATTCGGAATTCCTCTAATTATTTGTGGGGGCATGCCTCCACAAATGTGTGTGTACCGTTGGTCAGCTTGAATATTCTCGGTTTTGAATCTACCATCGAGAAGGGTCAGCCAGAGAATTCTGGTATATCGATCCTCTGTCTATAGAAGGCCAGATTTTGCTCCGTTCTTGTGTTTAGTAACTGGACTATTTGAGCTATTAGTTCCGGGGTTAGCGTTGGTTGTGTGGATCTGGTTGCTGACATGGTGGGTGGGTTTTCAGTTGGCTGTGCCATTGAAACTTGTTGGCTAATATTTTCGGAAGATCTTGATGATTTGCCAAAAGTTGGAGCAGATTGTGTTTGCTGATCTGTTGGAGGAGTCGGTATGTTTCTACTCCTCAGAGATTTGGTGGACAATTCGTGTTGGTCAATTGTCACACCTAGACGTTCAAGTTCGGGACGTCTATTCCTCTTCTTATTTTCTGAGAGGGTGAGGTCTTCGAATTCTGTTTGGTGTGTCGAAGGTGGAGGGGTTGGTGGATGAGGCCAACTATGTCCTTCCAGGGTCTGCTGTTTTTCCTTCTTGTAAATATACTCAAGAAGGGGGGTGTAAATTCCCACATAGCAGACACCTGCAAGAGCTCCTGGTGTCTTTGTAAAAATAAAATTTGTTTAAAAAAATTTTATTTTTACTTTAATTAGATAGCAAGTTGCTCGCCAGCGCACCGCGCCACTTTAGTCTAAGCACTCTGCGCCAAAAGACACCTCAACGTGGCCAAAAAATCACGTCAAGGTCACCACTGTGGAATACCTTATGTCGTGGAGAGTAAAACCAACAAAGAAGGTGTTCAACAGAACAATTTGCGTGTTTATGCCAAAATACCAGAAAGGTATAAGGGAGCCAAGACCTTGGCAAACACTGGCGATTTAGTCTATGATTTTCTTGTCTTATATACCTCGAACTGTTTAATCACGTTCAACAAAATTTGGAGTCATATTAGAACAGATTAAAATCAATGTCTATTTAAAATTTCGAGACACTTCTTTGAAAATTACTCATTTAAGAGCCATTAAACTCCCGAAAATGCACAATAATGGTATATACCAGACGAACCATAAAAGCAATCGTCACCAAAAACAATAGGGTTCTTCCTCGCCCAAATTCGATTGTATGTACCAAACTTGGCAGACAAAAATTACGACCTGAATCGAATTTCATAGAAAATGGTATATATATGTGACAATCAATTTTCAAAATCAGCCTTTATCGAAAATGCCGAAGGAACTTACTATTTTTTAGTCAAGTGCTATGATGAATCCTCATTAAAGCTTTTGACTGAATGAAATTAGGCATTATACATAATGCGCATCACTTTCCGAAATTTTTTATAATTTCATTACAGAAATTGGCCAAGTTTTATCAAAATTATTCGTTGGTCAAAATCAATAAACCATCAAATACTAATAATCAAATTAATTCAAACGTATTATTAATTATAATATGAAAAAATTTCATTCATTTCAACCATATTTTTTTTTTTTGTGAGTACAATAAATTCTCGTGTAAAGTATTGAACTAACAAAAAAAAAGAAAAAGCTTGAAAGACTGAAACTTTTTCACATTATGTTTATTGATAATACGTTTAAATTAATTTGACTATTAATATTTGATAGTTTATTGATTTTGAATAACGAATAATATTGATAAAACTTGGCCAAATTCGATTAACTTACAGAAAATGGAGAATGCATTATATCTAATTTCATTTAGTCAGAAGCGATATGTTATAATGCGAATTGATAATAGCATTTGACCGCAAAATAATAAATGCCAAGGCATGT
The DNA here is from genome assembly GCA_011428145.1 of Ericerus pela. Taxonomy (NCBI): domain Eukaryota; kingdom Metazoa; phylum Arthropoda; class Insecta; order Hemiptera; family Coccidae; genus Ericerus; species Ericerus pela. The sequence continues at coordinate 329,421 of WOFM01000421.1, read as the reverse complement.
TTCAAAAAGGCTGATTTTTGCATTTGACAGCAACATATATCCGGAAGCGGCGCTCCAGGGTCTCCTTAACCTGGTAACCACTATTCAGTTTATTACTTCCACAGAATAATAAAATAATTGGCGCATGCGTAGGAATTTTTTAATAATTTTCGCACAGTTTAGCCTGAAAAAACAGGGTTGTACGTTTATTATATTGATACAGAATTAGTAAGAATTCGCCTCATAACCCATTTTATACAAATTACCATCACTATGAAGTTATATCATTTTTTGACTGACATGTCAGAGAAACTGTTCTGCAGGTCCTCTATAATGAATATACATAGTAATATTTAGTGTTACCCATAGAGTTAATCATGTAGACCATCTAAAAAAAAAATGGCAAAAATAATTTTTTTGAAAAAATAGTTGCACTGAGCGGTTTTTCAAAAACAATCACGTAATTTCAATTAATTAATTACTGTAAACATAGTTCGCCCCTTTTCATCCCCACATAAGTCAAATGTAGGAAAATTATGAAACTGGTTATTAGAATATGTATTTATAATTTTAATTTTGCCTTTTTCAACCTTCCTGGGGGTTTTAATTTCAAAAAACGCCAGAACTGCTTCGTAAACAATTATTGTATTTATTGTATTTATTACTGATTTTAACAAAAAAATATTTGATGTGTCAATAATTAGAAGAATTATTAGGTAATATCTTTGAACATAGCTTACCCCTTAATTTTGAAAAATACCAAATTTTGTTATTAGACATTTGTATTTAAAATGTTTCTGAGAGAAAAAGAAGTACGTATGACATCTGTTCTAAAAGGTATTTCATAATCAGTATAAATACATTTGTCTATCACCCCAAAAGGAGATCAGTTTCAAAAAATTTACATTTTTACCGAAGGGATGTGTATAAATAAGTAAACAAGAGTCAGTAAAAGATTTTGATTCTATAATTTCCTAAATGACAAAAAAATTTACATTTCTGACTAATTTTGCTAAAGCATTTCCATTAAATTAGTATTAATGAAGGAGATCAAGTCTTTTTTCAGGCTTTTTCTCTTAGCTTAGGAATTTTTTTAAAGTGATTGACTGCAACATATACACATATCGAATACAGAAGAATTTGAGTGACATATATTCGTGATCTAGAACTCAGGACTGGCACTTTTCCACAGGTCCCACCTCCAGGTTCAGTAAATGGATTGAATACAATAGTTTTGGAAAATACCTGCACTAAAACCTACTTTATCTAATGGAGATGCAGCTGAGTGAGAGTTTTTAAACATCAAATTAGTTTTAAATCTGGAATGCTTCTAGCAGATTCATTTTACGGAACAATAGCGAACATGTATCTTCTTTCACATAAAATACAACTGAATATTACTTCAAGATGATCCAATTTACAAATAATGAAGTTACATTTTTGAAACTACTTTATCCGGAACTAATTCTACCCAAGGAATATGGACTTTTACTAAGTAGCCTCGACTGTGCGTATTACGAAGATTTTCATTTTCTTACATGTGACGTGACGTATTTCATGCATACTAGCACACATACAACCGACTGAGCGTGAAGCAGAATAGTATTTTATGTATTTAGCCTACTACGTGTGACATCATTTTACTCACACTGACACACTAATGAAATGATCGAGCGAACGTAATAATGAGGTAGTATATGTATATATGTACCTTGGTTCTACATTCACGCCATCACTCACTCACTCACTCACTCACTGTATTAAATACGAGAATTCTTCAACTTTTAGCTACCACTTCCTTTACCTACTTCCTACTTAAACTCAAAAATTTTTAAATCATAAAAATAAATAAGCTAATAATGAATAATACAATTTAAATAATATAGTTACATGTAGGTATCTGGGTATAAATAAATGTTTATCTTTCCAATATCTCATTCCAGTCTCAGTTCTGATCCCAATTACCTATTACGAACTTTAATAAAGATTAAATAAGTAATGTAAAAATGAATTTTTTAAAATAGCTTTTATATAAAAACAAAACTCTGAAATAAACATTAAAATTATCTTTATCCCAGTTTGCGAGTAAAAAAGTAATCTTTTACCACGATCTTATCACAGGGAGAAAAATAACCAATTTTCTCCCCATTTTCAATGTAAAAATTATCATCCGTATAGGTTCCTATCACAAGTATAAATGGTGCATATGACTTCAGATTGAAAAAAAAAAAAATTCAAGTTTTCCATTAATTTTGTTTGTATAATTAATAAAATACTTTGTTATACAGCATCAAAAAATAAGTGACAGCAACTCGTGTGATTACAGCACTCGCTTTAGACTTTTGCTGCAACATTCACAATTCGTTCGAAATCATTTACTTTTCTCCCATGCAAGTAATGTACTACTGATGATAATACCAATAACAAATATTGATAGGTATTTTTTGCAACATTCACCCCAAAAACAGACGTTTTCATGCATATTAACTTTAAACAAAGTAAGAGATTTTACCCGTGTTAGAAAGTAAAATTTCGCACATGTGCAGCTTAGTACAAGTTAAGTTTATTATATCACTGTCTTGGCTGTGCATACGCACTATCTCTTATCCAACATTATGTTTAACATCTTGATTTTGTGAAAAACTGTCAAGTTCCTACTTCAGTTGAACGCAACCTCTCTTATTATAAGCTTTTATTCTACCCACTACTGCAATTTTAAAATATACTAATACAGTAGCCAACCTACCGAAACATAATAATGTTAATTTCGCATGAAACTAAAATAAAAAATAAAAAAAGCCTATCTTCTAAAAATTTGTTTTTAATCTAAACTTATTTTACTAACTAATTCCTCAGCATATTTAAGCTAGACAGCAGAGAGATAAAATTTACAAAATTTCCATGTAATTTTTTAATCAACTTCAGCTGTTTAAAAATAAAAAACGAAAAAAATGCTAATTAATACAAAATTGGCTGATTTTTGGAATCTATAAAGCTCTCCTCATTCACACAATTATTTCTCAACCACTATTTAAGGTAGAGAGCTAGAGTAGAGAAAACTATCTTAAATTTAATTTTTTAATCATCTTCTGCTGCATGAAAATAAACGAACGAAAAAAACAAAAATCAATATAAAGTTTGCGGTTTTTGGAATCTAGAAACCATTTCTGTTTTAGTGAATAATTCCTCAGTCACTATTAAAGCTAGAAAACTGGTGTTAGTACCGCTGGAAAGAAGAAAGGATTTTATCAAAAGTTTTATTCATTTTTAGCCACTTGAAAATAAAAAAACAAAAGAACTTAAATCAACGGAAAATTTACCATTTTTTTACTGTTTAAACTCATTTTCAAACCATTTTTTTTGTTAATTTTTTGGGGGGAAGTTTGTTTCAAAAATAGTATGTTATACTCCTGCCGCAAGGATCACACTCGTATCAAAGTCACCTACTTTACGCACTTGTATCACAAAATAACTACTCACGTATTGAAAGTTGGCATCTTGGCGAGCTTATTTCTGTTTCGTTATATAAATAAGACGCGTATAGACGTTGCCACATATCTGATATACTATAGTAGGTATTTATTTTTTGCTTTGTATGATATTGATGAATTGGTGTTTAAAAGGATGATCGGCATCATCTGCCATAGCCCAGTAGTGAAACTACAGTTTACCACTCAGAATTTGCAGGTTTGAATCTTAACCAGGACAATTTTGTTTTAACTTTTTTTTTTTGATGGGGCACATATTTTTATTTTTAATTGGTTCTAATTTTTTAAGGTGGGATGTTAGGTGAGGAGTGAGGTGAGTTATTTTTTCAAGTTCTTTTTATATTTTTTTAAGTTTTTTTAATATGATACATTTTAAAGTCAGTGGTTCACTTAGGTGGTCGGATCTTTCGGACTGATACGGAGGTTGGTCCATAGTATGCCACTCTGGGAACGAAAACGATGGGTTTCTGAAATGGCTGAGGCCTTAGAGGACCCCCTGTCATTGCCAACATACGAAGTGGCATGACTTGGCCTAAGCTCCCCGTATCGTCTAAAAAATCCCCCTTTTTTCCACACGTGAGAAACATTAAAAAAAATTTATGGTAAATTGTAATTAAAACTAGCGAAATATGAGTGAAGAAGGAGAACTGGCAACATGAGTACCTTAATCTTAGCGCTTGTGGTGGTTACCACAAATACTTCGTGAAATTGAAATTGGTGAACAATAGAATAAAAACGTACAGAAGAGAAATAATTTCATTCGCAAGTACGTAATTAAGGTCTTCATTCAGTCCTCCCCTACTCAGAATAATAGGTTACAATCACTAGAATCGTTAGAATCGAAAAGGCATACTTTTTTGAGGGCTAGTACTTTTCCATAGTGCTTCTTGCTCAGCTTCGAAAAAGAAAAATCGAAGCAAGAGGATGGCCGACAAACGAAATAATGAATACTTTTTTGTTGTTTTCTCATATTATTTGTAAAAAAAAAAAAAAAAAAAAAAAAAAAAAAAAAAAATTAAAACCATTGGAGAAGCAATTTTAACTATTTTCGAATACCGTGAAAGCTATTCTCCATTTCCGTTGTTCGTTAACACCATTTGGGCAATCTCGGGATGTATTTTCATTCTTTTCGACAATAACTTAAATTCGCTAATTAGATGAGTATACCGCACTCATCGATACAATTACAGCGATTGAGAAAATATGCTTCATTACACCGAAAGAGATTTTTATGACGCCAAAAAAAAAGAAGAGGAAGAAAAAAAGGTGGTCGAATAAATTATTATAATACTGAGTTAACTATGTTTATACAGTCTACATTTACTGTATATTTTTTAAATGATACTCGTACACAAACACACACACAGTGGATTTAAATTGGCCATTATTTATGCGCCCTCCACCGTTATCTCGTCGTGGCTACAAAAGATCAGCATAAATGAAACATTGCGACCTTTAAAGTTCATTTTGACGTTATTTTTCGTCGTATTCCGCTATCCGGTAATTTACTTATAATGGGCTAGCATTCGATGTGCACTCGAGTGTACTTTGTAATGGCGATACATATTATACCCTCAATGTGTACATACTTTTTTTTCGCGTTTACATGCCATACCGTGGTTACGCCATTTATGGAAACTAAGTACGTACGGTATACGTTGTTGAAAACGAGGGTGGAAAAAAAGAATGAAAAAATCGAGTTAAGAATGGAAAATAGCGAAAGCGAAAAAATTCGTCTAGCAATAAAATATGGTTTCGCTGCCATAATACCTCGATTTAGATCGAGTATGATAAGTATTTTATGTTACTTGCATCGCATGGATGATTTCGCCAATAAATGAACAAGTTTTTTGGTTGAACACGAAAAATGAAGCCTAATGCTTCTGAAAATTTAAATTTTTCTTTATTAAATGCGAAAAAGCTCGAACATAATTACAAAGCTGCTAAATTTGATAAGAACGAGACCCAGAAAAGTGCGACTAGAGACACCCAAAATGAAAATCTGGTTTCATAAATGTGTGAAAAAAAATGTAAGTTTTCTTTCTAACGATGTAAACAGAGCAGAATCCACAGTAATGAGTAGGGTCGTTTCTAATTCTCGATTTGAATTCCTAAATTTCAGTAACAGAAAATGCGAAGCGCCCTAGCCAGGATTCGAAGCTGAGAAACCTCAATCGTAGCCAAACAGTGGCAAATAACTAATAATGTTCAACTCTAGGTGCGATTTTATTTTGATCGGACATGTCCCCCCTCCTCTAACATCCCTAAGACAGGACACAATAAAAGAGTAAAAAACCAAGAGTGGGTAATGGGTATAAGTGCGTCAAAGTATGTTGCATAGAGGCATGGCAGTCGATGGAAACTACATAATATATTTACTTACACAATGCACTGCTGCAGCTCAAATGCAGCTAACAGCTTAATGCAGAATACTTGCACTCTCATTGGTGTTCTAGGGAAAGGGTGAGTCGCCCACTTTTAGTTTTCTTTTACGGAAAGATGGCTCTAAATATTTCTGAATATAATCATTACGGGAAAGTCACTCATGTAGCATTTCGAACACAAATAATAAGTTTCGGTTAAAAACGAATTTTTAAAAGATAAGTTTTTATTTATTTTTTGTGGTTTTAGCTTCATGCGAAATAAATATTATTTTGTTGCGAAAGGTTGGCTGCAGTATTGGTATATTTTAAAATCGCAGCGGTGAGTAGAATAAAAGCTTATAAAAAAGACGGATTACACCGCATAGCCTGTCTCTAAGCATTTTCTTAAATATGTCTGTGGATTTGCTAAAAAACATTTAATTATTTTCAATCCCTAAACAATACCCAATCGAATAATGTAACTTACCTACTCTGTAAAAATTCCTGTCGATAAAATACCAGTACGCGATGAAAATAAACTTTTTGATAGATATATCAATTATTATAAATTATATCACTGTTGTGGGGACAATACTCGTATGAGGTAACAGGGGCTCGCACCCCTTGACAACAGTCACCGCCCAAAGGCTGACAATAATCGTCTTTATGACGTTGAACAAATTTACACTGGTGCGTTTGTATGTTTGTACTTGCACATACGTACAGGTAAGATACATTGCATGGGCCAAGATCAATTACCTGATAACGATCTCGGTGATGTCACGGCCTGGTACCAAACGCACTGCGTCGTTTCTTATCACCTCGACAGAGGCAAGAAACGATGTAACGCATGACATAATTACGTACATGTACGTATGCATGCGTGTCTGTGTGCGCGTGCCAAATTCTGTATATAAACTCTCAGAACTGGCTTCAAAATCGCCAGTGTTTGCCGAGGATTTGGCTCTCCTATACTTAATTGTGTGAAGTGGCAGAACATGCAAATACTGTTGAAAACCTTCTAGTGTGAATATCTCTCACAACAAGGTATCCACAGTGGTGACTACGACGTGATTTTTTGGCTACGTCCTGGGTGTCTAGGCGCTTTGCGCTAATTCTAAAACTAGGTGCGGTGCGCTGGCGAGTTACTCGCTTGTGATACAAATTTTTTTAAAGACCTAGACACCTTTGGCTGTAGAAGCAGAGATCTGACTTTGAAAGTGGGAAATTAAACCCCCCTTCCAAATATATTTGCCAGAAGGGAACCAAGAGAAGTAGACCTGGAGGAACAAAGTTGCCCTCATTTGCCAACTCCTCCAGCTTTGACAGGAAACTCAGAAGTCTTTAAGACTCCGGAAAAACAAGAACAAATCCAGAGGCCAGAAGCCTTGCATTTCGGAGCTATTGTCAACCCGAACGAGAAAACAGCTCGCACCCTTAGAAGTGGTCGTCTTTTGAGCCAAGACTCCGACCCTTCGACCCCAGACTGACAACCGACCGAGTCTGGTGGAACCTTTGCCAGAAGTAACTCAAAAGAGACAGCAAATTACAATATCCAACACAAACAAAAACGGAAATACGACAAACCTGACATCGAATCACTCTGGGACAGGTGGAAGTGGTCAGCCACAGCTGACTCCTGAAGTGCTTGCACAGCTACTACAGCTGTAGCAGATGCAGACTCTGTAGAACCCTGCAATCCAAAGGTGGAGGATTGAGATTCCGGAATTTTTGCCAAATGAGGTAGAACTCTGGTTGGCTCTTCTCGAAGGTCGTTTCAAAACAGAGAACCTACAGAACGACCAGAAAAACACACACATTTGCAGCGGCATGCCCGCAGAAATAATATGCCGCATTCTGGATATCATGGAATGCCCTCTGGCAGAAGCAGACAAGTACAGTTGGTTCTGCAAGAAAATTTGAAATGTGTTTGGTAAGACCCAAAACCAGATAATCAATGATGTCATGAGTGGAATGAAGATGGGAGATGATAAACCCTCCATCTTCATGGCCAAATTAAGACAAAAGGCCAATAATATCGTATTGCCATCGGTCATTGGGAACCAGTTCTGCAAACAACTGCCCCAAAATGTTGTGCAGTGCCTGGCAGCTGTGGGTACCACGGTAATCAACAATTCCGAGGACCTAGACTTTTTGGCAAAGAGTGCCAATAGTGCACTGGAACATTCAAGATCAACATCCTCGATTTGTGCAGTATCAGCAGAGACCAGAGAACTAGCTCAGCTTAGAGCCCAAATAGCCCAGCTGACTAGCGAAATAAAGAAGAGTAACAATAATAACTCAAGAAATGGTAGAAGTAACAACCGCTTGAAAAGCAGGAGCAACAACAACAGAAATAATGACAGAAAATCCAGGTCCAGAGACCGAAAGAGCAATTCTACCAGGGGTCAGAGTCCAATTCCCCCTAGAAGAACATCATCCCCCAAACCCCGGTCTCAGAATTGGGATGATAAATCCTGCTTTTTCCACAATAGATTTGGCGCGGAGGCCACCAAGTGCAATAACAGATGCCAATGGTGGGAAAAATGTACAATAAGCCATCAAACTAGAAAGAGGGGTCGTCTATGTGGCTGAAGATCCCTCAAAAAAGTATTCACGCTGCCTGTTCATCAACGACAGGACTAACAGGAGACATTACCTTATAGACTCAGGTGCTGACTTGAGCATTTTGCCAGTAAGTAAAAATCAAAAGGCATTTCCTCCGAAATACTACCTCCAAACTGTGAATGGTCAAAACCTTCCAGCTTATGGAATAGAATCCAGCAAAGTAAGCATCGGTTTGCGAAGAGACATGACGTGGTCTTTCACAATTGTGGACGTTCCAACTCCGATACTGGGCGCAGATTTTCTCGCGCACTATGGCCTGGTCATTGACCTCAAAAATGGAAAGATCATAGACAATAATACTGGTCTATGGGTGGAAGGCAAAACGCTAGCGTACCAACTGGACACCAACATATCCAGCTGCACTAAAGTCGATGAACAATTCCTACGGATTCTGTCAGACAATCCTGGAGTCACTCAACCATCGATTTGCAGGCACCCGACCTATGAGCATGACACCATTCATTATACAGAAACTAAAGGACCGCCTTGCCATGCTAGAGCCCGCAGGCTACTGCCTGATAAACTCAAAGTGGAATGGGAATACTATGATCGCATAATAGGAGAAGGCATATGCCGCCCCTCAAAAAGCTCATGGAGTTCCCCAATCCATATGACCAAAAAAGCAAGTGGAGAGTGGCGAATTGTTGGAAACTACAGGGCCTTAAATGCCAAAACAGTTCCTGATTGCAATCCAGTCCCAAACATAATGGACTTCAATGCAAATATGAAGGGTAAAACCATGTTCACAAAAATCGACATCAACTGGGCATCACACCAAATTCTAATGGCTGAACAGGACATTCCAAAGACAGCGGTCATAACCCCCTTTGGTCTATTCGAATACCTTCGAATGCCATTTGGACTCCGCAATTCTGCACAAACTTTCCAGAGATTCATCAATGGACTGTTTATGGATTTGCCATTTGCTTATGCATATTTGGATGACATATGCAATTGCTCAGAAGGCAATGAGCAACAGCACGAGAAGAATGTAAGAACCATCGTACAGCGTATACACGCTGCTGGACTTACCATTAATGTTGGAAAAAGTTTATACAAACAAACCAAAATTGACTTTCTTGGCTATTAAGTCTCGACCGAAGGCATTTCCCCTCTGAAGACCAAGGTAGAGCCCATATTGAAATTCCCAAAACCCTCAAACGTTGCAAAACTCAGACGCTTCTTAGGGATGGTGAATTTCTACAGAGGTTGCATTAAAAATGCTGCAGCTGAACAAAGTAAGCTGTTTGCATTGATCAAAACAAATAAAAAGAAAGATAAGACTCCACTCGATTGGACAGAAGAAGCTGAAAAAGCCTTTGAAAATATTCAAGAAACACTGGCAAATGCAACTCTGCTAGCTCACACAGACAAAAGTCTGCCGTTATGTGTCGCAACTGACGCATCCGACTTTGCTATTGGTGCAACACTGTACCAAAAGGACAATGACAAGAAGTTACCGCTTGCTTTCTTCTCCAGAAAGCTATCAAAAACTGAAAAGAATTACAGTACATACAACAAGGAGTTACTGGGAATATTTGCTGCGTTGAAGCATTTCAGGCACCAATTAGAGGGTAGATGTTTCACTGTGTATACAGATCATAAACCCCTAACACATGCCTTCACGAAAAAGACAGAACCAGCTTCCCTGAGAAGACCTCGACAATTGGACTACATAGGACAATTAGCTATGGACATCCAGTATATAAGTGGAGAACTCAACACTCCAGCTGATACTCTTAGTAGGATCGAAGCCATCTCGGCACCGTCTCAATTACCTTACGCTGAAATAGCTAAAGAACAGTTAAGGGATGCAGAACTGCAAGAACTGTTGTCAAACGATGACAAAGCTCTTAAATTGAGACAAAGGAAAATCCCTAGTACTAATGTTTTACTAACATGCGACATTAGTACAGGCAAGAATAGGCCATTCCTGCCGATAAAGTATCGCAAATTGGCTTTCAGTAGTGTGCACAATCTATCCCACCCTGGACCAAAATGCACTGCTGGATTAGTAGCATCAAGATTTGTTTGGTCTCGGATGAAGTCTGACTGCAACAAATGGGCTCGCAGTTGCCTGAATTGCCAAGAGTCCAAAGTAGGAAGACACACTCGTTCGGCTCTCAAATCTCTCAAACAAACAGAGTGGTTTAAAATGATACACACAGACTTGGTGGGTCCATTACCCCCATCCCAAGGACACAGATACCTGTTAACGATGATTGATAGAGCAACTCGATGGCCAGAGGCAGTTCCTCTCTATGAGATGACAGCTCCCACGGTAGCTGCCAGGTTATACGACACCTGGATTGCCCGCTATGGTGTACCTGAAGTCATCATTACGGACAAGGGTCGCCAATTCAAAAGCTCGCTCTTCCAAGAGCTGTCTAAGAAGCTTGGTGCACAACACAATCACACCACAGCTTACCATCCTCAAGTAAACTGTAAAGTTGAGCAATGGCACAGAGCTTTGAAAGCCTCCATCATGGCTTGCAACACCAAGAGATGGGTTGACATACTACCAACCATCCTCTTGGGCCTTCGATCTGCTCTTCAAACAGACACAGGTCACTCTGCGGCGCAGTTGGCGCTAGGTGAAGAGCTACGCCTACCAGGGGACCTTTTCACCCACTCGAAAGAAATTAGCCCCAAAATGCTCGTCCAAAACATACGGACTGATGCTAACAGCTTTTTGAAACAGGCAGCTTGTCATGCCAACCAAAGATTTATGTCTCCAAACACTTGGCCACAACATCTCATGTGTTTGTCAGAGACGAAAAAATAAGATCTTCGTTGGAGAAACCATACGCCGGTCCTTATAAGGTTGTATCATGAGATGACAAGAATTTTGTGATACTAATCGCAGGTGAAGAAAAAACGTTTCAATCGATAGATTGAAACCTGCGTACCTAATAAACGACAACAAGAAAATGCTCTAAAGAGCAACAAGGAAGACGACAGAAAGGAAAATTGAAGAAGAAAAACAGACCACACAGTCCAATATCACACAACCACAAAAAGTTGAGGACAAACCAGTCAAAAAAGGTGATAAATCACAAAAATCACCAGTAGAAAAAACAAAAATAAAGAAAATGGTAAAGTTTAGTGATGAGATCGTCAAAATACACTATAATCCATCAGCCCCCTTATGCCCACAAAAAAGAGGCAGGCCCCTTGGCAGCAAAAAGCAAAAAAACCAGATTCCAACTCGAAAATCCGAGAGATTGGCAAGGAGAAACTAAAAATATTCACAAAAATTAATATCCGTAGCAAAATCTGCACACCCGCACAAAAATACGCGCGAGAATCTGGGAATATTTATAACAAAAGAAATTCCGCAGACAAGCAGAGAATAAATGCGTGCAAATAAAATAGGACACGAATAAACAAATCCACGTGCGATACGGAAAAAAACATCGCAACGTGTTTCTATTGACAAATATTCAGATAACAAAACAGTCAATAGATCGTGACGTCACAATTGAAGAGTGCATTCCTTTGTGAGATACAAAATTTCAAAAACACGAAAATTCAAACACGCTTAACTCTACTTGTACTTAACAGATTTTGACCAGAAAACTTTTCAGCTAAAGAATATTTGATGCACTATCCCCTCCGAACATGTCTGAAATAACATAACTACTTGGAATAAAGCTGCGATCGAAAAATATTCTCGCAACGTTTTTCACTCGCTTTTCTGCTGTTGATCGAAACACACCGAATTCTCACTAAATTATCTACTATATTTTTCTTTCCTTTTTCCATATTTTTTCTGTTTTCCTTCCTTGTCATGTCATCCCCAACTAACACGCCATTTTCAACGCCAGAATTCCAATTTGTAGTTCCGCCTGTACCTCAGCCTGTGAAGACTAAGGAACAGAAGGAATAAGAAAAGGAAATCAAAAGGATTGAAAATGAGTTACTAATGGATACTAAATCAGCTGCGGACATCGTTAAGATGATGTCCGCACCCCTCCCAGCCCTCATTTCACCCCCAAAGTCACCGGAGAAGACACCGAGAGTGGAGAACCCACCCTCGGAGTCCTCAACCCTGATGGCATTGGAGGTGAAGAGGCAACTCCCGGTGGAAGAGGTGCCTCAAACACACTCTCCTCCCACCTTTGGTCTAGCCTACAGACCATCGGGGATGTCAAACTCCCCAATGTTCAACCTGCCAAAACTGAAAACCCTGTCTGGTCCTCCACCTCCACACCATCCCCATCCTTACACCTGTCTGGCTCAACAAAATCGACCACCTAGATGTAGTGGGCAACAGAGTTGAGAGACATATCAAGCCCAATTTAACGCTTGTAAGTTACCTTACGAGTGTGTGGGCGCTGCCGTGGGCTCGGCTCTGGCCAAATGGGAGAAAGACCAGAGACAGCAGTAGACTTGATAAGTCCCCCCAGGCACGCAACTTATCATTTTCGCTGCGCAAAAACTGGGGGGGAGTAGCTGTGGGGACAATATTTGTATGAGGTAACAGGGGCTTGCACCCCTCAACAACAGTCGCCACCCAAAGGCTGGCAATAATCGTCTTTATGATGTTAAACGAATTTACACTGGTGCGTTTGTATGTTCGTACCTGTACATACGTACAGGTAAGATACATTGCACGGGCCAAGATCAATTACCTGATAACGATCTCGGTGATGTCACGGCCTGGTACCAAACGCGCTGCGTCGTTTCTTATCACCTTGACAGAGGCAAGAAACGACGTAACGCATGACATAATTACGTACATGTACGTATGCATGTGTGTCTGTGTGCGTGTGCCAAATTCTGTATATAAACTCTCAGAACCGGCTCAAAAATCGCCAGTGTTTGCCGAGGATTTGGCTCTCCCATACTTAATTTTATGAAGTGGCAGAACACGCAAATACTGTTGAAAACCTTCTAGTGTGAATATCTCTCACAAGGTATTCCACAACTGTTTTAAAATAATTTTTGATTTCGCTTTAGTCCCGCTGAAAAATAAATTTTTGAATTTTGATAAAAATTTGTTCAGCAACGTGAGAACCTATTCAAATTAAATTTTTTTTTATTTCATTCCATCATTCATAACTTAAACACCAATGGAAGGATTTGTTTTTTAAACCTTCGGGAATAAGGAGAACATTATGTCGGGAAAAGCAAAACTGATTTCAAGCATACGGACAGACGGGAACGGCTGGAATTTTTATAGAATTTTTTGTTAATCTCACTCAGCAATCTTGTTTCTTATCATTCCTACAGAAATATGCTATATGTTACGGCGAATATTTTACATTTTGATCATAAAAACATATACATATTCACTTATTAGGAATATATTGAAAAGTTGTTTTCTAATATTTTGTCGATTTCCTAATTTTCAAATAATGACGACATAATTTGCGACGTTTCTCACATTTCTATTTTCCCTCCTCTCCTCACCGCAAAAAAAAAAATATATTGGCAAAGATCCATCATTTAGGTTCTATCGTGCTTTTCAAAAAAATTTTGAAGATTTAGAGCAGTAACATATAATGAAATTAGGAATGAATAATACAGGATGGTACGTTTAAAAAAGTACATTCAAAACCGAACAGTACATGGAAAGACTTACTGCGTTAAAAGTTATGTTAAAATGATTCTGAAATACAGAATTTCTATTAAATACGTCGAATTATTTCGATTACAGACCAAAACTTTTTCAAGACGTAACTTCACATTCTTCACAATTCAACAACTGTACATAAAATACTTTCTTTTCTCTCATCACAACCGCACAAAGGAGTTCTTAACAAAAGGCTAAATACCCGTGAAATATACTAGTGGGAAAGAGGAGAAGAGGTCAAAAAGGAGAATTTTCGTATATTTTCTTCACAAACAGTTTAATCGCAGACGCATTTCGTGGGTATAACGAAATTCGAATTCCTAATCCTCTTTATGCGAAAAACCTATTTTCACACTGTACAAGTTTTACGGCGCAAAAGTAGGCAACATTGTTTTCACCACCGTCGCATAAATAACCATCAACTAGAGATACCGTAACATTAGACGGATGGGGAAAGAGTAGACGATATAAACTCGGTACGCTTCGCGAATCTGCAATTTCAAATTACTAAATCCAAACACGTCAATCATAGAGTTACCAAAATTAGACGTGTGAACCGAACAACACGTATCATGCTGTTGCAGCCAGCCAAACTCAGACCGGAATAAGTATATTTTCTGGCGCAAAATAAAGAGCACCGCGCGCGCATGCACGCACACACACGATAAACTAGGGTTTGATAAGTTTGTGTATTTAAATTGACCCAATATGACTAATGAGAAATGCAACGAGACGCACATTATTCATTGCTTGTAGAAAATAATCACTTCAGACTGCAGTTGACATGCTTCAATTTTCCTCTTTCCTTCTAGTCCCCGTTTTCCCCAACCTTGAATAAGTGATTAGTTTGCCCACTTCATTTCATTAGCATAAGTTCGAAAATAGATATGCAAGCAATATTATTGATAAATATTTCGTGCCACAGTATATTTTTTTTTGCTATATATATATATGAAAATTATGTACTTCTATAAATGTCTGACATTATTTTGGACTCTGAGAAATTGTAATTTAGTCCGAAAGTATGAACACTGTTATTGCCAAAACAAGTCTTGCAATGCACCTGAAACTAGATTTTTTCTCGGAATCAAAACAAAATTTACCAGTCTTCAATATTCATATACGTTTTTTAATTAATTTTCAGATTTTATTCTATTTTTTCCCCAACGTTTCATTGTTTTATGGAAATTTGATATAAACTGAAATGTTTATTTGAGAAAACATTCCAACTCATTTTGTCAACATGTCCTGAAGGTGTAAAGTAATTTTTTTTCTAGTTCGTTTTAATTTTTTTTTTTTAAATCTCCCAAGTAATGTGAGTAACCCAGAAAAAATTGTGTACATCTGACATACTTTTATAACACATTTCATTTTTCTAAATTTTTTAATTTGTTGGAAATGTTCACGGATAGCTCAAAAAACTGACCTGCTTACTTCCGAAGTTGATAGGCGCATAAAACTTAATTAAACAAATATTTTTGTCTGAATTTGATTCTGGATAATTTTCACAAAGTTTATAAATTCATTTGAAAAAACAATATATCATATAAAAAAAAATACAAAAATTGACCCTTAATAATAATAAACATTTGTGACATAAATTTTTTTAAATTAAATAGTGTCGTGTGAGTCAAAATATTAATATTACGGCAAGAAATTATTGAGATTGTGTTTCCGAGACGTGTTTTTCTCAGGACAAATCACCATGGAATATCTCTAAACTAATTTCTGAACAACGTACAAAGATTTTAAATACAAGAAGGGAAAACAAGATGTATTTTATGTCTCCACTAACCAAAAATGTTCTAAGAACAAAATTACCAAATTAGGAAGATTACTTAATAGGGAAACAATTAGTGAATGTAGTCCAACGCTTAAGATACAACTTTAGACTAACTTTTAAAAAACAAAAATTCGTTTCGAAACCATTCTAAATTCATATAACAAAATACTGAACGATAATCTAAGATTCTAAGGCAATAACAAGAAACAATGTACGTCCTACGAAGAAATGAAAAATAATCCTCTAAAACCATCACGTGGCTTGATTTGAAAATGAAGAAAAAGGAAAGTGTAAACATCCGAGCTTGAAAATAATTAATATTGGCCGAAATACCGAGCCTTCATGTATTATTTTGTAAGCCTCAACTCTGTAACACTTGAAGCTCGTCAACAAAGGAACGAAAATTCTTACTCTTTCTTATTTTTTTTTCAAATAATACGCAAGAATAAATAAAAAAAGAAACGTAAAACAAATAAGTTTACCGACGCAGTGGTTCTTTTGAATCTTGCAGGACTGGCTTCCCAAGAGACTTCTATGTACAAAAATCCAATTCAAAGGTTGCGCTACGTCTCACTGGGGGCCATGAAACTCATCCGACCAAACTATTAAACAGACTAATCGATAAAATAAATGAAACGTAACATCAAACAGAATGTCAATATTATCAGCCAAAGACATCCACAAAAAAAATGAAAAACTTCTCACTTTAAATTTCTTTGAAAAACAAATTCATTCCCGCTTTTTCAGCAATGAAAATAAATAATATTCAATTAAAATAACTTAATTTCAAACCATAATAAATGTAATTATTAATTTATTTCGGAGCCATCAATAAGGGCCACTCATATAAAAAACGGGCACAAAAGAGCTACTGACATAAATACATCAGAGGCACTTTCATAACCCAAAAAGGTCCGTTAGTGAGGATATAAGAGCCACTATTGGTAGCTTTTATTTTGCACCCAAATACATAAGAAATTTATGACACTTCGCTAATAAAACGTGAAACGGTAGTCTTCGAGGTTATATTTTAAACCATAAATTTTTGGCCAGAACTTCAAGAAAAAATTTAAAAAAATGGTTTTTTTGCCAATATCTCTGTTCCAGTGCGCTTAAAAAAATTTATTCAACAAATTAAATATGAAGTAAATTAATAAATTTTCAAACATTTCTCTTCTGTATATATATTTTTTTAAAGATATACTGTTCCCCTATAGAGTGCAGTAAAATTAGTTTAACTTTTCAAATTCATAAAAAATGTAGCCCAACTATTTTGTGATTGCGCTTTCCAATACTGGACATTTTATAATTTATCAAAATAAATATAATTCAATAAAATGAATATTGATGATCTAATGAATTGCCTGTAAGTTTATATGCGTTAATGGTATGTTATAATTGAATGAAATTTGCTCGCTGCTGAAAAAATATTAGACAATGTCAAATTTAAAAGCATTATTTTTTGAAATGAAAAATTAATTGTGTCGATAGAGTATGGTAAATATTCATATGATTTCAAATAAAATCAAAGAAATGCAATAAAGTAATGAAATAAAAAAAAGAAAACATAAACATGCGGTTATTTTTTGTAAAAAGAAAAGTTCATGCAAATTAGGGAAAAAACAAAAAAAGAGGAGAAAAAAGCTTTACCGGAAATACTGTCTGATCGATTCGCATCAAAATTGATAGCACGCTACAATAAATTATAATGAATATTTATTTCAAATTTTGCACGAACGGTTCCAAAATTCCGCATTTTATGACCAATATAAAAACAAAAATACCGTACCGGAGGTACCGTCCGGCTGATCCGTCCCAAAATTGGTAGTGTACTACAATGAATTAAAATAAATATTTATTCCGAATTTCGTGGCTATCGATGCAAAATTGAGAATTTTATAGCAAAATGAAAAAACAAAAATGGTGGTACTGGAAGTACCGTCCTGCCGATCCGCACCAAAATCAATAAGTCTGGTTCTTGGCTTAGTACCGATCTTGGTACCAAATTTCGTAATTATCGGACAAAAATTGCGACCTGTACTGTGAGAACAAGAAATTGACATATATACATATTATATATATGAATTTGAGTTATTGGTACCAAAGTTTTCCTGAGGTCATGAAACGAGAAACGTACCCAACTCCAACCCTGGGAGCCAATACCGCACCAAGCGTAATAAGCAGATTTTCTAAAGAAAACCTACTTAAAAAGGCTAAAATGAACATCATACAACAATTTGTCTTCAATTATATAATTAACCTATCCACATAGTTTTTTGAGTATATATTTTATATGGACATGAACGTAAAACACTATTACATGGGTACTTACTCTTTAAAAAATACGGATATTAATTTCCAAATCTTCTTGAAATGTTTCACAATTTTGCACCAACTTTCAAAGAGGTCCTTTTGTATCTAAATATCTAACAATATGAACAGCAGATTGTTAGTCAGGTGGCCCTTTTCGATCAAAACCTTTTTTTTTTTTTTTTTTTACCACTGGCCCTTCTGATTGCTGGCCATTTATTTAAATGGAACATTTTTTCGCAGAATTACATTACTGAACACACAAAATGTTAATTGGTTCGCCTCCATAGATTTTAACCCAGATTCGTTTGGGGAAAGAGGAAGAGGAGGGGGAGGAGGAGAAAATTTTATGATAATTCCTGAGCCATAAAACTGGGTAGGTACAGCGTAATTAAATTTAGTTGGTACATAAGACTAAATGCAGTGTAGCGCATCTGTACAGTATACGAGTTCAGTTCGTCGATGATTATTCACTAGAAAGTGTGTAAAGTACAATAATTTGTACTAGTAGTCTATTTATTCTTCTTTTAATTTTGTTTGAACAATTTTTCGCTGAGATAATATTGGATAAGATAAACGTGAAAAACTGCTTTGTGCCACCATTTTCACTCCACTAACGGGAGAGAATGCTCGCATTACTCATATCCAGATTATCAGGAAGAAGTTAAGGATGGTGAAGCCTACGTATATACTTACCAAATTTCAGGTAAAATTATACCGTTTATAACTTATTTTTTGTGAGCTAATTTGTTTGGATTAAGAATAGAAAATTGGAAGGCAAAATGAGAGAATATTGCCGAAAGAAATTATGACATTACACACACGAGTTTTTGCGAGAGCTCCGGTTCATAACTAGAAGTCCCAATTAATTATATACAGCTTCAGTTACGAAAGAGAGGACAGTGCAGTGTCATTCATCTACTCATACATGGCTACAGTCAGTCAGTCACAAAAACTCACCTACTCAACTTATACATTCACATACAGTATTCACAACACTATTCACGTAGGTATAGCCCTATCTTGCTGTATTTACATCCCACCTCATTCAATTATGTGATGTCGTGTGAACAATTAATAGGTTTAAATTTTCTCGTATAGAAAACAATGGTACAATTTTCAGATAAAAAGCAGTGTTTAGTCGACTTTCATGCCTGATGTCTCAAATTTAACATCAAACTAACCCTCTAATGGATAACATTCGGCTCCAATAGAAATATAATTTCCAATAATTTTTTAACTTGCATAGGCATGTGAACGTAGATTCCTATGAGTGCCTGGTACCATGATGACTTTTTTTTCTTCATCATAATAAGTGATAATGTAGAAATTTATTAAATAAGTTTTATTTTATTTCATATTGTGTAATAATTATTTGAATAATTACCTATGTGTAATATGCTGTATTACATCAAGAGGACAAAAACCCCGCACCAAAATTTATATCAAGTTATAATACATCATAGTGAACTTTTCTTTAAAATTTCATAGCTATTTGTAGAAAATTAAAAATTTTATAGAAAAAAAAAAAAACGAAAATATTCCTATCGGAAGTACCATAAGGCCAATCCTTAACAAAATCAATAGGTCAGGTTCTGGTTTAGTACTAATATTCGTTCTATATTTCGTAACTATCAGATAAAAATTGCGACTTATATCGTAGTAACAAGAAATTGCTTATATAATGAATTTGTGTTATTAGCGCCAAAAGAAAACTACTTAAAAACAATGATTACGCCAGAGCAAAAATTAAGACCTGAAAAATTGGGGAAGTGCCGAAGGAAAAAAATTCAAATGGAAAAGAAACCTTAGGGGGCAAAACAATTTTCAACAATTCTCAGGCATCCATAACTTTGCAGGTCTGCGCACGCAAGTGCTAACTTGATGACATAGAGTAATTTCAAAAATGCACGCTAACCAGGTTTCAAAGAATAAAATGTTTTTAGTAATGTAAAGTTGCATACAGCAATCGATTTTTCATTTTCTCTGTTCACCTTTTCTAATGAGTGATTTTTGTTACAGCACATCGTACTGATGAGAAACAACACCGAAGGAATACGGTGCGCATGGGCATTAGAGTAATTCAACGAGCTACAATACCGCCCAAATCTTCTAGCAGTCTTTCACAGCAACCCTCTTCCGAGGAGAATCCACCACATGTCACGCTTATGAAACAATTTTTATTAAGCGACGATAAAATTAAACTAGAAGCGTCACTGGATAAGGCTGTTTATTCGCATGGAGACAGTATACAAGTTGCAGTGTCCATCGTTAATGAAACCAAAAAAAATATCCGACGTTTAAAGGTAATTTTTCAATTTGGCATTAAATAACTCTTTTTTTTACCTCATTTTTTTTGACTTTGTTGTTAGTTTCTTAACAAATTTAAAAGCAGACGAAAAGAAAAAGAAAAAAAGTCGCATTTATCATGTTGATAAGAAAGTTACGGTGAGCAAGAAAAGGTCAAATCAGAGGACAATGAAATATGGTGGGTGTATATTGGAGGCTGCAGTAAATTGTCAACTAGGTCTTCCTAGGAAAGAAAAACAAAAAGAATTCTTATTTTACCAGGGAGGGATTACGCAATGGTCGACTACCAAACTGAAGCTATCAAGAATAAATAATGGATTTCTTTTAGTACGTACTCAACTACTATTTCAAATTAATACCGTTCATTTTCACGAATCGAAATTCATGACAGTTATTTTCACAACAAGAAAATTTCACATATATTTGCAAGAAATTAATTAATCGGGAAAAAATACAATTAAAAAAAAAAGATTAGTGCAGCAATACTTCGCAAGAACACCCAGTTTGTTAATTTTCATCCATAATTCAAAAAAACCAACATAAATTCGAAAAACTTAAATAAATTTTACTTAAGGAAAATTCGATAGTAACTCGATATCTGTATCGCTAGTTATCGGTATCTGACAAACATATCGATAACTTGATATTTCCTTGCCAGTTACAGTGAAAAAATTACAAAAAACCGATATCTTCAACAAAAATATCAATCTACGACGCTTTATTGCAATAAACCGATTTTCCAAGACTTTTTTGTTTTCTAACTTTCTCGGAAATTATTAAACCAATAGGCAATAAACTCCTATCAGATCTGGTCCCATATGAAGAATATAATTCGTGAAGATTTTAGCCCTATCGTTCAAGTAGTTTTCTCAAAACCGTGAACACAAAATTTTTTCCAACAATTTTTCTTCTCCAGTTTTATTCGAAGCTACCAAATTAGTAGGCATCAAACTTCTATCAGACTTGCACCTACATAAGGATAATCCATCGTGAAAGTTTTAATTCCATCATTTTTGTCGTTTTCTCAGAATCCTGAATAACGAATTTTCTATGAATTTTTGTTTCCCAGTTTTCTCAAGAACTACCAAACCAATGAGCATCACGCTTCTTTCAGACTTGCTCCCATATGATAACTATCTTTCAAAAATTTCAGGCCTATCTGATAAGTAGTTTTCTCAAAATCTTGAACACAAAATTTTTTCCAGCAATTTTATTCCTCTGTTTACTTGGAAACTACTGAACTAATAGGCACTAAAATTCTATCAGACTTGCATCTACATAAGAAAAATCTATCGAAAAAATTTCAGCCCGATCAGATATGTCATTTTTTCAAAATTCTGCAAAAACGACTTTTCCAGGAATTTTTCGTTTTCCAGTTTTATCAAAAACTAATAACTAATGAACCGATAGGCACCAAACTTCTTTCAGACCTACTCCAATATGAGAACTACCCTTCGCGAAAATTTCAGCTTTATCCATCTCGTAGTTTTCTTGAAACCGTGAACATAAAATTTTGGGTGATACATATGTATACACACACATATATACATAGGTACCCCTATGTACATACACATTTAAAAAAATTTGGTCAAAATGGAAAAATGGTACAATTCATTTTCGCTTCTCATGAAACGGATAATTTTCATCATCCTCATCCCTAAATTTATTTGCAATCAAACAGAGTAAAAATTAGCCACCTGACCAACAAACACTAAAAAAAATAAAAAATTATCCAACTTTGTTTTTCGTGAAACTTGTTGTCAGGAAACTTGATTCATGAGAATAGGTGTTATGAAATGGGATTTGTGATGTTTGATTTTCATGAAATTTTCTTGTCCTGAAAATGACTGCCATGATTTTCGTAAAAATTGCTGGTTACCACTATATTAGTACTCTAGTATCCACATCATTGATTAGATATCTAAAACTAGTAACTAATCAGAATATCGTGTATGTTACAGCCATATATTCGTCAGACCTGTGCCAATTTTTAATTACTTATAATCAATGCAATTACTATTAGCAGTCAAAAATAAAAATAATATCATGCATTTACCTAGTTTATGATCTACTAGCAGCATTACCTGCCCTTTCTTTAACACACTTTGAAATTTTCTGAGAAGAGAATTAATATACTCAACCATAAATTTACTGACAACAGGGTTCTATGTAGCGCATTTAACTTTCTTATTCAACGGTATTTTTTTCAGTTTACTCTTTTTCTTTTCAAACTCCTCCTCATTCCTGAGAAATCCCACAAAATAATCCAAAAAGTTTTTTCAAAGCTTTTATTTATTACCAAATAACAAGTTAGTACTACAACAATAAAAATCACCCTCCCTTTTGCCACTGCGGTTAACGGTTCATTGAATGAATTCTCTCTCGATGAAATACATGGCAGCAAATGTAATAGAAACAGCTCAATGGGAAAAAATACACATAGGTAATCAAAATATTTTTTCAGCTATAGGCTATTTATCGTATATAAAATACCACTTCGTGAAAAAATTTAATGAGCTTATTAGATCTTTACAGAAAAAAAAAGTTTCTAACGAGGATGAAAAGTTCTTAAGGTTCTGAATGGAGTAAACATAGTTGAAACTTGAAAAAAAGTTTCACATATCACAAAAAAAAATAAAAAATAAATAAAAAGAGGCCGATACAACATCCGAAAAGATTTCGTATACAACAAAATAAAGAGAGAAAGTGAACGTATTGGAAGTCGGGAAAAATTCTTGTCTGAAAATGAAATTTAAAAGACGAAAATGTCAGCAAAATCGATTACACATAATCCAGTCGGAAAGTTCAGGCTTTTTGATGAACACAAATTTCTACCTACATTTCGAGTTGAAGTCGAAATACATTTAACCTATAGGGCTGTAGACCTATACTGTACGAACATATTTTCAGCTTCGCACATTTCTTTCGAATCAATCTCCAAAGGAAGTACAAAAAAAGGCTACATTGACGATTATTCCATAAACGCATCAGAGAAATTTAAATAAAAGAAAAAAAAAAGGTAGAAAAGCCAGTTTAAAATTTATAAAGATAAACAATACAAATCAGAAACGGCTAATTAATTACCCAACACGACCACTCTTTAAACCGCCACCCTGACTCAACCCTCGTGCACCCAGCACCTATAAACGTTTGAGCCTCACCTTTTCTGAAACCAGAATTTATTTAATATTCAAATTAACCTTCAAAAATAAACGATACCACATTTGTAAATGGACGCTCGGCAGCCCAGTTATTCGATACACGATGCTGCTCATGAGCTTCTCTGCTCTATATACCTGCCTATTCACCTCAAAATTAAATCCTTATTCCCAGAAACCACCGCCAACACCACCACCACCTACACTCGCAAAATGAAAAACTGTCTCGTCGAAAAAATGAAAAGTAGCCGTACATACGCTTGTTAGCTCATTTTTCAATACTACGAATATTTCTATGCTTTCAAATTTTAAATGCGTGTCGAGCTTCCCCCTATCCCAATATTATTTTCACGATTCAATTTCAGAGTCGTTCGTAAAAATTCCGACAAGTTTCACTCGGGCGAAACGGTGGTGGAGTTGTTCAAAAAATTCCAGTAACGATGGAAAAATGTTGCTAAACTTATCCGAATGTCTCAACAAAGTATGTCTCCGAAAATACAGCAATTTTTAGAACACGAACATATTAGGTTCAGTCGTAATTTCAAGTTTCTATGATCTCAAATTTTGATTCATATTTTTTGTCAACTCGAGTCTTGATCCGAATTTCTACCAACTAGAGAAAATGTCGAGGAGAATAAAGTTCACACACTATCGCCACTCTGGCCTCACCTCTGAGTCAACCAAACAAAATTAGGTAATTTTTCAAATTTCAACATCACTGTTGTTTAGCAAAACCAAAATCTAACTAAAAATAATCATCTTTTCCCTCTTAACGGAGTGAAAGCAGTATTAAATCATGTAGATTTAGAGTGGTACGCTCCAATTTTGTGCAGTCAAGGGCGTAACCAGAAGGAGCAAAGAGGGCGAATGCCCCAAGACTTTTTGTTTTTGGCCTGTCATTGATTTTTCAATTCAGAGAAAATTTTAGTAACAAATATGCGACAGCGGATTTCATGGATGCTACATTTCTCAAATTTTCAAAAATGACGAGCAAAAAAAGAGAAAAAAGAGGTCATAAAATTTTGTTGTCCCACTCATTGAAGTAATCCTGGCTTCCCCCCTTTGTGTCGTGTTTCGTGTACCACCTTTCAGTGTCGCTTTTCATGTGACGCTCCTCGGGTGACGATCAGCTGAAAGTTGCCCCCGTATCCCAACTTACTGGACGCAATTCTACATAAAAATGACAGAATAACTTTCATTTTTGTTCCGAAAAATTACTTTTCGCAATGTATGTTGGAAAATGCGATTAGGTTTCTGTTTTCAAAGCCCACAATGTAAGATTTACAACTAGGAATCAAAAATATTTTAGGGGAAACAAAAGTCAACAGTGGGAACAAAATCAGCATCTATTCTCGCTACGAAAATGTTCGGATCCTCCTTCCAACCACTCAGACCTCTTCTCTAATCGCGCATGCGCATGTACTGATAAAAAATAGCATTTGCAACTTGAGCACAATGTGAGCGACTTTGACTCGTGCAATTTACAGCACTCGCCTGGGGCTCATGTTGCAGTCGAGGATCGCTTACTTTAAGCTTTCGTAGCGAAATATTTATTCTCCCTTCTAAATCAAAATCTTAAAGAGAAAATTTCACCCCCTCCTACACTGAAACAGACACAAAATTTCAGCTCATCTCATCGCGAACGTCATATACCCAGATGTAAGATGCAAACAATTTTATTAATAAATTGATAGTTTGGGCTACCTCCATTTCCAGCCATAGCAAGTTGAGAAATCAAATGAGGCAAGTAATAAAGAATTCTGACCCAACAATTTAATAAAAGTTTTTCAACGCTCTTCTAACGATGAAAATAAATTAAAACGATGAAATTTAAGCCGATAGTAATAAATTTTAAAAATGGAAAGAGTAAGTGAGAAGAAATTCGGAAAATGAAAAAGAAGGAAAAGGGGAAAGAAGGGGATATCCATGAATTTTCCACGGACATGCATTTTGAAGGGGGAGGGGTGCTTCTACTATCTCTCACATTATTCTTCTTTCAATAGCCACAACAGATTCCAAGTTTTGTGGACTATCAGCTGGCACAAAAATTCGCACAATCATTTGGTTTGCGAAACCAATGAATGTCCAAACCATGATGGGCACATCACAGGAGTTATTTGTGATACAAAAGCATAAAGTATCACCTACTTTATACACGTGCGTCACACAATATTTTCTGCAACACCACCCCCTACAAAAATAAAAAGTTTTTGTAAATGGGGAACATATAAGCATAAATTATCTCCATCATGTCAGCAAAACCTTGTGGAGTAGTGGCTATGGCTCTTAAAGGTTTGAATCCCCAAAGCCGAGAAACTTTTACGAAAAAAAAAATATAAATAAATAAAAGAAAAGAAAATGACGATGTAAGCTAGGAGCAGTAGTAAAATCAGTGTATACAAAGACGCATGCGCCCAAAGTGATGAATAATGTAAATACCGATATGTATAAAATAAGTACTTTATACATGGGTCCTAAATTTGCCCGCTTGATACATTGTCAAGGTGCTTATAAAAATGGAGTTTATGAACAGGTGTTGCAAAAAAATTATTTTTAAATGCAATGAAACTTGATCTTCCAGCAAGTGATCCAATATTTTTATACGACAAACATTCGTGCTATAACAATTATGTTAGTTACCTGAGAATTTATCAAAACAGAATGAGATTATATTCCGTCAGTTTTCAATAATAACGACACAACTTAAAAATTTTCAGTTTGAGTTACCCTGTGAGTTGCGCCATTGTTCTCGAAATTGAACAATATTTACTGACTACAGGTAAAAGTTTTATGAAAAAATGCATTATCTCAACTTTAGGCTTTATTCTTCCTAAAAATAAGAATAACGATTAGATAAAGATGTAACTCATAATAAAATGTTTTTTTAATATTCAAACAGTGAAAATGGGTGACGTATTGTATATAAGAACAAAACATGAAACCAAAGACCTTTTGCTCAATAATTTCAAAGGCAAATAAAAAATCATTTGGAAAAAAGTAATGAACTGTTTTTTTCTGCAATAAAAAACTTCAGATCAGTTTTTCTCAAAAGTAAATTTTTTGAGCTGTGTCATCATTCTTGAAAGAAAAAACGATTTGACGAACAGCAATTCATAATGAAATAACAATTACGCCATCTCACCTCACCAGAACTGAGAGCACCATCAAGGAAGCGAGGGAGGAAAAATCGAGTATTCGTTTGAAAATTCAACACAGTTCGTATCGAATGGAGTCAAAAGTCTAAAACTAATGTTTTCTAAAACTTCACGAAATAATTAAAAAATTTATTTTTCTCCCTATCCTCGGCATATTATCAAATAGTAGCTCTAATTCTCTTCGCAAATAATACAATGAGAACTTTAGAACTTCGAAAACAATATTCTGAAAGAAATCACCGAAAATAGCGAAAATCTAAAGCCAAGAAAAAGCAAGTAGACGGATATTCACACGTCACTTCCGCATCACACACCCAATTGAGATTGTATTCGGCACCACTGCAACCATCTGGGCAATACAAAAAGATCTTAAGGTCAGCTGGGACTTTGCTACTAACGTCGAAATGAGAACACGTTCACCATAAATCTTGTCACCTTTTTCGCCAAAAAATACAAGTACCCTTTTTATTTTCGAATCAATAACTTTTTCTTTTGTCGCACCGTTGCGCACCTCGAATCTGATCAAACAATACTATTTTCTCGTCTTCTGAATACGAAAAATAAATATCCGTCAAATCGCCTGTGCGCCAAAACAGAATTCGTGCCCTATTGAACAACAAACACACAACACACACACACACACACACACAGAGAACAAACAGAACCCGTATGCATCTTATTTTTCTACCCATTCATTCGCAATTTCTACAAAGCAGAACACTCCTCCGCACCTCACATATCTTTACGTTATGCCAAACTGAGCACGTTTTAAGAAGACATTCACGGTAACACTAACACAAACGAATTCAAAAAAAATTTTGCAAATATTTGCAGGACCGTTAACAGTAGAAAAAAAAAACATTATATCGTAGCAACGCTTCGATAAAAAAGCAGATTTTCAAGAACCATGAGAGTTTCAATAAAAATATATTCCAAAGCAATGGAGATATCATTTAAAAAAAAAAGAAACCCGATTTTTGGAGCGAAATATTCATTTTAAAAACCGACAAAATACTCGTTTCATGAAAGGTTAATAATCTCCTGAATATTAATTCTGAAAAGAGTTAAAAATGATGGCGCCACTGATAGTGTATCAGACTCATGCACAATAACCTCAGAATTGACTGGGGCGCGTTCAGAAACATTACCGTTGAGGGAAAAGTGTTACCTACCCAATGCGTTCAGAAACGTAATTGTGTACTGTAATTTTTTTCCTCAACTCTGAAGACGGAGGAAGAAATTCCCTAAGATAACATTCATATAATTCGTAGTACTAAAATGAAATCTCCTCATGCCCGTTCAAGCTGTGTTTACTGAGTAGGGTAAATGTGAAGCCACGTGGTGTGGGACTTTCACCATCCGTGATAATGTTTCTGAACGCGCCCCAGGGGAAAACGAATAGAAAACATAAAATTCAACCTTTTCGTCTTGGTATAGGGTTCTTTCAAATCGAAAACAAAAAAATATTTAGGTAGCAGCCCCAACTCTCACCATCATGAACCAAAATGTCACCACGCGCTTCCAGGCTTTCCTTAGGCGTTGGTAAGGGAAATCCGAGGAGACTCCTGAGTATTCGGACCTAGGGGTGAGAGTGGGTACGTTTTTCTTTTCATGATCTTCTGAACATTTTGGCACTATTTTTGAGAACTCGAATTTTTTTAATATGTACCCCTTTTTGCGTTGAGTACATTTCCAGGCGTAATTTTTATCGGATGGTTTCGAAATTTGAAACACATATTAAGATCCACCTAAGGAAGAACTCTATTGTTTTTGGCCCTGATCGGACGCATGGTCCGGCTGGTAGGTTAGTTTATATGCATTTTTTATTGAACAGCGTTCAGGTCGCAATTTTCAATCGATAGGCACGAAATTTTGTAATCTTACGTGCTTTAAGTGAAGGAAAGTACCTACCAATTTTGATACGAATAGGCCTTATGGTACGTCTGATAGGGGAGATTTTGTTGCAGTTTCAGCAGATTAACGGCTTCAAAAGGAGTAATTTTCAAGCTAAAATCATAAAATTTGGTACAAGTATTGATTTAAAGTATATCTAACATGCTTCCAAATTCGGTTTTTATTGGTATTATAGATAAATTCTTGGGGCTGTTGGAGGGGCTAATTTTTCATGTCATCTCAATAAAAGTCGCAATTTTCTTTCAATAAACACGAAATTTTGTACAAACGGTACCTCTCATACAAGGATCAGACCTACTAATTTCGGTTTTGATTGGTCAATTTGTTCCCAACTTATTAGCTATTCAGTGTGATTTTCCCTCTTTTACACTTCTGATCATGGTCATGAAAAATTCATATTCATGGCTTCATCAAGAAAAACAATTGTTTTAGCCTGAAAAGCACACGATCTCAGCGAAAGGTCAATTTTCACTTAGTCCCACTCGCTTCCGTATGCTAGATTCAAACACGAACACTAAAATTTCTACTAATATTTTCGTAACCAGTACGTAGACAACTGGACTATACTTCATTTTGTAACGTAGGAGATTTTTTTCACATATAATTGTTGGTTTTTTTTTATATATGCATACATAATTCACAATTCTCAAATTCTCATCACTGCAGGAAAGAGAACCATCGAACTGTTTCCTAAAATTATGCTAGTTAGAACTTGGAATAATTTTTCATTTCACGAAAAATAATGATTTTTGACTCAAAAATTAAAAATTTATTCATAAAATATTTTCAAAACATGATACTGAATTAGTATATTTTATTGCACGCATCGTATTTGTGTGATATTGGTAATTTTTTGCTAAAAATATAAATATTATATATGTAAGAATATGTATTCACATTCTTAAAATAACCACAGTTTCTGTCTGTGTTTCGCACTCGCTGATATAGTGAGTTGCAGAGATCTCTCATATATATATTAGATTTGCATTATATTCATCTATTGATGGATTTTAAGCATGGAAAGATGAAAGATGTGTCTACATGATTCTTCATTATTTTCTAAAGAGCTTACAAATCCATCAATACATGCCAAGCTAGTGGGATGATCTTGAGGAAGACGGAATGCTAATTAGTAAGATCGCTCAGTTCTTTCCCTAGTGCGGCTCCCCCTCGAAGAATGGGGATGTAAGAATATGTATTCACATTCTTAAAATAACCACAGTTTCTGTCTGTGTTTCGCACTCGCTGATATAGTGAGTTGCAAAGATCTCTCATATATATATTAGATTTGCATTATATTCATCTATTGATGGATTTTAAGTATGGAAAGATGAAAGATGTGTCTACATGATTCTTCATTATTTTCTAAAGAGCTTACATATATATTAGGAACTTTATTAGAAGAATGTTGGTGATAGATGTGATTTTTAAAAAGAAATCTACGTTTTCTTACGAAGCTTGCTGCGCAAGGGTTTTTTTTAGTTTAACTCGAAATGTTCTTACAAATACTTCAAAATGCCTAATAACTAAAACCATACTCTAGCAAAATTAAAATAACTTGTAACTTTTCTAATGTTAAAAGAGTTTTAATTAATGTTCGTGATCAATACTACGGCCAAAAATAAGCTAGTATGGATCTCATGAATGCCTGATAAACTTGTCTAGTTTAAACGGCATACATAACTGGTCCACTTTTAGACTGGTATATTCCAAAGAATACGGTTTTTCTATGAATTTGGTGAAATTATTAGAATAAATGTAATTGCCAGGAGGAAGAAGAGGGGAGGATCTTGTACATTTACGAGTCTAAATTCCATTTAAAAATACAAATTGGTTTGAGAAAATATTTGTACAAGGTTCTGAAGAGTCATCCTCATTATGTGTTTGTAAGGATGTCTTGTTCTTCACATGTACATTTTCTCCGGAAATGTTTCTCAAACACCTTCATTGAATTTTATCATGAGAGCATTGTTAATTTACTATAGGATGGTACTTTGTGGGTGTAAAAGACTAACTTGAACGAACTTAAAATAATAATCAAAGTCAATATTGACAGAAATTTTTTGTTTTTCGAAAACCTGCTAAAAAAAGTAAAATAAAGGGCGAAAAGTGTGTGTTGTGTTACAAATGACCGCCCATTCGCGCCGATTAATGATTAATGTGCTTTCGCGCTGTGTCCACATTTTGCCAATATTCACACGCCATCGTTGTACGGAAAATGGTCCAATTTTCGTGTGTCACTCTATATTTGTTCCACCGTCATCAAATAGATACGTTACCGGTACTTTTTTTTTGTACAAAGCCGATACGATCGATGGGAGGAAGGGGATTTTTCCAAAAAAGATATTCGTTCGTTTTACTAGTTAAGTATCCTTTTTCACGCAATCATTCGGTCCTGTCTATCTTTTAAAAACCAATCGACTAATTTGGATTGTTTTGTATAGTAAATTCATTAATTCAATTCATTTGACTGATAAACCGTTTGAATGTTTTTAATTTTATTTAATTTTATTTTTTTGGCTGAATTTAGAGGGCTGTACATGTTATCATTGATACGATTTCAAGCGAGAGAAAGAGGAAAAAATGGTTACCTAGTAATTTTTAACATATTTTAGTGTAGGTACAATGCATATTTTCCAAAGGCCAAATTCAAAAAGAATACTTAAAAATTACTAACGACTAAAGAAATACATACTTAGTCACCAGCAAGTACTCGTCAGACAAGCACTTGAGAAGTACTTAATCGACAAGTTTATAACTTCGATTATTTTTTACCCAGTTCGCTCGCAAACGGGGTATTAAAATTGACCTCACAAAAGGGTTGAGGGTAGGGATGATGAAAATTAACCGTTTCATGAAAAAAGAAAACGATTGGTACCATTTTTTTCATTTTGACCTAATTAATTTTTGCGTATATGTATATAATTATATATGTGCCACACAAAATTTTGTGTTCACAGTTTTGAGAAAACTACTAAACAGATAGGGCTAAAATTTTTACGAAAGATAGCTATTGTATGGGAGCAGGTCGGAAAGAAATTTGGTGCTCATCGGTTTAGTAGTTCTCGAGAAAACTGGAAACAAAAAATGTCTGGAAAAGAAGCTTTTGGCGATAAAACATCAATAGATCGATATTTTGTTAAAGATATGAATAACTGTCGATAGTTTTTTGTAATTTCTTAATCTGTGTAGCGGTACTAGGGGATAAAACGAGAAAAGAAAGACATATTATGTTCGTATTGCATATCTTAACTGAATATATTTTAATAAAAAGTAAAGTACATAGTATGAAAGTGCATCATTTCAGTCAGTGTAGCCGTGTACAAGACATATATATGTAAGAGAAAGAAATAATATATGACGAGAAGTATGTTAAATGTACGAGGTGTGAGGTGTGGAGGATTGGTAGTCCCAACAACCGGAAACTAGCAATGAAATATCGATATATCGATAGCTTATCGATATAAATATAGATTACTATTGATATTATTTTGCCGTTTTTTCAAGTAAGCTCTCTCCCTCCATTTCCATTTACGTCTACATCTTCATCAGCAAACTGGGTTTTCTAGCAAGACATTGCTCGGATGGTTTTTTTTTTAAAGCAAATTTTTGAAAAAAATCTACTAATTAAAACTGCCAAAGTATTCGAACCCAAAGGTGAGAGTGGTTAAGTTTTTCGTTTCATGATTTTATGAGCATTTTGGCACTATTTTTG
Organism: Ericerus pela; assembly: GCA_011428145.1. NCBI lineage: Eukaryota > Metazoa > Arthropoda > Insecta > Hemiptera > Coccidae > Ericerus > Ericerus pela. Next base: position 297,040 of record WOFM01000421.1, on the reverse strand, counting down.
AAAATTTATTTTTTTTATGTACCCCCTTTTGCGTTGAGTCCATTTCCAGGCGTAATTTTGATCGGATGGTTTCGAAATTTGAAACATAATTATTCAGATCCGCCTGAGGAAGAACTCTATTGTTTTTGGCCCTGATCGGACCCATGGTCCGTCTGGTAAGTTAGTTTATATAAATTTTTTATTGAACAGCGTACAGATCACAATTTTCAATCGATAGGTCTGAAATTTGTTATACGTATGTGCTTTAGGTCAATAACAGTACCTACCAATTTTGGTGCGAACAGGATATCAGAAAAAGGTCAATTTTCGGCCACTCCACACCGTACTCTAGATTTGAACAAGGACACTAAAATCTCAGAAAATATTTTCGTAACCAGAACATAGACAACAACTGCACTATACTTCGTTTTGCGATGTGGGATATTTTTTGCTCATATAAGTGTTTTTTTTTTTTTTTTTTGGTTTATTATTATTATTATTATTATTATTTTTATATAAAATCCACAATTCTCGTACCATCAAAATATTTCCTAAAATTGTGCTTGTTAGAACTTGGAATAATTTTTCATTTCTCAAAAAAATAATTATTTTTAACGGATTTATAAAATATTTTGAAAACATGATATTTAATCAGTATATTTTTCCCATGCATCGTATTTGTGGGATATTGGTAATCTTTTCCAAAAAATATAAATATTTTATATGTATATTACTTCATTAGAAGAATATTTGTGAATCTACTTTTTCTTACGAAGCTTTTTTTTTTAAATTAGGCTGTTGGGTTGACTTTAGCATCGCAATCATATTGCTTATCGTTTAAAAGTAATGATAGGGAGAAGTAATGATCAGGATTAAACGACAATTTCAAGACGAATTTTCCAATCAAATGTGAGAGCACCAATTGAACAAAACCGAAAACAACGCCATTTCACGTCAGAAATGTGATAGTAACTGCTCACAAACTAAAGACCTAGCGATTGTGCCGAACACCTAAACTATTACGTCAAACAGACGTTTATTATCAAAGTTGTCTAACTTGGTTATCTGGCAGGGTGTTTAAAGCAGTGAACTCAGAGAAGAAGTTAGACTCGTTCTGAGACTAATCAAATACTGCATTTCGAGCATTCTAAAAAATCATTTGATCATGAGACCGAATAAAATAAACTACTGACACAACCTTTTCTTCTTTGTGCAACCCCTCTTTTAAATAAATTTACGTTAAAAACGAATTTTTAAAAGATAAGCTTTTATTTATTTTTTCTTAGCTTTAGCTTCAAGCGAAATAAATATTATTTCGTTGCGGAAGGTTGGCTGCAGTATTGGTATATTTTAAAATCATAATCGGCAGTAGTGAGTAGAATAAAAGCTTATAAAAATTACAACAGTCATAGACAGTATATTCTAGTGAAAATAAATTAAAACTCATAAAGAAATCATGGATCTGTACAGTGAGCCATTTTTAAACTGAAGCCAAAAATTTAAGACATTTCGAAAATTTACTATTACTGGGAAGACAAACATAAAATAAGTATACATTAAAAACGAATTTTTAAAAAGTAAGCTTCTATTTATTTTTTTGGCTTTAGCTTCAGGCAAAATAAATATTATTTCGTTGCGGAAATTTGGATGCAGTATTGGTACATTTTAAAATCGCAGTCGGCAGCAGTGAGTAGAATAAAAGCTTATAATAAATTTTCTCGACCAAATCGTTTCCATAGGAGGTATTAATTTAAAAAAATAAAAAATAGTTCGGCTCCAAAAATAAATATAGACCGGTCAAATTGAATCAAAAAAAGGTGATTCACCAAATAAAATTGGGGAAAAGGTTTTTCTTTGGAATCTTGTAGCCTAAAGTGCAATTTTGAACGTATTAATTGCAGCTTTACCCCTAAAAATCCACTTTTTGTGCACCAATCAGATTCCTAGTAATTTACTGTTTTCCTGATAATGATATAAAAAAAAAATGTTTTAACTAACAATATACATGGTAAAAAAAATTTCAAACAAAAAAACTCTTGAAATTTTTTTGTTTTAATGCCGTAGAAAGCGCATAAAATTACTCGAAAATTTGTACATATCACTGCTAAAGGTGTAGTGTACTGGATGAGACCAAGTCTGGATTATCATACTACACCAGCATACCTATTCAATCTGATAGACCTACCATGTATGTGATACATATGAACAGAAAAATTGTTATTTCTGTGCATGTACGTGTCAAAGTGTATGTAAGTTTGTTTGTTTATTTGCAACACCATACCTTCAGAACAAAACAAGTTTCAAGTTTTCTGTGCCTATTTTTGTTTTACCAAGATAGGTTTTAAGTTGACCCGAAAGTATGTAGCTCAGCTAGTGGAAAAGTTATGGATTTACACTCTGACACACAAACAAGCAAAAATAAAAATCTCTCTTTTCATATTGTGGAATACCTTGTTGTGAGAGGTATTCACACGAAGAAAATTTTCTACAGTTATTGCGTGTTCTGCCACTTCATACTGTATAGTATGGGAGAACCAAATTGTCGGCAAACACTGGCAATTTTGTAGCCAGTTTTGAGAGTTTATATACAGAATTTGGCACACACACACAGACACACATATGTACATATACATATGGTATTATGTCATCTGTTACATCGTTTCCTGCCTCTATTGAGGTGATAAGAAACAACATAACGCATTTGGTATTGGGCTGTGACATCACAGAGATTGTTATCAGGTAATTGATCACAGCCTGTACAATGTATCTTACCTGTACATATGTACAGGTGCAAACATACAAACGCACAAGTGTTTATTTTGTTTAATGTCATTGAGACGAATAATTGCCAGCCTTTGGGCAGCGACTGTTGTCGAGGGGTGCAAGCCCTTAAAACCTCATACAAATATTGTCCCCACACATATGTATTACATACATAGTCGGTCTATCAGAGGAGTGTAATATGTATAAGACTTAGCCTCATCCAGTACAATACACCTTTAGTAACGTGTGCCAAATTTTGAGTAATTTTTTGGGCTTTTTTGACATTAATGAGAAAATGTCAAGAAACATTTTTTGTAGTAAATTTTATTTACTATATTGTTTGTTCAAACATTTTTTTATATCGTTCTTTAGAAAACCTGAAGCTGCTAAACATCTGATGTGGAAAAAAGCAAGGAGTGGATTTTTAGGGGTGAAGCCGAAATCTGATTCTGGGAGATTTTCAATACATTAAAAAAGCACTTTAAACAACCGAATTTCGAAGAGAAAGGTTTCCTTGATTTGACTGAGTGAAAACATTTACTTTTACTTGCCTATTATATTGTCTCCCAAAAACAGAAGCTGCTCGTTAAATTAATTCTTGAATAAACCACCTCTCGTACAACTCCAATACAAAATTATCAGAGAGAATTCTCCTTGCTTAATGTGATGTCAACTAAAGGAAAATTGCCACCATTACTCTTGGGTTTCAAGATTGAAAGAAATTATGAAACAGTAGAAAATCGCAAAAAACATAACGAATTCACGAAAATCAAATACTGAAAACTATTAGAAAAATTACTGTAACTTATCATAATTATTCATAAAATTGATAATTGTTTTGATCAGGTGACAAAAAAAAAGCGTCATGCTTCATAAACACTGAAAAACAAATTTCTCAGTTCCAGATTTGTGAGAATTTATTTTCTTACAGAAATCTATACACAGTCTTTCTCGATATAAGCACTTGGGTCATCATTTTACAGATGATAATAGAAAATTAACATAATAGAACCGTTATTATTCACTTCAAATCCCATTACAGCTCTCAACTACAACACCATTTTATTATAAAAACACAATTTCAAATGCTGCAAGAACCTTACTCGATGTAAGAAGCAGCCAGTGGAAAATTAAAAGGGAATTCCATCTCACATTGGACATCTCCAACATCTCAAATCATAAAAAAATAAACACGAATTACGTAATGTAAATAAATAAATTTACTTCACGAATACGATGGCAGAAGGGGAGAGAAAGTTTTTGGCTAATGAACTTTAACACGAGTATTGTTTTACTCATTTCAGAGAGGTTTTTGCCAAAGAGATTAAAAAATGAAGAGAAAAAAATTTAGATAATTTCGTCGCTTAAAAGCCAGGACATGCGTTATTTATCCTCCAAGCAATTCGCCTCCACCACCACTTTTCGTTAAAGTGAATAATCAATATAGCTAAACACACAATGAAAACTTGAAAGTTCCAACAAGCCCTATTCAGAGATGATGAAATTTTCAACGCCCGAAAATACCTGCTAGCTAATTTACCTGTACGATGGAAAAGAATATACAGTTATTAACTTTCATATACCAACAACACAGCAATACATACACAAACAGTATATCTGTCTCCTGCAGGCAATTTAATATTTCACCAAATCGCGGTATGAAGGCCACGAAACACGGGTTTTGTCTATACTCCAAACAGTATAACTCTTTGCACACCCTTCCTTGAAGTATGTCAATCAAGAATTAACGTTGATAGTTATTTCATTTAAGCCATCAACAGTACTTAACACTATGCAACCAAAAAAAGTACGTTCGCTTCAGTCAAAGGACGGATAATCAAAGGATGATTTATCCTCTTCATCATTGACATCCAATACTTCCGTTCATTTATCAATATTTCAATATCCTCATTTACTTGTTTTCTTACCTTTTTTATTATACAAGGAAATCTCAAATCCATAAATTCTTTTTTTTTTCTTTTTTTTCTTTTTTTATAAAAGACTTATACATAAACCATTTTTCAAAACGAGTTCCGGTAAGCACTTTTATACTTTAATAACAAATGAGAATGAGCCATCAAGTCACCATTCTAAAACGCCTTGACTGATTTTTCTCAAATTAAAAACTTGAGATTTGCAAAGGCATCTGGGTAATGTATGAAACTGAATCTGATAGTACAGCGATAACAAGAATGAGGAGGTGTGCGAATACTAAGTCTCACATTTTTGAAAATTACAGAGGATTTAAAAAAAAATTAATAATTTATCGGAAGAAATTGTAAAAGCAGAATGAGTGAATACAGTGCTACGAATTACTTGAATATAAATTCCGAAAGAAAAAGATTAATCGTGTCCTTATAGACACAGACAGGCGAGTTTAATGAGTTCAAAATTCAAGGATGAAGAAGTGGGAGCCCACCATCCATACTTGTGATTTCTTTCAAAAAATTATTCAATTTTAATACAAATTGTTAAATTTGTCGAAAATTCTCAAAAAAAACCTCATGTATATTATGTAATATCTATAAGTAGTGATAAAAGGAGTGGCTTAAACATGCCGGCTCGAAAATTCCTTTAATCTCATTATAGAGTCATTAGTTGCGGCATTATCTGTAATAAAAGCGTATAAAAATCAGAGTAATCGTTTGACCTACAACACGAACTGTTTCAAAATTGAGATACTACTGAATTAGCTTTTTATAACAAAAAAGTAGATTAAACAGATTTTTTTACGATATTTAAAAGAAAATTAAAATGTTATGGGATGATGGAATGGTTTGTGCTTTTGGGAAAGATATCTCTACCAAAAACAATTTTGGTTTGAATTGCAGTAGCTCAAGAATTAGTTTTATTATTAGAAGTAGCTCAGTTCCTGTAGAAGTTTGGTGACCACTGTTTTAGTTCATACAACCACTCGTTAACCAGCTTCACAGCGAGGACGGATGAAAACATTTTCCATCAGTTAGACCCTTTTCATCACAATTTTTTGTATCGGTGACACATGTTATCACTGTACTCCACATTTCGAAAGCTCCTTATCCAGTATTTTCGACCGTGTTTAGACTAAACACGTAACTATATCTTCACCGTAGGTCTTTGTTATCAAATTTTCTCGCACGTCTACTCATATGAAGTTCGACATTTTCATTTTCTGGTAAACCACATTTAATGATACTTTAACACACGGTTACATCTGTGACAGATTTAATTTATTTTAAATTACCTTTGCATCGTACCGTGCGACACAAACCACACTAATTTTTCTACTGGAATCGTATTCAAAACTAACTGCATGCACCCACAAACCCATTTTGTAAGAGGAAGTCCATGCAGAAAATTTCGTGGCACATTCTTCTGACAGCACTAATTTATAGCGATATCCACTTTTAGACGACCACACGAGGAAAGAGCTCTAACATCACGTTTTCCTATTTTGAGAAAACTATCCCAATATTTCGAAAGAAATTATAAAATTTCACAAGATAGCAGGGAAAACCCATCTAAATAGAAATTAATTTTCCAGACTTTCTACGTAACAGGTAGGAAAGAAGTCGAAAGATTGAATAATTTGAAAATTTGTGGATAAGGATACGACAGGGAAAAAAAGGCCCAACTTGTCCTCCTACAGCAGCTTATGTATAAAAACATATACTCTGCGCGCGTGCGTGTGTGTGTGTGTGTGTGTGTGTGTGTGTGTCCATCCGTCCGTCCGTCTGTCAAGATGCATATTTAAAAAACAGAAACAAGGACATAGACTACCAATACTATACTAGCACACAAACAAATTTCATCAGGGTTGAGCATGATTTCAAATTTTCAATCGTAAAACAAGATATTTGGTTCGTCATTCAAATCATTTTTGTCAAACTGTCGATGATTCTTGAAGCAACGATAAAGTGATCTATAATATTATGATTTGAAACAAAATTTTGTAATTTTACCCAACCCTGTAACTGCTTGCAATTTCGTAACATGAATGTGTAAACCTCGCTTTTTCTCCCTGTTTACTCTAACCCAAATTTTGCTAGACATCGAGAGCAAAGATGTTTACACTTAAAAAAAATGTAGTGATAATTGCATAGAATGAAAATTCATCTCAATTAAAAACGTTGCTTGAACTTCAAAAATGGATAGCAATCAACTGCTACCAAGAGACATGAAATTAATACAAACTCTACATTCAGTAGGCCTGAATCCAAAATATATAGCTGGGTACACGAATATCCAAGGATTCAATAACAGGAAAAACTTGGATAAAACTTGTATTTCCAAAAGTCACAAATTGACATACTCTCAACAAATAGTTACAAAAATATTCACTCCTGTTTTTGAGAACGTTGGATTATTGGCAGAGTCTGGATGATCTAAAATTAATATACTTTGAGTTATGTAGCAGTAATTTTCATCCCACTCGTTGAGTCTGACGTTTAATTTGTTATTTATCGCGACAAGGGGATTTAATTTTTTTCAAAGCATTACGAAGACCTGCAATAAAGCAAACACCTACACCACAACACAAGCACATTATCTTCTCCGTCGTCATTTTTCTTCTTTTTTGATGAAGGTTTAAATTTACGGCAATCTCGGCGAGAAATTGAGCCTAGTTTGAACAATTCTTCGTTTTTGTAAACCCAAAATCTCACCCCTTTGGGACAATTACGTCTGTCAATACTTACGGTTGGTTCTTATCGGGCCACTCGTATTCATTCCTTTCTCTCACCAAACATTCATTTTCTTTGACAGGGCTGTTCCATTTTTCATGCTCTACCCACAAAATGACCTGGTGCACAGCTCAAATTTGGAGCAATAGACACCATACAAACTACTAGGTATTTTGGGTTAGATAAAACAAAACAGAGAACGCCTTCATTTTAACGCCTCAATTAACTCATAAATTAGTTGACGTTGTCACAATCTGTAAGTCACCACACACCAATTTCAAATTATTTTTTGTTTGTTTACACGAGTTACGTAAAGCTAATGCTCAGCCAACTAATTTTGCTACCAAGAAAGAATACGAAGAGCTAAAGCCAAAATTTTCAAGCTAAAATGGTGAATAGTAACAGTCTCTAATAAACGTAACCGAAGTTAAATTAATATAGCTAGGTAAAATAAAAATTGTATGCGAACGGTTGTACTTTGTTTCGAGTCCAGTGCGTAACCTTTTTCCTCTCTATTCTATTACCCACGATGCCAACAAAGTTGGTGTATTTCGAGTGGAAAACTGTCTTCTTATTTTGAACCAACTATAACTCGAAATTATTTTCTTCTTCATATCACCTTAATGCACTAGGTTAATTGATAATTCGGACGCATTTATGTAGGTATGTGTAAATTTTTACTGCGGTAGCAGCACTGGGTAACTCTCTGTAGTCTATTCCAAATAAGAAGGTAATTTTTTACCCGCAATACACGGTTAATAGGCATCGTAGAGTTAAGATATACACTAGATATGAAACAACATACGCCCAGGGCCGTACCTAGCTTTTTTTGCCGCCCTGTGCGAACAAACTTTTTGACGCCCTCCCATTAACTAAATCAGAATGATATTCTTTGTCGTTGTCCAGACGATGTATCGGACAACAACGATGTATTATATTAAGTTGTTTTTTTTTGTTTTTTTTGTTAATATGGCGCCCATGCACTCTGCCGCCCTGTGCAAATGCACAGATCGCACATACCTAGTTACAGCCCTGCATACGCCTGTTCACATACAATTTTCATTTTGCCTAGCAATATTTAATTCAACTTCAGTAACGTTCATTTGAGGCTTCATCTTTGACCCTTTGAAAAAAATAACCTTCTTATTTAGAACAAATTATAATTTATTTTATACAAGGAATATGAACTTTTACAAGGCAGCCTCGAATGTTTGTATTACGAAGATTTTCCTTTTCCTACATGTAACGTATTTCACAAACACGCATAAAACTGACTGATTACGTATTTAGCTTCCTACATGCGACATAATTTTACTCATACTAGCACACTAACAAAATGATCGCGTACCTAGTAACGAAGTAGTATATATACCTTGGTTTTACATATTGTGGAATACCTTGTCGTGAGAGATATTCACACTAGAAGGTCTTCAACAGTATTTGCGTGTTCTGCCACTTCATACGATTAAGTATGGGAGAGCCAAATCCTCGGCGAACACTGGCGATTTTTGAGCCGGTTCTGAGAGTTTATACACCAGATTTGGTACACGCACACAGACACACATGCATACGTATGTATACGTAATTATGTCATGCGTTACGTCGTTTCTTGTCTCCGTTGAGATGATAAGAAATGACGCGGTGCGTTTGGTACCGAGTCGTGACATTACCGAGATCGTTATCAGGTAATTGATCTCGACTCGTACGATGTATCTTACCTGTACGTACGTACAGGTACGAACATACAAACGCACCAGTGTAAATTGGTTTAACGTCATAGAGACGATTATTGCCAGCCATTGGGCGGCGACTGTTGTCGAGGGGTGCGAGCCCCTATAACCTCATACAAGTAATGTCCCCACAGCTACTCCCCCCCAGTTTTTGTGCTGCGAAAATGATAAGTCGCGTGCCTTGGGGGACTTATCGAGTCTACTGTCTCTGGTCTCGTTCCCACTTAGCAAGGGCTGAGCCTACCGCAGCCCCGACACACTCATAAGATTGCTTTCGTGCATCGAGTCGGGCCTGGTAGGCGTCCCTGCTGTTGTGTCCCCTCCTTCTTGGCAGTCGTTGTTGTGGAGCCGGGCGGTTGTAGGGTTGGGAACAGGTAGGATTGACAGGGATCGGTGAGTGTTAATGGCCTTGGCCTTTGATACATCGGGGAGTTCGAATTCCCCGATGGCTTGTAGGTCAGGCTTGCAGTGGGGGGAGGACATGGTTTGTGTACCTCATCCGCCGGGAGTTGTTGTTTCATCTCCAATCTCGCCAGGGCTGAGGACTCAGGAGGTGGGTTCTCCACTCCCGGTGTCCTCTCCGGCAATTTTGGGGGCAATATCAACGCGGGAAGGGGTGCGGACATCATGTTCACGATGTCCACAGCCAACGTCGTGTCCATCAATAATTCATTTTCGATTCGTTCTATTTCTTTTTCGTGTTCCGTCTGTTCCTTAGTCTTCACAGGCTGAGGGGCAGGCGGGACTACGAATTGGAATGGTTGAGTCGAGAACGGGGTATTGGTTGAGGACAACATTTGCGGAAGGAAAACAAGGTATAAGAAAAGAAAGAAAGAAAGAAAAAATTATGAAAAAATTTCGGCGTGTTCTGGTCGACAGTCGAAAGGTGAGTGAAAAACTTTGCGAGAATATTTTCGATCGCAGCTTTATTCCAAGTCGTTATCTTGTTTCAGACGTGTTCGGAGGGGATAGTGCATTGAATATTCTTTGGCTGAAAAGTTTTCCGGTTCAATTTGGTTAAGTACAAGCAGAGTTAAGCGTGTTTGAATTTTCGTACTTTGAATTTTGTATTTCACAAAGGAATGCACTCTTCATTTGTGACGTCACGATCTATTGACTGTTTTGTTATTGGTATTGTTTGTCAATAGAAACACGTTGCAATGTTTTTCTTCCGTATTGCACGTGGATTTGTTTATTCGTGTCGTGTTTTAATTGTACGCACTTTTTCTCCGCTTATCTGAAGAATTTCTTTTGTTACAATTATTCCCAGATTCTCGTACGTCTTTTTATGCGGGTTTGTATTTTCCGCTGCGGATATTAACTTTCGTGAATATTTTTAGTTTCTCCGTGCTAGTCTCTCGGATTTTCGAGTTGGAATTTGGTTTTTTCGCTTTCTGCTGCCAAGGGGCCTGCCTCTTCTTCGTGGGCACAAGGGGGCCGACGGATCGTATTGTATTTTGACGATCTCGTCATTGAACTTTACCGTTTTCTTTATTTTTATTTTTCTTTCTGGTGATTTTTGTGATTTATCACCTTTTTCGACTGGATTGTCCTCAACGTTTTGTGGTTGTATTGTTTCGGACTGTTCAGTCTGTTCTTCCTCTATTGTTTCCTTGTGTGTTGTCTTCCTTATTGCTCTTTGGAGCATTTTTCTGTCGTCGTTTATAAGGTACGCCGGTTTCAATCTGTCAATTGAAATCGTTTTTTGTTTGCCTGTGATTAGTATCACGGAATTCTTGTCATCTCGTGATACAACCTTATAAGGACCGGCGTATGGTTTCTCCAACAAAGATCTTATTTTTTCGTCTCTGACAAACACATGAGATGTTGGGGCCAAGTGTTTGGAGACATAAATCTTTGGTTGGCCATGACGAGCTGCCTGTTTCAAAAAACTGCTGGCGTCAGTCCGTATGTTTTGGACGAGCGTTTTGGGGCTAATTTCTTTCAAATGGGTAAAAAAGTCCCCTGGTAGGCGTAGCTCTTCGCCGAGCGCTAACTGCGCTGCAGAGTGACCCGTGTCTGTTTGAAGAGCAGATCGAAGGGCCAAGAGGATGGTTGGTAGTATGTCAACCCATCTCTTGGTGTCGCAAGCCATGATGGAGGCTTTCAAAGCTCTGTGCCATCGCTCAACTTTACCGTTTGCTTGAGGATGGTAAGCTGTGGTGTGATTGTGTTATGCACCAAGCTTCTTAGACAGCTTTTGAAAGAGCGAGCTTTCGAATTGACGACCCTGGTCCGTTATGATGACTTCAGGTACGCCATAGAGGGCAATCCAGGTGTCGTATAACCTGGCAGCTACCGTGGTAGCTGTCATCTCATGGAGAGGAACTGCCTCTGGCCATCGAGTTGCTCTATCGATCATCGTCAACAGGTATCTGTGTCCTTGGGATGGGGGTAATGGACCCACCAAGTCTATGTGTATCGTTTTAAACCTCTCCGTTTGTTTGAAAGATTTGAGAGGCGACCGAGTGTGTCTTCCTACTTTGGACTCTTGGCAATTCAGGCAACTGCGAGCCCATTTGTTGCAGTCGGACTTCATCTGAGGCCGAACAAATCTTGATGATACTAATCCAGCAGTGCATTTTGGTCCAGGGTGCGATAGATTGTGCACACTATTGAAAGCCAATTTGCGATACTTTATTGGCAAGAATGGCCTATTCTTGCCTGTACTAATGTCGCATGTTAGTAAAACATTAGTACCAGGGATTTTCCTTTGTCTCAATTTGAGAGCTGTGTCATCGTTCGACAACAGTTCTTGCAATTCTGCATCCCTTAACTGTTCTTTAGCTATTTCAGCGTAAGGTAATTGAGACGTTGCCGAGATATCTTCGATCCTACTAAGAGCATCAGCTGGAGTGTTGAGTTCTCCACTTATATACTGGATGTCCGTAGTCAATTGTCCTATGTAGTCCAATTGTCGAGCTCTTCTCGGGGAAGCTGGTTCTGTCTTTTGCGTGAAGGCATGTGTTAGGGGTTTATGATCTGTATACACAGTGAAACATCTACCCTCTAATTGGTGCCTGAAATGCTTCAACGCAGCGAATATTCCCAGTAACTCCCTGTCGTATGTGTTGTAGTTCTTCTCGGTTTTTGATAGCTTTCTGGAGAAGAAAGCAAGCGGTAACTTCTTGTCATTGTCCTTTTGGTACAGTGTTGCACCAATAGCAAAGTCGGATGCATCAGTTGTGACACATAATGGAAGACTTTCATCTGGGTGAGCTAGTAGAGTTGCATTTGCCAGTGTTTCTTTTATGTTTTCGAAGGCTTCTTCAGCTTCTTCAGTCCAGTCGAGTGGAGTCTTATCTTTATTCTTATTTGTTTTGATCAATGTAAACAGCTTACTTTGTTCGGCTGCAGCATTTTTAATGCAACGTCTGTAGAAATTCACCATCCCCAAGAAGCGTCTGAGTTCTGCAACGTTTGAGGGTTTCAGGAATTTCAATATTGGCTCTACCTTGTTCTTCAAGGGGGAAATGCCTTCGGTCAAGACTTGATAGCTGAGAAAGTCAATCTTTGTCTGTTTGTATAAACTTTTTTCAACGTTGATGGTAAGTGCAGCAGCGTGTATACGTTATACGATGGTTCTTACATTCTTCTCGTGCTGTTGCTCACCGCCTTCTGAGCAAATGCATATGTCATCCAAATATGCATAAGCAAACGGCAAATCCATAAACAGTCCATTGATGAATCTCTGGAAAGTTTGTGCAGAATTACGGAGTCCAAACGGCATTCGAAGGTATTTGAATAACCCAAAGGGGGTTATGACCTCTGTCTTTGGGATGTCCTGTTCGGCCATTGGAATTTGGTGGAATGCCCAGTTGATGTCTATTTTTGTGAACATCGTTTTACCCTTCATATTCGCATTGAAGTCCATTATGTTTGGGACTGGATAACGATCAGGAACTGTTTTGGCATTTAAGGCCCTGTAGTCTCCAACGATTCGCCACTCTCCACTGGCTTTTTTGGTCATGTGGATCGGGGAACTCCATGAACTTTTTGAGGGGCGGCATATGCCTTCTCCTATTATGCGATCATAGTATTCCCGTGCTGCTTTGAGTTTATCAGGCAGTAGCCTGCGGGCTCTAGCATGGCAAGGCTGTCCTTTAGTTTCTATATAATGAATGGTATCATGTTTATAAGTCGGATGCCTGTGAATCGATGGTTGAGTAACTCCAGGATAGTCTGACAGAATCCGTAGGAATTGTTTGTCGACTTTCGTGCAACTGGATATATTGGTGTCCAGTTGGTACGCTAGCGTTTACCCTTCCACCCATAGACCAGTATTGTTGTCTATGATTTTTCCATTTTTGGGGTTGATGACCAGGCCGTAGTGCGCGAGAAAATCTGAGCCCAGGATCGGAGTTGGAATGTCCGCAATTGTGAAGGACCACGTCATGTCTCTTTGCAAACCGATGCTTAATTTGCTGGATTCTATTCCGTAAGCTGGAAGGTTTTGACCATTCACAGTTCGGAGGTAGTATTTCGGAGGAAATGCCTTTTGGTTTTTATCAACTGGCAAAATACTCAAGTCTGCACCTGAGTCTATAAGGTAACGTCTCCTATTTGTCCTGTCCTTGATGAACAGGCGGCGTGAATACTTTTTCGAGGGATCTTCAGCCGCTTAGACTACCCCTCTTTCTAGTTTGACGCCTTACCGTATGATTTACCCCACCATTGGCATCTGTTGTTGCACTTGGTGGCCTCTGCGCCAAACCGATTGTGAAAGAAGCAGGATTTATCGTCCCAGTTTTGAGACCGGGGTTTGGGGGACGATGTTCTTCTAGGGGGAGTTGGACTCTGACCCCTGGTAGAATTGCTCTTTCGGTCTCTAGACCTTGATTTCCTATCGTTATTTCTGTTGTTGCTCCTACTTTTCGAGCGGTTATTGCTTCTACCATTTCTTGGGCTGTTATTATTATTCTTTTTCTTTATTTCGCTAGTCAGCTGAGCTATCTGGGCTCTAAGCTGAGCTAGTTCTCCGGTCTCTGTCGATACTGCACTGATCGAGGATGCTGATCTCGAGTGTTCTAGTGCACTATCGACACTCTTTGCTAAGAAGTCTAGGTCCTCGGAGTTGTTGATTACCGTGGTACCTATAGCTGCCAGACACTGCACAACATGTTGGGGTAGTTGTTTGCAGAACTGGTTTCCAATAACTGACGGTGACACTATATTATCGGCCTTCTGTCTTAATTTGGCCATGAAGGTGGAGGGTTTGTCATCTCCAATCTTCATTCCACCCATAACATCATCTATAATTTGGTTTTGTGTTTTACCAAACACATTTCTAATTTTCTTGCAGAACCAACTGTATTTGTCTGCTTCCGCCGGAGGGCATTCCATGATATCCGGAATGCGGCGTATTATTTCTGCGGGCATGCCGTTACAAATGTGTGAGTATTTTTGGTCATTTTGCAAATTCTCTGTTTTAAAACGGCCTTCGAGGAGAGTTAACCATAATTCCACTTCATTTGGTAGAAACTCCGGAATCTCAATCCTCCGTCTTTGGATCACAGGGTTCTGCAATGTCTGCATCTGCAACAGCTGTAGTAGCTGTACAAGTACTTCGGGGGTCAGCTATGGCTGACCACTTCCACCTGCTCCTGGTTGATTTGATGATGGGTTCGTGTTTCCGTTGGGCATTATTGTGTGCTGAACTTCTCTAATGGTATTTTCTGCAAAGAGTCCACCAGACGCCGTCGGTTGTCGGTCTGGGGTCGAAGGGTCGGAGTCTTGGCTCAAAAGACGACCACTTCTGAGGGTTTGAGCTGTCGTCTTGTTCGGATTGACTACAGCTCCCAAACGCAAGGCTTCTGGCATCCGGATTCGTTTTTGTTTTTCCGGAGTCTCAAAGACTTCAGAGTCTCTAGTCGAAGCTGGAGGAGTTGGCGGATGAGGGCAACTTTGTTCCTCCAGGTCTACTTCTCTTGGTTCCCTTCCGGCAAATATATTTGGAAGGGGGGGTTTAATTTCCCACTTTCAAAGTAAGACCTCTGTTTCGACAGCCAAAGGTGTCCAGGTCTTGTAAAAATATTTGTATTACAAGCGAGTAACTCGCCAGCGCACCTCGCCTCTTTTTAGAAATAGCGCAATGCGCCTCCAGACACCCACGACGTAGCCAAAAAATCACATCGGGGTCACCACTGTGGAATACCTTGTCGTGCGAGATATTCACACTAGAAGGTCTTCAACAGTATTTGCGTGTTCTGCCACTTCATACGATTAAGTATGGGAGAGCCAAATCCTCGGCGAACACTGGCGATTTTTGAGCCGGTTCTGTGAGTTTATATACCGGATTTGGTACACGCACACAGACATACATGCATACGTATGTATACGTAATTATGTCATGCGTTACGTCGTTTCTTGTCTCCGTTGAGATGATAAGAAACGACGCAGTGCATTTGGTACCGAGTCGTGACATTACCGAGATCGTTATCAGGTAATTGATCTCGACTCGTACAATGTATCTTACCTGTACGTACGTACAGGTACGAACATACAAACGCACCAGTGTAAATTGGTTTAACGTCATAGAGACGATTATTGCCAGCCTTTGGGCGGTGACTGTCGTCGAGGGGTGCAAGCCCCTATAACCTCATACAAGTAATGTCCCCACACATATAAAAAGCCACTTCTGTAACGCTATCACATGTCCAGTTTTACAGATATATTTGGCTACACATGTATTTGAGTCAAACTCAAAATCATATTTTTTTTCTTAATTGAGATGTCCAGTGGTGGCGGAGTGCTAGAGCTTATCAAATGCTATCAATTCTGAAAGAGTGTTCGAGACTGTTTCCATCTTTTTTCATGATATTTCCCATAAGTAATAAAATAGCTTAAAAACGAATTTTTAAAAGATACGCTTTTTTTATTTTTTGAGTTTAGCTTCATGCGAAATAAACATTATTTTGTTGCAGAAGGTTGGCTGCAGTATTGGTACATTTTAAAATCGTAGTAGTGAGTAAAATAAAAGTTTATAATAACAAGACCGAAATACTGCCAAGAGAAAAAAAACGACTGATAAAAACAGACATAAGTGTATGTGTGCGTGTGTCGCAACACGTGAAAGCAGGTGTAGTTCAAAAAATTGAGTGAGTAGAATACAAGCGTATAAAAAAGCATCCATATCTTCCTTCTTGAGTTAATTTTCATACAACTGTCAATTTTATCATATACTGGTAACAATAATAAAACAAAACCATGTTTTAGTCATCAAAAATTTTATTTCTTACATTAAATATTTCCTTTCAAAAATGCCAGTTTTCTACTCAAAAACAGTTATCAAACATACAAGATCACCCTTTCAGCACTTGTAATTTTTGCCACTAGAGGGAGAGAGACTCTTTTGTTCTGTGACGAAGTTGTCAATAAGCATAAGAACAAAGCTACGGTTTTTGTATTGAAAGCCATGTATATTTAATAGGGCTAAAAATTTAGGGGAAGAGGACGATCTTCCACATGTTACTGATGAATTTCTTTGAAAATCTGCCAAGTATACAGCATAATTTACAAATTCCTTAATGACTGCGTTCCTGAAGGCGAATTTCAATTTTTGTTGCAGCTGCTCATAATCCAGCACGTTGACGTCTGCATGTTCTCAAACGGCAAATTCAAGAATGTGGTTGCGCTCATTGACAGCCGCGAAGACTGTCCCCTACGACCAGGTACCACACTCAATCGCGTCTACACTATGTATCCGGCCCGAGGGGTCACCAAAAACTGGATTGCCCTCGAAGACTCATACGTGCGCACTACCTCCTCGCTTGCCTCCACAGTTGTCTGCAACGCGCCCGAAGAGCGCAATGTGTTCGCCATTTACGTGTCCTACTATGTGAAGGTGAAGCTGCTGGTCGGCGCCATCAGTAGCAAGATCTCCGTCAAGCTACCCTTTACACTGCTGCCATCGCAGGTCGAAAATGAACTGATGGCCGAGCAATTCCCCGAACACTATTCGCCCGTACAAATGGACACCGCCGAGCATACAGCATCTGGCCACGCCAACCTCACCCAGTATTCGGAACGACGCACCAGCGCCCGCGGCTTCGACATCGAGATAGAGAACAACCAGTCGGAAACCTGACACTCGCTGAATGGAAGAAATGCAGCTTCAGTGGTTGCAGCGACTAGCCATGGTGATGGTAGTGGTAGTGGCGGTGGGCAGCATCACCTTGCGGATGGGCCAATATTAGTGACCTCACCGACGACGACAACGACAGCAATCACGACGACGGCTGCCATCGAAAATAACGAGCGAAAAGACTGCCACACGTCAGCTCGTTGTCGCTACAGCATACAAAATCTACAGAATGCATTCTGCTGCATGAGTTTGAAAGATAACCGGAAGGAAACCATTTGAAATTTAGTGGCAGCGCACTAGGATACGTGGTGCGCTGTCTATTTGGCATAGGGGCCACCAAGAGTCCACTATGTGGACGAACACTGGCTACGTAGGGGCACATACGTGACTAATGAGGACACTGACAAGAATCATATTCGCTCGGCCCAACGACGAAGTTTCACATGCAGGGCACCGTGAAGTCAGAACTCCTCCTTTTGTTTTTCCTCGCAAACTACGTTAATCAATTTTAAGTTTCAGCTCTGATTTTAGTTTGTCATGAATGAAAAGATACGCTTCGTACAATAGTACTAAAGTCAAAGTAGGGCCAACCAAAGCGGTGTTCTACTCGTACAGCAACTGTAGGAGGCTCTATAAAATTCATCATTTCGCAATAAGATTCCTTCGGTACTTCTCAATACCATACGAAAACAATCCATAACAATCAGCTTTGCCTCGGACTGAAATTATTACGTCACCGATAATTTTCATCAATATAATTTCGGATAAAGTAACCGAATAAAGTTCCTCAACCAGGTTTCTAATTTACAATTACTAGAATTTTGTTAAGATGTAGTTTTATAAAAAAAATAACAAACAAATTAAACCTACAAACATCAACATCGGCTTCCGAAAACATTTAAGATTGATCGTTGCAGAAATCCTTTGATAGGATACATCAAAAATAATGAGAAAAATGAGAGGGATAAGCAGTCAAATAAAAGAACTAAAGAAGAATTTGAAAATCAAACCCAGCTATTCACAAGAGGTTCTATCAACAAATAATAGCTTTGTTCGAAGTGGAAAGAAGTGTCGAGCTTCTGGGACTTTTTCATAACAAATATTTCAATTAACATGAGATAAGTAGATAACTAGTTTTTCAAAAAGGCTTCTCCATTTTGCAGGGTAGAAATCGAAAAATACTTTAGTTCTCAGTACCTAAGTGTCGAAATTCCTGACCCGACGCGACAAGTACATTCTGATAAAAAGTTCTCCTCGAAAGATATTGTGATGATATTTGTATCACATGCGTTTTTTTCAAATAAAAAAGTTATTATAATTGTTTTCTTTGAAGATATCAATTTTTTAAATTATTGTACACGCGCAAAACACACACCGAACTAAAAACTTTAAATTGAAATAACACTGAGAATTAGCAGAACTTGTCGAAAACTTACGATTAAGTACAGCAATTCTTCGTCACATCTAACCAAGCCATAATCGAAAATGATTAAAATTCAAGAAAACTGTCATTTATTTGAGGCACTGAGAGTTCAATGGAATCCACCGATACAATTAACCAAAGCTTTGAGCTCGACATCTTAAAACGATCACATAATTACAATACGCAATCAGTCAATCACATAGTACATGAACGAAAAAATGAGAAATGCAGAGCCAAATGCAAACAAAAACTCATGGAAACTCTCAATTATATTCATCATCACACTGTAACTATTACTCTAGCTCCAACTCATTTCGGATGATAACAATTCAGTAAACCAGGAATCGGTCGTGTTACACAAAAAATAGCAAAAATATTTTGTTATTTGTTAAATGTTTCTAATTTGGAAGCAATGAGGAGCTAAGGAAAAACTCCTTGAGAACTTACATAAAATTCAAACAAAGAAACCGAAAAAAAAATTGGAAATTCACGTTAAATAAATATCTAACAAAAAGCAAAATGTTTTGGAGGTGTTGCTGTTGATGAGCCTAAAAACGTTTAATGGAAAAATTAGTCCCTGTGAAGTCGGAATTTCAAAAGAACATAAATATCTCTAAAAAAAATTATTAAAAATTGGTACATTTCTTTAATTCCGAGTTAATAGGGGTCCATGATGAAGACTAATCGATGAAAAAAAAATTACGCCCAGAATTCCAAGAAATCAGAGAAAATTTCTGCAAAACAGATTCAGTAATTTGAAAGAATACGTCTCACGGTGACGAAGAAACAGACCGGTCAACAGACACCTTAATTATTGTACAGAAAAATCAATTGATTTTCGTTAAGTTAAAATAAACTGTCTCATTTTATAATCTTCACAAAAGATATTTAGAATTTTTACCAGTTGCTACATGAAATGAATTAATTTTACAACTCGCATTTTTAGGTAACTGAACAAAATGAAAATTTTACTACATTTCCAAACGATAGTTATTTGAGGTCCACTCAACGATTTTCGAAATATTTGTATAAAAAAGCATAAAATAAGAAGAAATAACTAAAATATTTTTAACGACTCTTTTCAGTTTTTCATTATAAAATAGTTTTTTGTGAGATAAGCAATATTCTGATATCCTTTTTTTGAGGAATACTAATTGAATTATTTTAAATAATTTCAATTTTTTTAGCCAGACTTATTGGTGTACGAATAAAAATTTTTGGGAAAACAATAAAGAAACGATAAATTTGTATCACTAACAATCAAACGACCAACGAAAAAAGTTTATAATCAACTGTCTTAAAATAAACTCAAATTAATTATCAATAGTTAACGCTCGAAAACTGCTGGACCGGGCCACAAATCGATAAAATGCTAATATGTTTTGAACTGGATAAGATTTTTCTTTATTCTAATGTAACAGAATCAAATAAGACGATCGATTATGCTTTAATTTTTATCATTCATAATTATTATTGTTTTTCATCAGAGTGACAGACTTTTCTCTTTCTTTTATTTGAAATCCTCTTTGAAATATGATATCACTGCCTTTATTTGCAAATAAACCAAATTTTAAACTAATGTAATAATAAGCGACAAAGATGCAATACTTGTATACCTACATTGAGAACCTCAACGTCAGAAAAAAGTATCCCAAATAGAATAGAAATTTTTAATTTCTTATTTTCTACCTTCTCTTAATTTACAAAAATGAAAACAAAATCTATCTCGTGAATTGAAACATATTTTCACAACACCGATATAATTGTATTTCAAAAGGTTAACGCAATGCAATATACAGGATGCTCTCCGAGTGTTCCGCCATATTACACCAGTAGATAGTTCTTTGAAAAAAGATTAAAGTGTTGTGTCAGATAATGGTCTATATTCAAAACTGAACGGGCTGCAAAACATTAAAATCATTAGAAAAAATTTCTGAATAATTGACATCTGTAATCTAGAACGATACTCAAGTACAGATTAGCTACTTAAGTAATATTTTATCTGTGACTCCCACGTATAAAAGTACAGGATAAATCTAGTCAAACGAGTACTTAAAAGTCTTACTCGATGTTAAGAAACGTTCTAGAATAAGGGCGTAAGAATATCTTATCAACCGAAGGAGTCTTACAGAACTCGTTGAGAAAAGCAAAAAACTACCTTTCGACAAATGGCCTACTCTTAAAATTGAAGAAGTTAAAGATAGAAAATTCAGAAAATCAAAAACTGCCTCCTTGGTACCATCATTAATCGAAAACTATAACCAACATCTTGACTCGATAGACTTCTTTGCAACTTGCGGATATGCAATCACTTATATTCGTATGCATAAGTAGTTACATATGAGTAAGTTACAAGGCAACATTCGACAACTTTTTTCTTCTATCAATGTACTACTCGCTGGTACAGTTTTGAGATCCACTCTGAGAGCATCGAGAGTACCCTGTAAAGCGAAGTAAAGTAATTTATTCAAAATAATACTTCATAATTCGTAGAATTTGGCAATTAAAGGAATAGATCATGACTGAATACATTAAGAGCAAGATTACGTAGACTTCAAAAAATTAAAATTTTGTAAAAGATTACAACTTTCTTCATTTTTAGCGGGCTATAACAGTAGTTACAAAATTCTTAGAGGGATGCGTACAAATCTATTTCAAATCAGCCATGAATAACTCAGCCAAAGTCTGACACTCCCAGCCTCACGCAGCAGGTTTCAACCAAAAAGGTCAACCTCACTGAAAATAATAACTATGTTACTGGGAACACATTATAACTTCTTACCTCTTCACCTCTGTACAAACATCAAGCTCACACTTGAACTGAACCCCATTAAATAAACAAACAAACAAAAAATAATGATAGTACTAATAATAATAATAATAATAATAATAATAAGACTGAACAAATAAGGAGCATCCGCACAAAAAAACAACCAAAATAAAGGGACATATCAATGAGGTAATATACAGCTTCTTTTCGTATCTGGATGAAGCATGCAAGAATTTAGTATTACAGAAGCCTTCCTTAATCATTTTACTCCCAGCTGGGAATTGACAATACCTCTCCTTTCCCCGTCAAAACTTTAGGGCCTATTCTAAGACCAGGCTACATGAGTTAAAAAAAAACAAATAGTGCAGCTCCTTGTGAACGCTAAAAAGCTGCCAAAACCAGCACTGATAACGGAAGGGTACCTTTGTGTAAACTTAAATTTCATAAACACTATTTAAAAAAAAAAAAAAAAACGAATTTTTTGAAATTGAGGTACTCGATACGACTTATGGTTAATTTTTTTCGCCCTTTTTTCACATTTGTTAATACGCGTCTGTATAATATTTTAATGAATGTAGGTATATGTGTTACTGGCATTTGTACATGATTTTATTTAATGTCGTCATCTTCTTGGTAATTGTCGAATATAAAATAATTTTCTCGTTGATGTTACAATTATTTATACCCTCATTATCCTATTAATAAAGGTATTTCTCTACCGAACTCAACATCAAACATATAGAAGAACTAAAAATTTACAAAATAACACTTACAAAACTTTTGATTAATTTCATGGCCCAAACGGCCAAACTGCATTCAATTTTATCATCCGAGATAAAATATTGCACAAACATCAAACGACATTTAGGTAGCGAAAGAAATAATCATATTCGTGCAAAAATTTCATTCTCTGCAAACAAATTTAAAAAAAAGATAATTGAAGAATCTTTTTTTCAAGCAGTCAAAGATGGAGATAATACCATCATTAATTATTCAGCCGAACCACAAAAACATTAAAGGAGAAACAAAGTATTTCCAAGACGGAACGAAATATCTTCTAAATACAATGAAAAACTTTATAGGCTTTTTCCTCATTCTATTCTGAAGTTCTATACAACTGCTTAAGATGCTGGATAACCGGCACCGTGTAAGCATTCCAAAAATTTTTGACACACTCTTTCATAAATCTTCATAAATTCAAGAAATATTGTATTTTCAACGCATAGCCAATAACGAAACTTTAAGCAACTTTAAAAAGGAAAATGTAATCAATGTTCAGAACTTAAAAGTTTACAAGCTCGTGACTCTTTCCATTTCGAGAATGACGAATACGTTTTCGTAGGCCTCATTTCATTCGATTACTAATTAATACTTTTATAGCAACTTCTGAACAGCCAGCACAAATCTAAATAATACGGCACTATTTCATAACGCATTCCTCATTATAAATCAACGTTCCTTGGCGGTACTTTCGAAATATAACTATTCAAGTTTGCGTGGTAATTATTTCGCTGATGATAAACTTCTGGAGAACTAATAATATTAAGCCAGTAAAATCATCATTACATAATAGGCTTTTGATGAAGTTCAAATAATGACCTCAAACAAACATCTTCGTAATACCCATTAACAGAATGGAAAAATATGAACGCGATTATAAACAATAAAATAAGACGTAAATGTTCGACGTAATATAACAAGAAAACTAAAACAACTACGTAGGCTCACAAAAAGATTTAAGATACAGCTTCCATCATACAACTGTATCAACAATGAGAATTTTAAAGCCGAAAAAGATTGTTTCCACTGGAGCAGTAACAAATTGGGATATGAACAAAACAAACTTACCATGATAAAATCCACGAATATTTCCTCGAACGACTGTTTTCGTATTCTTCTTGGAGTCGGTTACCTGAACAAAACACATAAACAATAAACATATAAACATATTAAAACATATGCTAGGAATAAGAATACTACTCTGAATCAGTAACAAATTACACCAGTAAAACATCAATTTACATAATAATTGTCCCTTCTTAAACGAAATTATTCGGAGGAAACAATATATTAAACTAATAAACTAACAGGATGACGTCCAAAAAAATTTAGACAAAAAAAAAGGAATAGATGAATCTCTCAAATCACACAAAAAAACAACTGAGAGATGGTTGTACCAAGTAGTTAAATTACCGATGAGTAGCGTTTAACTTTGTTTCATCACGCCTCTTATCAGTTAATCCTGGTTTATCCCACTGTTTGAAGTTGGTAAATCCGGGTCTGAATTTTTTTTCATACGAAGCTAAATTACGGTTGATATCCGCCATACACAACTGAATGGTCAAACATAATACAATATGAAGTTGAAGTTAAATTAAATTAATAAATACCTCGACGAGAATGTACTTGAAATCGCCGGTTGCATCTATGTCGCAGTCGGATATTTTGCTCAGAGTTTCGGCAGCCATTCTTCGGTAAAACTTTCGAAATTTGACTCCAAAACTAAGAAAATATCTGTTCATTAGAATTCGAAAACATACAACAATTAAAACTTAATCGCAAAATCTACGAACGATTGGATACCTAACAGGTTTGTTGATGAAAAGTGAAATACTAAAGTCAAATATTCTAATAATGTATTAAACAAGCACAAAATAATATCTTCACTCCGGAATCCCACAAGCTCAAAATGAAAAAAATAACTTACTAGACCTCAAGTTTCAGGACAAATTAAACTTCTTCAATAAGTAACAATACAAGGTAACTTCGCGATTAACCGGCAAATTCAATCACAACAAACAGAAAATAGTAAATTAAACAAATAACGAGCGCCGAACCGATAAAAACATGATGGAACATGGACCACAGCACATGATTTGGCTAAAACGAAATGGTACCACCTTTCAGTACGTTGGAATGATATCACAGAGAGTATTACCAGAAAGTAAACTAGAAAGAACTAAAACTTATAGTGAGAACTCAGAAATATAATACAGGTGCAGAACTAATCGATGTTATATCGATATAACATCGATATGTACAACTAGTTCCAGAACGTTCCATGAAGAACTATTCCAGTTTACTCCGCGATGTTATTCCTATACTTGTTGACACTTCTTGTATAACCGTTACCAAATATACACGTTTGCTCTTCATGTCGTCGTATT
This sequence comes from Ericerus pela, assembly GCA_011428145.1. Classification (NCBI taxonomy): domain Eukaryota; kingdom Metazoa; phylum Arthropoda; class Insecta; order Hemiptera; family Coccidae; genus Ericerus; species Ericerus pela. The sequence goes on along the minus strand of WOFM01000421.1, from coordinate 272,464 downwards.
ATTCCAATATGGTATACAGAGCAAAGGTTAAATAGTGATGTGAGGTATGCAGAACAAGGATCGAAAGAACTTGAGACTTTCTTCTTTTAAGACATTTATTTCGCGACTAAAATATATTTGACAAACGAAAAAGTAAATGGTGAAGCAACAGCGATATGCAATCGAAAGTAGAAGGGGAAACACTTCGTGACTAGACTGTACATATGACATATATATATAGAATGATATGATGATGATGATGAAGAATGAGATGAGGTGGGATTTCGTACCAACACCCCCCTGAAATTTTACCGAATAATTTCTTCATCATGTTCCCTGAAAACGAATTAATCATTGTTATTTAAAAAAGAAAAAAAAATATTAAATATACACAAAAAAAATACAAGTACAAAAAAAATATATGCATAATAAAAAATTTCGAAAAATATTGACATTGTTTGTTTATTATTTTTGGTCACTTGAGTTTCTAAAAAAAATTTATTGCGCTGTGCTTCAAAGAAAAAAAAAAATTGGTAAAAACAAATTAGTAAAAACAAATAAATAAATAAATATGTATACAAATATGGTAACATGCATGTAATAATGAACACTATCGTGTACGTAAATTGTATATGATATGTATATGTAAAATATAAAAATATAAAAAAATGGTAACATGCAAAATTATTAAAATATTTCGAATAATATATAAGTTTTCGCTCGTATAATTCGAGTCGAGAGAAAAAGAAATTCAAAAAAAATATTCACGAACATATTATACGAATAAATGAAAATAAAAGAAGACGAGAGAAAAAAAATACGACAAAAGGTTTTTTGATTGTGAGTTCAATGAATTCGAGCGTACGTTACGTATTTTATCTTAAATATAAACAGGAAAAAGATTGTAGAATAACATTCGTTGCATCGTATATTATTTTTCGTACGTTGCATTGTATTTGAAGTGGCGTCTAATATGTTTTGAGATAAGGCAACGTTTTCGATTTATCTTAATTTGCGGTCATGTAATAGGTTTTTATCTCTATTGTATTTATTGTTGAAGAGTTTCCTTTCATATTTCGTGTGGGAATATTTCGTGAATTTCTCTCACGCTTGTTGGAAAATGTATAGGGTTTTTATTATACGAATTGTAGGGTTTATTCTTGCTCGATCTTTCTACTTTTTCCTTTGTTAAAATTTTTGAGATGTCGGGCATTTATCTGTTACAAGTATTTTCTGGTAAATGGTCTTGTTAAGTATTATATTTGACAATGATTGAAGGTTAATTTTTCAGCAAATATTTTCGTGTTATGACTTACTTTTGAACATTTTACGACCTGTGTTTGAAATAGGAAAATTTTTTGGACATATACTAATTTTAAAATGAACTCATTATTATGTGTATATGTTCGTTTCGTTTAATATTTTCACAATTATATTTTCAAATTTTGATAGATCTAATGATTTTGTTAGGATATCTGCTAATTGATTCTCAGAAGTGACTGTTCTAAAAAATATTATTTTTTCTTCAAAAGGTTCCAAAATGGAGTAGCATTTGATCATTAGGGCTCTCGACTTTCTTTGACTTCCTCCAGAACATATTTTCTGTGTTGAAATGTTATCTTCCATAATATCTACTATTAATTTTTCCCCAAAAATCTCGAAATTCGTATACTGCATTACTTTAATCGTATCAAGGGTGTCAAAAACTGCAATTATTTCAGCCGCGGTACTCGATGAGGCGTGAATTGTCTGTTTTGAGCAATTCCACTCCACCAAGTCTCCATAGGCAAATAGCATAAATCCAGTTATTGACTTCCCCTTATCCAAATTCTGTAATTCTATATTTCTATCGTCAACCTGGGGTGGGTAAGATGCATCAATACACGCTTGTATTCCGTCCCCTTTTGATGTATATTTAAGATTATAATTTTTAGTTGTATTGACGTATCTGAATATCCTTTTTACATAATTTTTTAAGGTATCGTTTGAATTGTTCTGAAAATGGGAGAAGAAATTCACAGGGAATAATATGTCTGGCCTCGTAAGTCTTGCTAAATAAAGTAATCCCCCTATCATCGATCTATACTCCGTATCATCTCTGCCATTTTGTGTTTTGTCAATTTTTAATCCTGTTTCCATGGGTGTATTAGTATTTTTGAGTTCAGAGATTCCAAATTTTTTGATCATCTTTTCTATGTGTTTATATTGCGAAATTATTATTGTGTTGTTTTCGATGTCTCTCACTATTTCTAGGCCCACAAAAAATTTTGGATTATTTGTAATCGTAATTGTAAAGTCTTTTTGTAATTCCTCATTTATTCTAGTAATGGCCGATTGTGAATTTGATGCTATTAATATATCGTCTACATAACTTAGGAAATATGTTTTTTCTTCATTATTTTTCATTATAAAAAAAGCATCTGTCGCTTTTAGTTTTTTCAAATCCCATTTCTTTTACTTTAATGTCCAGTAAGTCATACCACGATTTGCTAGAAGTTTTTAAGCCGTAAATTGATTTTTGTAGTTCTAGTACCTGATTTTTATTGATATTAATGCCTTCTGGTCTTTTAACAAAAATGGGTTTTATAATTGGTGAATTTAGATAGGCAGTTTTTACGTCGTATTGTATCATTATTAATTTTTCCTTATTCACTATTGATAATAATAATCTTATAGTACCTATGGATGCTACAGGTCCGTGGGTTTCCGCAATGCCATATTCCGTTCGATCCTTAAAGCCACGTGCCACTAGTCTAGCTTTAGGTTTTGGGTTCCCGAATTCGTCAAATTTTATAGTAAAAATCCACCTTGTATCAATTAATTTTTGGCGATCATAATCTACTACTTTCCACACTTTCAAATCATCGAGAGAACCAAATTCGTCATTAATGGCCTTTATCCATTCTTCTCTAAAAGGGTTAGTTTCAATTTCCGAGAATGTTTTTGGTATATTATCTTCTATGTAGGCTTTGTTATATTTTACTTTTACATTCATTACTATAGGATTTATTATTCCTAAATCATAATCATAATCTGCTGATTTTATTGTTAGAGGTTTCCTGTTAATTAACAATGATTTTATATTCTGGCTTTTGTCTACTTTAACGTCGCATGATATATATGATTTTGAATTATATGGATCTCCAAGACAATACCCTGTGCTCGTGTAGCCCATCAATATGTTCTTTTCTGCCCTGTGCGCCAATTTTGGGTCAATTTTGTCTTTTGATTTTGATTTTGCCTTAGTGGCGTTTTGTTTCCTCACTTCTATGGGTATATGTCTATACGTGAGTGCGCCGAATACCTTTAAGATTTTTAGGTTTGGTTTCCTTCCATAAAACAATTCATATGGTGTTTTAAACCCTTCATTAGCTTTGGTGGGGGATCTATTGATCAAATAGGCTGCTGTTACGACAGCATAAGACCAGTATTTTATATCGAGATTAGCATCAATTAACATGGCCCTTACTCTCCTCATTAAAGTTTGATTTTGCCTCTCGGCAACACCATTCAATTCGGGAGAATATGGAACCACATAATCCATTGTTATGCCTATTTCTCTACAATAATTTATTATTTTTGTATCGATGTATTCTTTTGCATTATCGCACCTTATTGTCCCTATGGGATATTCCGGAAATTTATTTTTCATAGACATTATGATGTTTTTAAATTCGCTTGTTACCTAATTTTTATTGGTTATGGGCATGACAAATGTATATTTCGAAAAATGGTCTATGAAGGTTAAAATATATTTTTGATTGGCCACAGAGGGCGTAAATGGACCCATGATATCTGACGATGTTAATTCCAATTTTCGGGTTGGTTTAGTTCTTATTCCTGTATGACCTATTTTCGAATTATTGGCTATACAACATATTTGACAGTTTACAAAATCTTCATCCCTAAAATTAATGTTTTCGGGTATTCCAATTGCTAAATTTTTTAATTTTTGTAAATATCTGGCATTTAAATGTCCCAATCTCCTGTGCATTATTAATTTTTTATTTATATTATTATTATTAATTTTGGGTTCATCTGTATTATTATTTTCATTGGGTTCAGTTGTTATTTCTATTTCGTCACCCCCCTGAGATGATTGGGTATTCTCGTTTTCTTCAATAATTTCCATTTCTACCGTAAAATCATCCCATTCATCATTAGTATCTTGGGTAACTGGGGCACATATTACATTTTTTTTATCCATATAATCCTCTTTATCTATTTTTTTTTTTATATCATTATTTTCGACATTATAGTATATGTAGAATATACCCTCTTCTTTTTTGGTGGTAATAATGATTTCCGCTGTTTCAATAAAATATATGTTTGCAATTTCTTTTTGTTGATCAATATTAATTATGCCTGTATTTGTTATTTTGATGGCTGAGATAATATCCAAGTTCAAATCTGGCACATAATGAACGTCGTTTAGTTCTATCAATGACTGAGTTTTTTTGGAATTTTCGATTTTAATGATCATTCTTCCAGTATGTGTGGCATATAAAAAAGTATTCCTACCCGCACACTGTAATTTAATTGGGGTTACGAATTTTTTGACATCCATTAATTTACTAAGATCGGAAGTTAAGTGCACTTCTGCGGCCCCATCAAGAATTGCTCTATTATTTAATATTTCGTAATTTTCATCAAAATGTTGTTTATTATCATTAGTTAGTTCATTTAATAACCATTCACCATTACTATTAAATCTCTTCACCATACAGGACATTTTTACCTGTTGATCTGAACTATCTTTTTTATTATTATTGGATGAATTTGGATTTACCTTTGGTGGATAATTCCCCTGACTATTATTCGTACTTTCATTATTATTATTTGTTTGAGAATTATTACTCACGCAGTTCTGTGCTATGTGGCCAAATTGCCCACACCTATAACATTTAGAATTACTTTGGTTATTGTTTCTACCATTGCCTCTGTAATTATTTCCTCTATAATTGGGGTTTCCTCTATAATTGTTTCCCCTATAGTTATTATTACCATTGTTATTCGCATTTCCATTACTTTGGCTTTGTTCTGACGAATTATTATTATTATTACTATTTTGACCATTATTATTAAAACCATTTCTATTTCCATTTCTATAGTTATTATTATTATTATTTTGGTTTCTGTAATTATTTCTACCACGATAATTATTATTGTATCTGCCTCTGTAGTTATTTCTATTATTATTTCCGTTACCATTATTATTCCTATACGTATTATTCGATTGATTATTACCATTATTATTCTTTTTTAAAGTTTGGTCCCTATACTTTTGGTCTGAATCCTCTCTCAATATTCTTTTAAAATTATCCAAATTCTTTTCATTAGGAGGTAGGCTTTCGTATTGTATTTTAGCAATCTGCTGCTCGTAACATAATGCCAATTGTAAATTTTCCAACTCTTCAGTTTCGGTAACTTCTTTCCCACTGTCTCTCACGTCTGTTACAAGTTCATCCCATTTCTTCAAGAAACCCTTCATATTGCCACCTGGCTGAAACCTGAATTCTAACCATTTAGCTTTTGCCATATTCGCTGTTACTGAGGTTTTGGTCCCATAAATATTATCTAATTTTTTTAGCATTAATATTGCGGTGTTGCAATCTCGTATTTGTTTTGTTATATCATTGGACACTCTTTCCAGTACAAACGCTTTGGCGTTATCCTGCATTTTGCAGTAATTTAACATATCCTTATTTGGCCGAAAGTTTAGATCATCTATATTTTCTATATATGGCTGTAAAAATTCGTGTTCCCCAAAAATATCATAATATCCCGCTCCTCGGATGGCCGATATAATCATTCTACGCCAATCTAAGTAGTATTTTCCGTTAAAAACTTTTCCAAGTGGGGCTTGTATGGGTTTAATTTCGTTCGGGGATGCCATTTTTTCCTCTATTTTATAAAAACCTAATAAATTATTTTCTTTATTACTGACAGGTGTGTATTTTTTATTTTCTATTGACCTTTTTTCAAGTTTTTCTATTAAATTTTCCTCCTCACAATTTTCCTTTTTATCCAGTTTTTCTAAATTTATTTAGTTAAAGAATCTGTTCATAAGTTTTTCTTTCGATTTAGCAGAACTATAAATTCTGTTCGAAAAATAATTTACTGAAGATTCTGAAATCACAATATATTTTAAACTACTAATATCTTCAATTCTCCCGGATATGTCTATCACAAAGGATTCTAATATTATTTCACCTGTGAAGTATTTAAAGTGGGGTAAATTATAAATTTCTATTTTCAGATCAATCACTTTTTCTCCTTCGAACTTTTTGACCAATTCCTCTAAATCTTCCTTTTTTATATTATATTCTCCAATCTTACATTCAGACAAGTTTATTATTTGGGACATATAATTTTTAATTATATTTAATTACCTGGCCTTACTTCAAACACAATTACAAAATACGAAAAATAAATAATTTCAACTAATATTACCTTTACAATGGTTTTACTTTATTCTGCTGCTGTGCTGACGAACAATTTATGTCTTTTGCGCTGTTGACTTCCGTACTTCCTGCCTGAATTTTGCACTAGGTTGGCCAAAAAATTTGGGTCTTCGATGTTGGATCTCTTTGAGTCCTCGACAACGGGAGCAGGTTTCCTTCAGTTGTTCTCTCGATCTCTTTGGCGGTCCCTCTGGATTTTGCGTTCGATGACTTCCAGTATTGGCCGTTATTGAGTCTGGAACTTCAGCTATTCTTCTTCAAATTTGAATTTTGATTTTTTCAAAATAAATTAAAATTCGAGTTACTTCTCGAAAAACACGATAACTTTTCGTGTATTACTCAATAAAAAACATAAAAAATTTTTCGCACAGCAGTGAATTAAATTTTAAAGAAAATAATTATTTCATCTGAATTTTCTAAGTCTCTCCTCAAAGTTCTACCGTAGCGATGGCTACCATGATGTGAGGTATGCAGAACGAGGATCGAAAGAACTTGAGACTTTCTTCTTTTAAGACGTTTATTTCGCGACTAAAATATATTTCACAAATGAGAAAGTAAATGGCGAAGCAACAGCGATATCCGATTGAAAGTAGAAGGGGAAACACTTCGTGATGAGAGTGTACATATGACATATATATAGTGTGACAGTGATGATGATGATGAAGAATGAGATGAGGTGGGATTTCGTATCAACACCCCCCTGAAATTTTACCAATTGAATTCTTCATCATGTTTTCTGAAAATAATCGAATTAATATAATTTAGAAAAATAAAATGTTAAGTACAAAAAAAAAAAGAAGAACATATGCATAATAAAAACAACTTCAAAAAAAAATTCACATCGTATTACCTGAACATTACCACGGTAACTTGGGTTTCTAGATAAAAAAAATTTATTGCTGTGCTTCGATTGAAAAAATAAATAAATAAAATAAAAATAAATAAATATATAAAAATGGTAACATGCATAAAGTATTGGACATTAATGTGTCATAAATTAGTGTATGGTGTATATATAAAAAAAATAAAAATATAAAGATTGGTAACATGCAAAAAAAAATTAATGTATTATGAGTAATTAATGATTCATCGCTCGTATATTTCGAGTCGAGAGAAAAAAAAATATTCGAGATAGAAAAAATATTCACGAACATATATTACACGAAGAAAAAAAAATTCACAAAGGTATTTTTGATTGTGGGTTCGATGAATTCTAAAGAACGTTACGTTTCGTATTTTATCTTAAAAATAAAACATGAAAAAGATTGTAGAATAATATACGTTGCATCGTTCATTATCTTTCGTACCTTGCATTGTATTTGAAGTGGCGTTTAATATGTTCTATGATAAGGCAACGTTTTCGGTTTAACTTAATTTGCGGTCATGTAATGGGTTTTAATCTCTATTGTGTTTATTGTTAAAGAGTTTCCTTTCATAAATTTGTGTGGGAATATTTCGAATATTTCTCTCACGCTAGTTGGAAAGTGTATAAGGTTTTTGTTATACGAATTGTAGGGTTTTTTCTTGCTCGATTTTCATGATTTTTTCTTTGTGACAATTTTCGAGAAACCTTGGATTTATCTGTTGCATGTATTTTCTAGTAAATTGTATTATGAAGTACTCTTTTTGACAATAATTGAAGGCCAATTTTTCAGCAGATATTTTCGTGTTATGACTTACATTTTGAACATTTGACGACTTGCATTTGAAATGGGAAAATTCTGTACATATATTGACTTCGAAATAAATTATTATATTATGTGTATATGTTAGTTTCGTTTAGTATTTTCACAATTATATTTTCGAATTTTGAGCGATCTAATGATTTTGTTAGTATATCTGCTAATTGATTTTCGGAGCTTACTGTTCTAAAAAATATTATTTTCTCCTCAAAAGCTTCCAAAATCGAGTAGCATTTGATCATCAGGGCTCTCGACTTCTTTTGACTACCCCCAGAACATATTTTTTGTGTGGAAATGTTGTCTTCCATAATATCTACCATTAGTTTTTCCCAAAAAATCTCAAAATTCATGTACTGCATTACTTTTATCGTATCGAGGGTATCAAAAACTGCAATTATTTCAGCCGCAGTACTCGATGAAGCGTGAATCGTTTGCTTGCAGCAATTCCACTCCACCAAGTCTCCATAGTCGAATAGCATAAATCCAGTTATTGACTTCCCTTTACTAAGATTCTGTAATTCTATATTCGTGTCATCGACTTGGGGTGCGTAAGAGGCATCAATGTATGCTTGTATTCCGTCCCCTTTTGATGTATATGTTAGATTATAATTTTTGGTTGTATTTACGTATTTGAATATCCTTTTTACATAATTTTTTAAGGTATCATTCGAATTATTCTGAAAATGGGAGAAAAAATTTACTGGGAATAATATGTCTGGTCTCGTAAGTCTCGCTAAGTAAAGTAGTCCCCCTATCATCGATCTATATTCCGTATCATCCCTGCCATTTTGTATTTTATCTATTTTTAATCCCGTTTCCATGGGTGTATTGGTGTTTTTGAGTTCAGAAATTCCAAATTTTTTGATCATTTTATCTATATGTTTATATTGTGATATTGTTATAGTGTTATTTTCTATATTTCTGACTATCTCCAGGCCCACAAAAAATATTGGGTTATTAGTAATCGTAATTGTAAAATCTTTTTGCAGCTCTTCATTTATTCTAGTAATGGCTGATTGTGAATTTGATGCTACTAATATGTCGTCTACATAACTCAGAAAATATGTTTTATCATCATTATTTTTCATTATATAAAGGCATCTATCGCTTTTTGTTCTTTCAAATCCCATTTCTTTTACTTTTATGTCCAATATGTCGTACCACAATTTGCTGGAAGTTTTTAATCCGTAAATTGATTTTTGTAGTTCGAGTACTTGATTTCGATTAATATTTATACCTTCTGGTCTTTTAACAAAAATGGGTTTTATAATGGGTGAATTTAGGTATGCAGTCTTTACGTCGTATTGTAATATTATTAATTTTTCTTTATTCACAATTGATAATAATAATCTTATTGTTCCTATGGATGCTACAGGTCCGTGGGTTTCAGTAATACCATATTCTGTTCGATCTTTAAAGCCACGTGCCACAAGTCTAGCTTTGGGTTTTGGATTTCCGAATTCATCAAACTTTATAGTAAAAATCCATCTTGTATCTATTAATTTCTGTCGATCATAATCTACTATTTTCCATACCTTCAAATCATCGAGAGAACTAAATTCGTCATTGATGGCCTTGATCCATTCTTCCCTAAAGGGGTTCGTATCTATTTCAGAGAACGTTTTTGGAATATTATCTTCTATGTAGGCTTTATTGTATTTTACATTGACATTCATTATTATAGGGTTCACTATTCCCAAATCATAATCATAATCTGCTGACTTTATTGTTAAGGGTTTTTTATTAATTAACAGTGATTTTATGTTTTGACTTTCATCTACTTTGACATCACATGAAATGTACGATTTTGAATTATATGGATCTCCAAGACAGTATCCTGTATTCGTATAACCCATCATTATGTTTTTCTCAGCCCTGTGTGCCAGCTTTGGGTCGATTTTATCTTTTGATTTTGATTTTGCCTTAGTAGCATTTTGCTTTCTTACTTCTATGGGTATATGTCTATACGTAAGTGCACCAAACACTTTTAAATTTTTCAAATTTGGTTTCCTTCCATAAAATAATTTGTATGGTGTTTTAAACCCTTCATTCGCTTTGGTGGGGGATCTATTAATTAAATAGGCTGCTGTAACAACAGCATAGGACCAGTATTTTATATCGAGATTGGCATCAATCAACATGGCCCTTACTCTCCTCATTAAAGTTTGATTTTGCCTTTTGGCAACACCATTTAACTCAGGAGAATATGGCATCACGTAATCCATTGTTATACCTGTCTCATTACAATAATTTATTATTTTTGTGTCGGTGTACTCTTTTGCATTGTCGCATCTTATAGTCCCTATGGGGTATTTCGGAAATTTATTTTTCATAGACATTATAATATTTTTAAATTCGTTTGTCACTTGACTTTTATTAACTATTGGCATGACAAATGTATATTTCAAAAAATGGTCTATGAATGTTAAAATATATTTTTAATTTGCCACAGAGGGCGTAAATGGACCCATGATATCCGACGACGCTATCTCCAATTTTCGGGTTGGTTTAGTTCTTATCCCTGTATGACCTAGCTTTGAATTATTGGCGATACAACATATTTGACAGTTTACAAAATCTTCATCTCTAAAATTAATGTTTTCGGGTATGCCAATTGCTAAATTTTTTAATTTTTGTAAATATCTGGCATTAAGATGTCCAAGTCTTCTGTGTATTATTAACTTTTTGTTTATATTATTATTATTAATTTGGAGTTTATTTGTGTTATTATTATTTTCGTTGGTTTCAGTGACTATTTCATTATCTTCACCCCCCTGAGATGATTCAGTATTATTATCTTCTTCAATAATTTCCATTTCCGCTGTAAAATCATCCCACTCATCATTTGTATCTTGGGTAACAGGGGCACATATTACATTTTTTTTATCCTTATAATCCTCTTTATCTTTTTTTTTTTATATATTGTTCTCTACATTATAATATATGTAGAATATTCCCTCTTCTTTTTTTTTGCAGTTATGATGATTTCAGCAGTTTCAATAAAATATATATTCGCAATCTCTTTTTGTTGATCGATATTAATTATTCCAGTATTTGTTATTTTAATAGCTGAAATAATATCTAAGTCAGATCGGGCACATAATGAACGTCATTTAGTTCTATCAATGATTGAATCTTATTGGAATTTTCGATTTTGATCACCATTCTCCCAGTATGTGTGGCGTATAAAATGTATTCCTTCCCGCGCACTGCAATTTAATTGGGGTTACAAATTTTTTAACATCTATTAATTTACTAAGATCAGAAATTAAGTGTACTTCTGCAGCTCCATCAAGAATTGCTCTATAATTTAATATTTCGTAATTTTCATCAATATTTTGTTTATTATTATTAGCCAATTCATTCAGTAACCACTCACTATTATTATTAAATTTTTTTACCATACAGGACATTTTTACTTGTTGCTCCGAACTATCTTTCTTATTATTATTCGAGGGATTTGTATTTGACTTCGGTGGGTAATTTCCTTGACTATTATTCGCACTATCATTATTCTTATTCGCTTGAGAATTACTATTGGTGCAATTTTGTGCTATGTGGCCGAATTGACCACACCTGTAACATTTCGGATTATTTTGACTATTATTTCTCCCATTACCTCTATAATTATTTCCTCTGTAATTGGGGTTTCCTCTATAACTGTTTCCCCTGTAATTACCATTATTATTATTATTGTTAGTAGTACCATTATTTTGGTTCTGGTCCGTTCCATTACCATTAATGTTTCCATTCTGGCCATTATTATTGAAATTATTTCTATTACCATTTCTAAAGTTATTATAATTATTATTATTTCCCCTGTAATTGTTTCCACCTCTATAATTATTATACCTTCCTCTGTAGTTATATCTATTATTATTATTATTTCCATTATTCCTATAATTGCTGTTGGATTGAATATTATTATTTTGTTTTTTCAATGTCTGATCCCTAAATTTTTGGTCAGAATATTCTCTCAGTATTCTTTTAAAGTTATCTAAATTTTTTTCATTAGGAGGTAGATTTTTGTATTGTATCTTTGCAATTGCTTGTTCGTAACATAATGCTAATTGCAAATTTTCCAACTCTTCTGTTTCAGTGACTTCTTTCCCACTATCTCTCACATCTGTTACTAGTTCATCCCATTTCTTTAAAAAACCTTTCATGTTTCCGCCTGGTTGAAACCTAAATTCTAACCATTTTGCTTTTGCCATATTGACTGTGACCGAAGTTTTTGTGCCATAAATGTTATCCAATTTTTTTAGCATTAATATTGCTGTATTACAATCTCTTATCTGTTTTGTTATATCGTTTGATACTCTTTCTAACACAAATGCCTTAGCATTATCTTGCATTTTGCAATAGTTCATCATATTTCTATCAGGTCAAAAATTAAGATCATCTATATTATCGATATATGGTTGTAGAAATTCGTGTTCCCCAAAAATATCGTAATATCCAGCTTCCCTGATGGCTGAGATAATCATCCTACGCCAGTCCAGGTAGTATTTTCTGTTAAAAACTTTTCCCAGGGGTGCTTGTATGGGTTTAATTTCACTCGGGGATGCCATATTTTCCTCCGTTTTACGAAATCCCAATAGACTATTTTCTTTATTAATAACTGGTGTGTATTTTTTATTTTCGATTGTCTCTTTTTCAATTTTTTCACTTAAATTTTCTTCCTCACTATTTCCTTTCTTATCCAGTTTATATAATTTATTTACTTAAAGAATCTGTTCATAAATTTCTCTTTCGATTTTTCAGAACTATAAATTCTGCTCGAAAAATAATTTACTGAAGATTCTGAAATTTTAATATATTTTAAACTACTAATCTCCTCAATTCTCCCTGATATATCTATCACAAATGATTCTAATATTATTTCACCCGTAAAATATTTAACATAGGGTAAATTATAAATTTCTATTTTGAGATCTACAACTTTTTCTCCTTCAAACTTTTTTATTAAATTCTCTAACTCTTCCTTTTCTATATTATATTCACCGATTTTGCTTTCAGATAGGTTTATTATTTGGGACATAGAACTTTTAATTTAATTTTATTCTCTCAGTCTTTCTTCAAATACAATTACAAAATACGAAAAATAATTGATTTCAACAGATATTACCTTTACAATGATTTTACTTTTATTTAATTTCTGCTGCGCTGACGAACAATTTATGTTTTCTCTGCTGTACACCTCCGTACTTCCTGCCTGAATTTTGCTCTGGGTTGTCCGAAAAAATTTGGTCTTCGATGTTGGATCTACGATGAGTCCTTGATGACGGGAGCAGGTTTCCTTTGGCTGTTCTCACGATCTCTTTGGCGGTCCCTCTGGATTTGGCGTTCGATGACTTCCAGTATTGTCCGTTATTGAGTCTGGAACTTCAGCTTTTCTTCCTCAATTTAATTTTGAATTTTTCAAAATAAATTAAAATTCGAGTTAATTCTCGAAAAACACGATACTATCTCGTGTATTATTCAATAAAAAACATAAAAAATTTTACGCACAGCAGTGAATTAAATTTCAAAAAATAATTATTTCATCGATCTGAATTTTTAAGTCTCTCCTCAAAGTTCTACCGCAGCGATGGCTACCATGATGTGAGGTATGCAGAACGAGGATCGAAAGAACTTGAGACTTTCTTCTTTTAAGACGTTTATTTCGCGACTAAAATATATTTCACAAATGAGAAAGTAAATGGCGAAGCAACAGCGATATCCGATCGAAAGTAGAAGGGGAAACACTTCGTGATGAGAGTGTACATATGACATATATATATATAGTGTGACAGTGATGATGATGATGAAGAATGAGATGAGGTGGGATTTCGTATCAACAATTATCAAACTTAATTACTCATAACTGAGTCCCACACACGATTCCGATGAATCAAGATGAACACCAAATACAAATCAGAATAAAAGACAAACTTGAAATAAATCAGACATATGTGTTGTAACGGAAATCCCACCTTCACTCATTCTTCATCATCATCATCACGA
>WOFM01000421.1:119145-255333 GCA_011428145.1 Ericerus pela | reverse complement strand
AACTGGGCCCATAACCTGTGAGAAAATACGAACTGCCAACGGATTGAACTACACAAAAAGCAACGACAAAACCTACACTGATGAAAAGATTGAACGACGACTAGAAACACACATTACGAACACATAAATAAAAAGACTAAATATTCACTATTTCACGAATTTTATTCCACATAATGTTAGAGGACATGTTGATGTTACGACGGTTGATGAGCGACGAGAAGGCATACAAAACATATAATCACAGTTGAGTTACAAACACAAATATCACAGATTAATAATAACAACAAAAACAGTGTTGCCACAACATGTGATGTGCGAGAATAATAAGTCAACGTATAAAATAATTTGCTATTATTCCCACACATACGTACACTCTCACCACGAAGTGTTTCCCCCTACTACTTTCGATTGTACATCGCTGTTGCTTCGCCATTTCATATTCTGTTAATAATGTATTTTTCATTCGTGTAATAAACCTCAAGAATATTAGAAGTCTCAAGTTCTTTCGATCCTCGTTCTGTACGCCTCACATCATGGTAGCCATCACTGTGGTAGAACTATGAGGAGAGACTTAGAAATTTAAATCGATGGAATAATTTTTTTTTTAATTCATTTACTGTTGCGCGAAAATTTTTTCATATTTTCTGTTGAATAATACACGAAGTAGTTACCGTGTTTTTCGAGAAGTTTTAACTCGAAATATAATACAATTTCAATTTTTTAAATGAAAATTCAAAATTAAATAAAAATTTGAAGCTGAAGTTCCCGACTTAATAACGGCCGATCCTGGAAGTCATCGAACGCTAAATTCAGGAAGGACCACCAAAGAGATCGAGTGAACAGCCCAAGGAAACCTGCTCCCGTCGTCGAGGACTCATCGTAGATCCACTCATCGAGGACCCAAACTTTTCGGCCAACTCCAAACCAAATTCAAGCAGGTAGTACAACGGTGAACAGCGGAGTCCAGAAAACAGGAATTATTTGTCGGCGCAACAAAAATAGTAATGTAAAATTTTTTTATTATTTCTTTGTAAAGGTAATATTTATTGAGGCTGATCATTTTTCGTATTTGTATTATTGTATTTTTGAACTGAGTTTGAAAGTGAAAATTTGAAAATTTAAAATTTTTTTATGCCCCCTATAATAAGTTTGAATGAAGGAAAATTAGGTGAATTTAACATTGAAAAGGAAGAATTGAAAGAATTAATTAATAAATTTGAAGGTGAAAAGGTGATAGATATAAAAATTGAAACTTATAATTTACCCTATGTTACGTATTTCACAGGGGAAATAATATTGGAATCTTTTGTAGTGGATATATCGGGAAGAATAGAAAATATTAGTAGTTTAAAATATATTAAAATTTCGGAATCATCAGTAAATTATTTCTCCAGTAGAATTTATAGTTCTGATAAATCGAAAGAAAAATTTAAGAACAGATTTTTTAATTAAATAAATTATATAAACTGGATAATAAAGGAAATAGTGAGGAACAAAATTTAAGTAATAGAATTGAGAAAGAGATAATTGAAAATAAAAAATACACATCAGTTATTAATAAAGAAAATAATCTATTAGGATTTCGTAAACGAACGAAAATATGGCATCCCCAAATGAAATTAAACCCATACAAGCACCTCTTGGAAAAGTTTTTAATGGGAAATACTACCTAGACTGGCGTAGAATGATTATATCAGCCATCAGGGGAGCTGGATATTACGATATTTTTGGGGAACATGAATTTTTACAGCCATATATCAATAATATAGATGATCTTAATTTTCGACCAGATAAAGATATGTTGAACTATTGTAAAATGCAAGATAATGCTAAAGCATTCATACTGGAAAGAGTGTCGAATGATATAACAAAACAAATAAGGGATTGCAATACAGCAATACTAATGTTAAAAAAATTAGATAATATTTACGGAACAAAACTTCTGACACAGCCAATATAGCTAAGGCAAAGTGGATGGAGTTCAGATTCCAACCTGGTGGAAATATGAAGGGTTTCCTAAAAAAATGGGACATATTAGTAACCGACGTAAGAGATAGCGGTAAGGAGGTTACGGAATCAGAGGAATTAGAGAATTTACAATTAGCCCTATGTTACGAACAAGCAATTGCAAAAATTCAATACGAAAATTTACCTTCAAATGAAAAAAATTTAGACAATTTCAAAAGAATATTAAGGGAAGACTCTGATCAGAAATTCAGGGATCAAACTTTGAAAAAACAAAATGGTAATAATAGCCAAATAAATAATAATTATAGAAATAATAATAATAACTACAATAGGAATAATTACAGGGGTAGATATAATTATAGAGGAAACGGCAATGGTCGTAATGGTTATACAAATAGTAATCGAAACAATTTTAATAATAATGGTAATGGTAATAATAATGAACCAAACCAGAACCAGAATAATAATACAAATAATAATGGGAATAACGGTAATGGAAATTATAGAGGAAATAATTATAGAGGTAACTCGAATTATAGAGGTAATAATTATAAGGGAAATAACTATAGAGGTAATAGCAGAAATTACAATCAAAATAATCCAAAATGTTACAAATGTGGGCAATTTGGGCATATAGCACAAAATTGTAATAATAATAATCCACAAGTAAATAATAATAATGATAATTTTAACAATAATCAAGGGAATTATCCCCCAAAAACAAATACAAATTCACAAAATACTAATAAAAAAGATAGTACTGAACAGCAGGTGAAAATGTCTTGCATGGTTAAAAAATTCAACAAAAATAATAATGAATGGTTGTTGAATGAACTAATCAATAATAATAAACACAATAATAATGAAAATTACGATATATTAAATCACAGAGCAATTTTGGATGGAGCTGCGGAGGTACATTTAACATCTGACTTGAATAAATTAGTCGATGTTAAAAATTTGTGACTCCAGTCAAATTGCAATGTGCAGGTAGAAATACTTTTTTATATGCTACTCACACGGGGAGAATGGTGATCAAAGTCGAAAATTCCAGCAAAATTCAATCATTGATAGAGTTAAATGATGTTCATTATGTGCCGGATCTAAACCTAGATATTATTTCAGCAAAAAAAATCACCAATACAGGTACGATCAATATCGATCAACAAAAGAATATTGCGAATATATACTTTATTGAAAATGCAGAAATAATAATGACTGCAAAAAAAGAAGATGGAATTTTTTACATATATTATAATGTTGAAAATAATAATAATAAAATTAATAATAATATAGATAATAATGAAAATAATATAATATGTGCCCCCGTCACTCAAAATATAGATGATGAATGGGATGATTTTACTGTAGAATTGGAAATTCAGGAAGATAATACCAATAATGAATCACCTGAGGGGGGTATAGAAGAAAAATAATAGATCATAATAATGAAATTGAGGAAATACCCCAGAAATCACAAACAAATAATAATATTAATAAAAAACTAACAATACATAGGAGACTTGGACACTTAAATGCCAGATATCTGCAAAAGTTAAAAACTTTAGCGGTGGGCATTCCCGATAATATAAATTTTAGGGATGAAGATTTTGTGAATTGCCAAATATGTTGCATTGCTAATAATTCGAGATTAGGTCATAATGGTGTTAGAAATAAGCCAACTTGAAAATTGGAAATAACGTCCTCCGATATTATGGGTCCGTTTACACCATCTGTGGCGAAACAAAAATATATTTTAACCTTTATAGATCACTTTTCAAAGTATACATTTGTCATGCCTATAGCTAACAAAAGCCAAGTGACGAATGAATTTAAAAATATTATAGTATCTATGAAAAACAAATTTCCAGAATACCCTATAGGAACTATTAGGTGTGATAATGCCAAAGAATATACGGATATAAAAATAATAAATTACTGTAATGAGGTTGGCATAACAATGGATTACGTGGTGCCATATTCTCCAGAGTTAAATGGTGTTGCTGAAAGGCAAAATCAAACTTTAATGAGGAGAGTACGGGCCATGTTAATTGATGCCAATCTTGACATAAAATATTGGTCTTATGCTGTAGTGACAGCAGCCTACTTAATTAATAGATCACCTACAAAGGCAAATGAAGGATTTAAAACACCATACGAATTATTTTATGGGATAAAGCCGAATTTAAAAAACCTTAAAGTCTTTGGAGCATTAACTTACAGGCATATTCCTGTGGAAGTTAGAAAGCAAAATGCCACAAAAGCCAAAGCAAAATCGAAAAGCAAAATTGACCCGAAATTAGCACATAGAGCGGAAAAAAATATAATGATGGGCTATACAAATACGGGATACTGTCTTAAAGACCCTTATAACACAAAATCGTACATTTCATGCGATGTCAAAGTGGACGAAACCCAGAATATTAAATCATTATTGATAAATAATAAACCATTAATGATAAAGTCATCAGACTATGAATATGATTTAGGGATAATTAACCCCATAGTTATGAACATTAATATAAAATATAATAAAACATATATAGAGGATAATATTCCAAAAAATTTTTGTGAGATAGAATTGAACCCATTTAGGGAAGATTGGATTAGGGCCATAAATGACGAGTTTAATTCTCTCGATGATATGAAGGTGTGGGAAATAGTCGACTACGATTGCCAAAAACTCATAGACACTAGATGGATCTTCACAATTAAATTTGATGAATTTGGAAATCCAAAACCCAAGGCAAGACTTGTAGCGAGAGGGTTTAAGGATAGAACAGAATATAATATTGCCGAAACCCATGGACCAGTAGCATCAGTAGGAACTATAAGACAATTATTATCTATAGTTAATAAGGAAAAATTGATAATGGTGCAATATGATGTGAAAACCGCATATTTGAATTCACCAATTATCAAACCTATTTTTGTAAGAAAACCTGAAGGTGTAAATATCAACTCCAATCAGGTATTAGAATTAAAGAAATCGATTTATGGATTGAAAACATCCAGCAAGTCATGGTATGACCTATTGGATACAAAAATAAGGGATATGGACTTTACTAAAACAAAAAGCGATAGATGTTTTTATACTATAATTAATAATGATGAAAGAATATATTTTTTGACTTATGTGGATGATATATTAATTGCGTCGAATTCGCAATCGTCCATTACAAAATAAATGAAGAGCTACAAAAAGATTTTACGATCACTATAATAAATAACCCTAGATTTTTTGTGGGATTAGAAATAACCAGAAATATAGAACAGAACACAATAATACTTTCACAATACAAGCATATAGATAAAATGTTGAAAAAATTTGGAATTTCGGAGCTAAAAAATACTAATACTCCTATGGAAACAGGTCTGAAAATAGATAAAATTGAAAATGGAATAGATGATACAGAATATAGGTCGATGATAGGTGGACTATTATATTTAGCGAGACTTACAAGACTGGATATATTGTTCCCAGTCAATTTTTTCTCTCGTTTTCAAAATAATTCCAATAACACTCTGAAAAATTATGTGAAAAGAATTTTCAGATATATTAATACTATGAAAAATTATAATATAATATATAAATCAGAAGGGGATGGTATACAACCTTATATTGATGCCTCATATGCACCCCAAGTTGATGAAAATAATATAGATATAAACAATTTAGGAAAAGGGAAGTCCATAACTGGATTCATGTTATTTTTGTATGGAGACTTGGTGGAATGGAATTGCTGTAAGCAAACCATTCATGCGTCATCAAGTACTGCAGCGGAAATAATTGCAGTCTTCGACACCCTTGATACCATAAAAGTAATGCAATATATGAATTACGAAATCTTAGGAGAAAAGTTGAGTGTAGATATAATGGAAGATAATATTTCAACCCAAAAAATATGTTCAGGGGGTAGTCAGAAAAAATCGAGAGCCTTAATGATAAAATGCTACTCAATCCTAGAAGCATTTCAAGAAAAAATAATATTCTTTAGAACCGTAAGCTCTGAAAATCAGTTAGCGGATATTTTGACAAAATCATTGGATCGTTCCAAATTTGAAAATATAGTTGTCAAAATATTGAACAAAACGAACATCTATGCATAATATAATATAAAAAAAATTCGTTTATTTCAAAGTCATAATATATTTCATAATTTTCTATTTCAAAATACAAGTCGTCCCAAGTCCAAAAATATAAGTCGTAACATGAAAATAAGTGCTGAAAAAATAACCTTCAATTATTGCAAAATTAGTACTTAACAATATCATTTACTAGAAAATGCTTGCAAGAGATAAGTGCTCGACTTCTCGAAAATTGCAACAAAGAAAAAAGCAGAAAAATCGAGCAAGAAAAAACCCTACAATTCGAATAATAAAAACCCTATACATTTTCAAACAAGCGTGAGAGAAATACACGAAATATTCCCACACGATGTAATGAAAGGAAAACCTCAAACAATAAATACAATAAAGATTAAACCCATTACACGACCGCAATTATGATAAATCGAAAGAAGGTTGCCTTATCGAAAACATTTTAACCGCCAGTTCAAATACAATAGCAATACACGAAAGATAGTAAGCGATACAATATATATTATTCTACAATCTTTTTCATGTCACACGTTCAAGATAAAATACGAAACGTAACGTTCTTTTGAATTCAGTGAACTCGTAATCAGAAATACCTTCGTATATATTTTTTTCTTTTTTCTTTTTTCTTTTAATGTAATATGTGTACGTGAATATTTTTTCTTTTCCAAATTCCTTTTCCAATTTTTTCTTTTTTCTAATCGAAAGATATAACGAATAAATAATATGTTACCTATAATAAATTAATATTTTTGCATGTTACCAATTTTGTATTTTTAATATTTTTTTTACATTTTTACATATATACCATATTTTTCATTTATATAATATTCTATGCATGTTACCATATTTATTTATTTTATTCAATTTTTTATTTATTCTCGAAGCACAGCACAGCAAAATTTTTTTTTACCCAAAGTTACCATAATAATATGTAAATGATACGATGTTAATATTTTATTTTTTTATTATGCATATGTCATTCTGTACTTAATATTTTTTTTGAAACAATAATATTTCGATTACTTTCAGCGTCAAATATGATGAAGAACTCAATCGGTAAAATTTCAGGGGGGTGTTGTAACGGAAATCCCACCTTCACTCATTCTTCATCATCATCATCACGATCACTATATATATATGTCATACGTACACTCTCACCACGAAGTGTTTCCCCCTACTACTTTCGATCGTACATCGCTGTTGCTTCGCCATTTCATATTCTGTTAATAATGTATTTTTCATTCGTGTAATAAACCTCAAGAATATTAGAAGTCTCAAGTTCTTTCGATCCTCGTTCTGTACGCCTCACATCAATATGTAAAAACGAGATCGAATACATATTATTATATCTAAGACAGTTGACAGTCTTCAGCAATATCACGAATGACGATAGCACAAAAATACAAATATAATTTAGGTTAAGTTCCAAGATATATCCTTTGACTATATACATACTGGACTGCTAATACTGATAAGAATAACACAGAGTCTAATGAACAACCAGTGAAGTTGAGTCAGACACCCGTATCCCCGTTCAAAATGTTAGTTTACTGGTTTGCTGTTTAAAAACATAGTGCTACCTGATCCGCATTTAACCGAATTAATTACAAATTTCTATGTAAAAATTAGAATTGACATATTTGTAAGAGTATTTCGCAAGTAGATAAAAACATTCGTCATACAGCAACCAAAAATATTATTTTTATGCATCAATAAATCAAATTTTAAATTGATTTAACTGAAATTTTTGAACTTCTGAGTTTTATAAAACTACAACATTACCGATTTAATTCGTAATTAAAAGCAATAATTGTGGTAAGAAGAGACCTAGTCAAAGGAAAAGACAATAAGTATTAATAAATTTGATAATGAACTAACATTTTGAACAGGGATACGCCTGTTTGTTTTGAACACAGCTTTTTATCAGTATTAGCAGTCCAGTAGGTATATAGTCAAAGGATATATCACGGATAAAAAGAATCGTTACAAATGGTGAACGAGAGTCAAAAGAATCAGAGTCATTGTCGTGAACGAATTATACATTTAATATCATTATTTCTCACAATATATCCTGGAAGGTTTATGCTTTACTTCTTGTTGAAATTCAACTACGTTCATGAATCATGATATCAAGATTTTAAGTCGTTGATGATTAGGGAAGTTAATAGAAGTTAATTTTAATTGTTTTTGTGAAATATTATTTTTCCATTTGAACAAATTATTTTCTTTTATTTATGTGACTCGAACTCGTTGGCATAATGGCAGCTCCCTTGGAATCGGTCGTTCTAGAGAGGCAATACGATCAAGTAGACAGAGAGAAAGTGAGTAACTTTAAAACATGCGCTTTTACTTTGAAAGAAAATCACAAGTACTTGCACTTTTGCTTATATCTCATCTCTTCTTCGTCAGACTTGTCCGTTGTTATTGCGTGTATTTTGTACATACGGAAGACATCATTCGGCATTCGATTACCAAAAAGGAATTTTTCCATTAACTGAGTTTCAAATTTATACCTGGTAAAATTTTCATTCAACTCAAGATTTTGTATTAACGTTCAGCATTCATCAGTTTGTATTTCTTTCTAGGATGGATGCTACGTTACGAGAAATAACGAATCTAATCAGAGAAGTGCACGAAGATGCTAATGAAAAGAATACTTTGTTCGATTTTCAACTCATTCTTCCGGATAAATTTTCAAACCGGTACATTGCTCGTGACATTGGTACAACGGTGACTGGAAAGAAAGGGATTGACGATGAAAAAACACTTAACCAATGCAAGTATGTGTATCCTGTCCTGGAAAAATTGTATTTCCTCTGTATTTTCAGTATTGTCAATTTAGTTTTGCTTAGATTTATTATAGGTGATTATATGGATGTTAGTATTACGCCGCCAGCGAGAAATACTAATATAAGAAGATCAGGTGGACCACGTTACAGAAATTAAATCTACTTGTTCTTGTTAAATTATCGATTGATCCGAATCTTATCTTCGTATTTTTTTTTTTCATCTATGGTAATGGCCAATTTTTCAATTTCTTTATCACTAATGAAATGCGGTTAGAGAAGCCACTAATGTGATTTCTCCTTTCTCATGGTCCCTATTCTGAGCGTGCTTCTGTTTCTTAGTTTTCTAATTAATTTTCTTACTTTCATACAATTTTTTTTTGATGTCTCGAACTTATTATTTTCTCGGAGACGTACGATTTTTGAATTGTAATTTCTCTGTTCTACCGGTTTGTGTCTCTTAATAATTATGTGCGCAGTGAGTGACGTGATCAGTTTCTGGCTCAGGATTTGGATTCATGGTATTACAAACTTTTATATGTGATGTATGTAATGTAATTAATTTGTTCAAAATTAAAAAATTCTAAGTAGGTTTTTAACATATTTTATCAATGATTTTAATGGACGGTACCGTTATAAAGTGTTCTACATTAGTGAAGATGACGGGGTGTAGGACGCTGCTCGCATGCCATTCGTGGCCCCCTTGAAACCACACCTCGTGTCCCGGGATCACTCTTTCGGACCTACGTCAGAACATAAACTCTATATTATTTGAAATGGCTCTTTGAAGTAATACAATAATTTTGAAGAAATCGTTGGAAGCATTTTTTTAATAAATAAAAAACTATGTGAATTTTTTTTATAAATAAAAAACGATCCACATTTGGATTTCTTCGAAAGATGCCTACGTGAGCAAAAGGTGTCTCGAGCTCAAGTCACGAAAATATTTATTGTATTTTATAGATGACTCGATACTGAATGGGAAAAAAGAGAAAAAATACATGACATAAAAATTGTGCGAGATTTGACACCTTAATAATTATGTTGAAAAAATTTCAGTTTTAAGGAAAAGTAATCCATGTAATGCTTATACAATTGAGAAGACGTACCTTTAGGGACGTAATGTATCGAACTCGAAAAATATAGCCAATAAAAGTAATGATAAATATTTTACATCAAAAACAGAAAATCGACACTTAATCTTATCTTCATACTTCCTGACTCCTGCGCAATTTTGTTTTTCAAATTAAAATAACTTTTCCTGAGATGAATCGATTACCGCCTTCGTTGTTAACCCTCGTTGCGTAATATACTATTTCATTGAACTTCGGTACCATTCAAGAGATAAATATGAATCCTTGCGCACTCGGGATTTTTAAAAAACGAAGAGGCATATCGATAATTTTAGTAAAGGTGACAATAAAGTTAATAAAGTAACAATTAATTCGCCAACTTTACTCAAATAGTATCAATCAGAAACAACTGAGAGAAATTAATAATGAAGTTACGTATTTTAAGCTGTGAACTAGGTAGGATGGCCCCGGGAAAGGGCAATTTTTATGTTCATTTTGGTTTTTTACATGCAGTTTCTGCGAAACATACTTTTGAAAATTTTTATTTTAAAATATTTTTCCAGATCCGTTAACGAAAATTGAATGCAGTAACCTAAAACTGAGCCTTATGTACGAAAATTACGTTATTGGTTGAAACACGTGATGTATTCTATTAATAATAAGTAGATACAGTTACTTTTTACATTTTTTCAGAATCTTAAACGTAATCCTGGCGAATTAACAATAATATACGAATTTAAATTACAAAATACTGAAAGCGGATTATTCGGCGCTGCTCGAACACCCGTACAAGCTGATAGTAATTTTCATTTCAATATACCTATCTGACAACCTTATTTCGAAGCATTCTCTTAGTATAGGGCGTGTATATTTTATCAGATAACAAATTTTGTGTTACTAATGATTGGAAAGAAAAGAAAATGTTACGAGATGATTTTTTTTTTCTAACTTGAAAAATCATATGAATATGTAGTCGGTTCAATTATTGATGTAACGAACTTGACCGGTGCGTATTCAGTTATCTCGTTCATGTTTGTTAATCGAGATTCTTTTTATTACTATTGAAAATCTTAATACTAAAATAGCATTAAAATTACTAATAAAAAGAAAAATGTAAAAAAAAAAGTATTTATTTGTACAAACTTACGCATAATATGGACGATATTCGACTATATACAAGTAATAATAATACTTCAGAAAAATAGTGGCGAAGTACTAAGTTCCAGTGTGAACTCTTATACGAATTCTCATCAAGAAAACTTTTTTTATTCATTTTTAGCACCATATTCCATATGATGGAACGTATCAGGTCGATTGAAACGCCAGTGATGCGATAAAAATGAAATACGAAGGTACTGAATAAAAAAATAAGAAAATTGATGATAATTTGCTGGAAAAATACATGTAGGTACCTGTGTAAAGATATGGCGACATGAAACCATAAATACGTTTTTCGTCATTTTTTCTCCTCCGATTTTACTTTCACACGAAGCTATACTTTACTACACTATATATGCAGTCGCATAATTAGAACTTTTGAGGCGGTTTACGGGCTTTGTGTTTGTTGACTAAGGTATCCGGCACCGGCTCATCTGCGTTCGCATCCTCGTCGTCTTCTTCTTCCTGTGCTAATTTATTTCGATCGCAGGGCAGTCCTTGCACGTAGGAGTACTCACGTCTTACACCGTCCGGATCAATGTATCCGTACTTGCCGCGGGTTACACAGTCGTTGCCAATCGTCTCCTCTTTGTACGAACCATCGTCATTTTCGAAACCCCATGTTATACTGCCGTCGGGATTATCGTCGCGATATTTTCTTAGCACCTATAGGTGAACAATAATTATTATTGTAGGTATATAATATACGAACATACATGTATATATATGTACATAGGTATAATAGGTATGTTTGCGTTATTAACTCGCGCGGTCTTATAAATATGTATATACAACGCGGCGTGTAAGCAAATTATAGCTTATTTTTTATGATAGACTAGACTGCTAGCAAGATGAGGCAATTGAACTTGTTTTGTTCACACACTGTACGTACATCGCGATAGGAGCAATGAACGAACGCAAATTCAAGGAAACAAAATTAGCCTAAGCTATTTCATGTGTGTCTATATATATATATATATATACACTGGTTTTATACTGTATAGCCGACAGAGTAGAAAAAATTTGTTCACTTCGTTGTAACTGACAATGAGTCAAGGTTTCTTTAAGTGAGCTTCAACAGAATAAAATATATTAACCAATAATAAATCTGATCAGGTAGAGAGGATAAAAAAGGGTTTTCTCTTCTCCAATTATGAATACAAACATCTATTTCAAAATAAAATATCCATCAATTTTGCAGAGATTCGAAGATTTAATAGGTACCTTTGTAAGTTCATTGTCACTAAATAGGTAGTCTGAAAAAAGTATGCTATACATTATTTTTATTGGATCAAAGAAAAATGTAACATACGCAATATCCTGTTTCTACGAGTATACATGATTGTCCTCCTTAAACCAGCTACTTACACAAAATAGTGGATAAACTCTCTCAGTGGCATCCCAGGTTCATGAGGGGATAAACAACTTATAAATCTTTCGTCTACATCATTTTATCGAAGGTACTATTATTTGAAATTAACCATTCCAATGTTTTTTTTTTGTTTTTGTTTTCAAATGTGGATATCCTTCAATGCAACTTAAATGTTATTACATTAAATTCTTATACAGGTAGGTACAGCTACATATTAGTCCAAACACATTGCATCTGATTACTGATATTGTTATTTTAAAAAATTATTTAGTTTAAATGGTTGATAATGTTCCCAAAACAAATATACTGAAAAGTCCACATTTTTTGAAAGGCAAAAACCCAAAAGCAACCCAAATAATTTTCAAAAATAATGTTTTGCAGTGATGGATAATATCGATATTTCTTCCTATCGATTTTTTTTTTAAGTGATAAAAAACTTTTAAAACGTCCAAAAACTACGGAAATTATGAAATACTCGAATTCAATCATCATTACGATTTATTTCCATATTCCACATCGATTGATTTTGTTGTGAATCGGTTGTACGATATTTCCGGTATGGCTACTTTCGTTTTTGTTTCGACTATAAAATTTTCATTTTTCGAATAGTTACGAAATTTGAAACAAAAATTCACTACGATATATTATAATAATATAAATTTTGGTGCGGATCAACCGTACTATACTTCCGGTATGACTATTTTCGTTTTTATTTTGCCTATAAAATGCCTAATTTTGGACCCACAGGAACCTAATTCGGAACAAATATTTATTACGATCTATTAATAACTTTTTAGTGACTATCTAATTTTTTATTTTTCAAAAAACTACTTTTTTAACGAAGCTACTGCTACGTTAGAGTTTTTGCACTTGTATCATAAATAAAAAATAACTATATTGATCAAATTCACTAAGTACAGCTGTTCATAAGTAACCAAGTTTTAAACTACAGTTATTCTCCTATTAGTAATTTTACTGTGTACAGGTAAAAAAAGTTTTCTCATAATTTCTGGGTTTAACCCCACTCTTTCCACAAATCAAATCCAAAATAATGTAATATAGCCTTCTTTGAAAAACAGTGTCTTATTCGAGACGGGGTTTGGGGGCATAGTAGGAGTTCAGTGAAAAAACGAATAAAATACTTTTTTGTGTAGAATTACTACAGGAATCTACTTACTTTTCCAGAAAACTTCTTTATGTATAAATATTTACTGTTCTTGATGAATTTTCAAAAAACAATTTTTAGAAATTTTTAGGGGTAATTTTTCCTTTTATAGAATTTAGTACGAGGGTTGAAGTGTAAGATTTTCAATACATAGGCCAGAGGACCATTACCAACAATTTAAAGCAAAATAATATTAGTTCTAAGACAAATTTTTTTATTTTTCCTCATTTCTAACTAAGCTATTTTTATAGGTATACAGATTATAAATTCAATTTTTTTTTTCAAATTACCATGAGAGAGGATGAATGAGGACAGCACTGATTATTACTGATTGTGAGACTGTTGAGTTATTCCAACGCACAAAGCTCTATCCATCGGAACTACAGTCGTATAAAATAATTGAAGATGTCTGTTGAGTTGATTCTCTTCCAGTGTGATCCATTGGCGTACAAGTGAATTAAAACTTACTCATTCACTCATCTGACAAAGAGATATTTCACCCTGATTATAGGCTTCTAATATTGCTGCAGTAACCCTTTCATCTGAATAAGAGTGCTAAATAGAACTACAAATTTTCTCGATCTTCTATTTTCCCATTGTTTTAAATCATCCTCCTCTGTTTTACCACTTTTTAACAGATTTTCATTCGGGACACACAAACAAACTGATTCAGATAAAAGAAGAGGCCAAAGTACGCACGAAGATACAGGAAATTAGCCTCTTTTATTTGTTGTTTTCTTTGTTAAATTTTTTGTGCGCTGTACAGCCAGAGATACTCATGACTGATGAATATAGATTATCTATGTATAAATTATAAAAGCATTCAGTAAACATTTCTTTTTTTAAATTGAGAATGTAAGCAAACAAAACAAAAATACTGGCATCATATCTCACAGTTACCATACCTCACAATGCAAGTGCCATATTTTTACGCACATACATACACGTACATATACATAATATATTCCCTAAAAAAATATTTGAACTGGTCTGCTCTACTTGAATTTGTGTTTGTTCAAATTCACCCTCTCTTAATGTTCATTATTTTAAGCAACCACTATTCAACTGTTTGCAGTAGTTTATCCCAATTCGGCATTTAAAAAACTACAAATCAACAATGAATTTGGTCCGTATAACTGAAGATTTGAAATAGGAAAAAAACTGACTACCAATAACACCAATAACAAGTCGAGATGAAGTTGTTATCTTCAAAATCGTTAACACTGAATTTCTGTTTACCAAAATGTCAAGACATTCTCAAAATTTTGTCTTTAACTTCCGTTTCCAAGGCCAGTCTCGAATATTTACTGGTCCATTAAATGGCGATTAACGAGACGTCTTCAGCGACGAAGAAGCCACAAAACAAATGGATAAGGCCGGCGGCAAAATTATGAGAAAATATCAAAATTTTTGAGATTATAATCATATCAATTTTTCAATCTGGACTCACGAAGTTTGGAAATTTAAAACAAGGGTAATGCCATATTAAAAAAAAAATCATTAAACTCAAAAATAAGCTATTTTTAAAAATTTTTGTTCTCCACAATTTTTTTTTCTCACGAAACTAAAGCCATTCGGTAATAGGCAACAACGTCTGATTATGAGGTAAATACCTCGAAACATCGCGTTTACAATGCGAGGTTATAACTTCGTGAAATAAATTTTTAATAGGCCAGTATCGTAACGCTCAGTAATCCAAAAGTAAAATATTTTCTTTGAATATAATCAAAATATCACTAAAATTTGATTTAAAAAAAAAATTTAAATAAAAATGGTGGTAATAATAACAATAATAATAATAATAATAATAACAATATACAGGTTTGAACCAAAGGTTTAGAAATGAAATAAAAATCTAGAAATTTATATAGAATGACAGAAATTTGAAGTACAAATGAATTTTGCCTTGTATGTCAAGAGATTGCAAAGAACTGAAAAGGGGGATACAGTAATTATCACCAGCATCATATGATATAAACTTACGATTTTAATTATTATTTTTTTCATTCAACTGTAAGTTTTAAACACGTACGGAGATACTGTACAAGTATCTCATTAGGTTTCCCTATACGCTCTTATCCTCATCTGACTACCCGTCAACCCAGCATAATCCTACCTATATTATAAAACTCTTGAGGTTATTTCTGTTAATCAAACGGAAAAACGAAAATACACGCGATCAGAAATAAAAGTAAGGACAATTTTTAGAAAGAACATACCGAGACAGTAAAAATAAATAGCTAGATAAAATAGAAGTATAGTTTTTTGAATTTCTCCGATTATTCATATTTTGATAATTGGGGACGTCACGGATGTAGAGGTCTCAATATGATGTCTACACCCAATACAATTTACCCGCGGATGGGAAGACTCAAAATGATAACTTGTTTTTGGACATATTTAAGCGTGTTCATTTTCAGCTGCCCAATAATAAGAAAATAATATAAGCCACCGATTACAATAATTTTTTTTCAGTATCCTTCTTCACAAGGTACTATCCTGTAACTCAGCTCCAATGATAGCTATACAAAAACAAAAATAAGTTTAGAAACTTTTTTGTTCCAAATTCTATGTAGGTACATCATCATTATACCGAAGTACAATCTTCATTGCAGATGGTTTACCAACTTATTGAGGAAATGCGAAAAAACTAAAATTATTCGCACGTTTGAATCATCCAACCAGAAGCATGGAGTATAGGGGTGAAGCATTTTTATCAATAGGAAACCATCTCCACCATTTTCTAAAAACATCAAACATTCACTATATATTAATATTGCTTTTCCAAACTCCACATTTGACTGGACTAACACGAAGCTAAAAGGAGGAACCTCAACTTCCTGCAACACCATTCTCCCGAATTCGTCGAAACACTTGGGTGGGTTTGCTCATTTATGCAGTGGAAATTGAATTTACCTGAGCGACTGGTTTCTTTATTCGTTTTCCACGCGGCTGCTGACTCGTTTCGTGTCGGGGTGAACTATCGTACGTTCTGGAAATTTTGTTGTTTTCTGTATCGGCAACATGTTCGTACGAGGCTCGAGGTTGGGGTGGAGTTGGTGGCAATATGACCGGTTGCGAAGGAGGGTGCGATCGTACTTTTTGCTGTTGCGGACGAGGAGTACGAATGTTGTTGGTACCAAATCGTGGTGTTAAGGGTTTACGTTGAATATAGTTTGGTGAAACCGTTTGAGGAGCTGCAGTAGTGGTACTGACTTGTGGAGGCTGGAACAATGAAGAATGCGACAACAAATTAAGGTAGGTATATAATTATAATAATGCATGAGTTCAGGATGGGCGGTATGCGCTTCGACAGAATTACATCCAAGAAGAAGAGGAAAACACTCAGAAGAAGACGCACTACAAAAACTGAATACGATAATTTCTTTCTTGCAGATAACCTTTTTCGCTACTGCATAAACCACGGACTGCAAGTGCATGCAGGGGCGTGCTCCGACGTCGACAATGATGCATAATGCATGGGCCTCTACGTCTTTGAGAAAAAAAATTGGACCCCGTAAACATTTAAAAAAAGGAAAAAACTAAATTGGTACTTATCCACTGGCGAGCACGCCCATGAGTGCACCCGTCTACTCTTTCGCGGTACCCATGATGGAGATGAGCTAAATCAATTCGATGGTACCAGAGAGACAAATCTGATTTAACACCATCAAATGTAAAAGGGGACAGCATGTGTTATTGCTTTTGAGAAGAATGTTCGCAAAAGTGTGGTACAATCAAAATAAAAAGTTACAAAACTGAAACATTGAAAATTATCTCAATTAACCCATTTTAGTCTGGTTTATTCACTGGCGTAATTAAAATTTCTTATATAGGAGGTATGATTTTAACTGAAAATCTGATACAAATTTGGTGGGTGGGTGAGCGAAAAAGTATCAAAAAATTGTTGAAGGCGAAATAAAACGGGAAAAAAAAAACACTTACAATTAATACAGTGATAACATTTCTTCCATTTTAAAAATAATTAAAGGTCATTTTTGAGTAGAAGTGCTGGAATTTAACAAATCGGACTTTTTCTAACTTAAAATTTTAGAGAAAAGGGTATGGTACTTTATATCCCTTTTGTGGTTACACTACTGAATTTATCTGAATAGATAACTTCAGTGAATTATACGTAACTAACTCGAGTTCTGCTTGAAGGTTTAGATTTCATTCGTTCAATTAACGCCAACTATTAAATCATATAAACAAGCTGCTAGTCAACTCAATTATCACTTTCACAAAACCAGAGAAGACAAATTTTTTAACAATTACGAAAAATGTCATGTTGACAGCATTCTCAAGTATATTTTAGGCAAGCAAAATTACGAAAGGCTTTCCCAAACAAGGAAGTTGGAAATATAAAATTGGTGTTTATCAGTCTTTTTCCTATTTAATATGTACATATTTTTAAGCTGGGAGTCAGTTGAAAATTTACGTAGATCACGTTTTAGTGTGATATGATGACGTTAGCGCGCACTATAAATATAATTATTATGTTATTGCCCATTTTCATTGACAGTATATGTTACCTATTAACATGGACGATGATAAACAGAGGGAGTGGTGGGTTTGAATCACCCCTTGGTGATGGAAATGGGACAGGGTTGAGAGGTTTGAGGGACGTACTGGTAATGAGGAGAGGCGGACGAAGGGAAGTAATGACGGCGTCCGTAGGGGAGGGGGCTGATATCACAATTATGGTCATTTGCAGACTTGAAAATTTTAGAGGGCAATGTAGGGCTTACTGAAGATATGCAAGGGATGAGCGATGAGCTTTAGGGGCACAACGTAGAGGGAAGCGACAGGGGGAAGTTTAAGGAGTTAATGACGTCATAATTTTGGACTTGAAAATTTTAGTAGCATGGTCAGCGGTTTAAGAGACGTCCTGTTAAAGTGCACGGGGCGAGTGAAGGGCGCGAACCGAAATGCTAAAAAAATATCGATGATTCTGAGAAATTTACTCCGGATTTAGACACATTGTCTTCCCCCTTCACGTAAACAGCGTATTAATTTTTTTTTGTACCTGAGTTTGCAGTTAACTTTTTGCATTCGCATAATGAGCCTAAATAGAGTACAATAATTTCTCACCTGATACAGTACACCGCAGATTTTTTCGTGGGATATAGTTACTCTATTTCGGTACCCACCCGTGTAGATATTTTGGACAACTTTAAAACTACATTACAAAAGCTGGAAAATAAGGCAATAATTTATGCGAGCCTATTCAATCCTCTGTAACCTGTAGGGTACCCACATCAAAACCAATCCGAGATACCTAAAAATTACATTTATGAAACTCAGACCTACCTCCGTTTTCACG
This sequence comes from Ericerus pela, assembly GCA_011428145.1. Classification (NCBI taxonomy): domain Eukaryota; kingdom Metazoa; phylum Arthropoda; class Insecta; order Hemiptera; family Coccidae; genus Ericerus; species Ericerus pela. The sequence continues at coordinate 236,387 of WOFM01000421.1, read as the reverse complement.
TTATGAAAGACAGCTGTCTCCTCGTTCTCGTCGATGATATTCGGATTGTTGATGGGGTAGTATTGAACCTTGGTCGGTCGGTACGGAGTGACCGTTCCAGGCAGCTTACGCGTGAAACCCTCCTCAGCAGAAACATCGTCGGAGATGGTGGAACCAGTCTGCGAGTTAAACTCCACAGCAGTTGGTCTCTGCGTGGTAGTCGAATAGACGAACGGTGACACAGGAGATGGTATCGGAGCTGAAGATTGCGGTGACTGCTGCAGCAGCAACGGCGTCGACCACGTCGATGAACGATACGATTCGGTGACAGTGGCTGGCAATGCAGTAACTGTGTTGCCCGCTACCGACGGCTCATCTGGTCGTCGTCGTTGTCCTCCAACAAATGGTCGTCGGAGGCGACGATCATCCACTTCAACGTTGGGCACTTCCACATTGGGAGACAGATTCTTGGCTTGCGGATGCAGCTGATGGGACTGCTCCGGTGGAGGAGCTAGAAAGGCCCCTGGTACCAGGAATCGCGGCGGTACGGGAACGGCTGCATTATGTTCGTGACTGAAGGTGTATTGTTGGCTTGATACGCACCAAATGCACACTAACAACAGAAAAGCCTGAAAAAAAAAATATTTTGACATTTATTAGTTTGTTAGTTAGCATACCACAACATTGTAAAAACGCAAAAATAAGCTAAAAGCATCGAAAATACAAGCTACGTGCCCACTGGCATTGAAATTTTCGATCTATTAACAATATTTCACAAGCTAAAGAAAGAAGTTCAGATTGGTACCCGAACAGTGTTGGGCGCGAAAATTCCTGATTCCCATTCCCAGGAATTTCATGTTTTATTCCCAGCTCAAAACTTCCTGAAAATTCCCATTTTTGTGTTTTTTGACAGTTTTGCGCATAAATGAAGCCCCTTGCCTGGCATATGCAGCATATTCGAAGACTAGTTAAAATTTGACAAAAATTGATTGATTAGCGCAAGTATCAAGGCACAAAATGCATTATATCGATATCAAAATGTTCTCTTTTGCAATGATCAGTGCCCAACTTGATGGGTTATTGCAAAAATGAGTCATATCTATTTTTTTCTCAAAATGACTTTTTGGTATCACTGAAAAGGGAATTTAGTTCTTCATTGAATGAAACACTGACTTTCGCACTAAAATTGCAAAACGTGTAGGAGAAACAAAAAAAGTAAATGATGTTCTCTTTTGCAATGGATCGGTGCCAAAATACCATATTAAATCGTCGCTCACATGCAGAGATAAAAATATTTTTTATTTTCTAATTTACACAAGTTCTACTGCCAGAAAATCAACAGAGGTAGTCAAAATATGAAGTATGAGAGGGTGCTGTATCCATTTTCACCAAGAATTCCCAATGGGATTCCCATTCCCTAAAAATTAGTGGGAATTTCCAGCCAAAAATTTTGTTCCCAGGAATCACACAATACTGCCCCCGGATGCGTCTGGTATAAATAACAATTTCGAACATAGACGACATCAGAGAAACACATTTTTTATTTAAGTAAAACAAAAAAAACACCCACCTCAACTAACTCCCCACCAAAAACTGAAAACATAAAAAAAATGTATTTTTTAAAAAGAAAAAAAAATCAATAAATTTCAAATTAAATTCAACCATTATTATTGTTAACTCATTCTTCTTCGCAAATCTTATTAGGTTACTTCAAGGAAATGATAATTGACATGGATAATCCGAAGAGCATTTATAGTCGTTGTATTTTGATTTGGTATTATTTTTGCTGAGACATTTTATCACCTAAAGATATTTTTGACACACCACAATTTATCGGAGGCAGAGGTATCCTCACTATTTAGAAGACCGATGCATTTTCTAGGGCCCCTAAAAATAGCAGAAGGAGATACTGCCTTATATACATTCAGAGGGTGCAGAAATCAGTTTTTTGCGTGTTTCTGATAATTTTACTTAAACACTCTATTTATGGCCCAAAATGCAACCTTTCCAGGTGGTACCAATGCATTACGAGGGAAGTATTTATCCGATGTATTTTACCCTTGAAATTTAATCCTGTCTCCGACCAACAAACACACAAGAAACAAGATATAAAAAATGGCATAAAAAACAAAATTTTCATTGTTAAAAAACAAGACATAACCACCGACATATGCAAAGTGATGCAAAATGGATGCGCACTAGTCATCTAATCTTCTTTCTCTACACACGTTACACAACAAGTGTCCTATAGTGAATTTGAATCATCCAGTTTCCGAGAGCTTCAAAACAAACGTTATCTCATCTTCAGTTCTTCACCGTTTAACACTGACAGCTTGGTTTTATAGGTAGGACCTCAGGAAGGGAGAAAAGTATCACAGATAAAGGGTCCAGGCTTTGTCAGGGAGCACGAAAGATCCCAAATTTTGAAATAAATGTTTAAGGAGTGCGCCAATACCGTATCTATGGGTGGTTTTGGGAGTTAAATCCCTCAAAGGCTCAAAAAAAATACAAAAAAATACATGTTCTAAAACACAAAAAACACTTGAAAAACTTTTTTAAGTGATTTTCCCAGTTTTTAACCATCCGCCTGAAGTAAATCCTTCCTTCGTACAGCACTGAGAGGGCCCAATATGTATTTTCTTTGGACCCAAAATTTATATCCTTGGCCCTGTTTATACGCTAGTAAATCCGTGAAAATTATCGTATAAAAGTGTAATAAAAATAAGCGACGAAAAACCGAGCAACATATATTGTCGAATCCAAAACCCATTGAAGTGAAAGTGCCTCAATTTGGGACGCTTAGAGTGAGGCGCAAAAGACAAAAAGAAGACGAGGGAAGTATTTTTTCAATAACTATACACCTATAATGTTGATAGTGGAAAGTTTCAATTATACTAGGTATTTGTCGATAAGAATTTATGTTCTCTCTTCTATTAATCATTCTTTCCCTTTAAAAATAAGTAAGATACTCGTGAGTTATGTATTTTAATGACGGGAACTTTCAAATTCCTACAGATCGAACACATTTATAACGGACCGTAACGAATTATTCGACATTTTGATACCAATTCATCAAAGCACTATTCGCAAAAGCCCTCATAAAAGTATGAAAATCCAGATTTTTAGAATTTTACGCAATCCATCAGGTTTAAGATTAGGCTAGACGTTCCGGTAGACCTATACCTATAGGTACCTACATATATATATATATATATATATATACACATGTACGAGCAAAACAATACATGCTTATTTTTACCGAGACTTGTTCTACCTATCGTCTAATAACCCATTTGCGGTTAGCTGGTACACGTAACAGCTTGCACACACTCCAGGAACTTTTGTGGCTCCCAGCAACACAAATGTAATCGATCGAAGCGAACGTCGTCCGTTTCTGGAAATTCGTTTGTACGTACCTACGTAAGATATACGATTGGTCGGCCGAAAACCTAAACCTTTCTAATTTAAAATGTAAATCATCTTTTTAATAGCTATATGAGGACGAACAATTAAGCAGATTTGGCGTCACGTAAGTATCGCCACAATTTATACGAGTAGGCTGGGTACGGTGTTCTTAAACTTCGCCCATAATATTACACCACATTCACGGTGCCATATATTCTGTAGTAGCATTAATATAATATGGGATATGGGTATGGACGGTGTGGTGCGATGTGACGGCGTTCGCCCGGCTATAGATACTCCGGCATTTAAGAGCTGAAACCGTAAACTGGTTTCTGTGGAAGAGAAGGCAAACACGAAACAGACACACACAAGCACACACAGTAAAGTATGCCACAAAACAACACCACATAATATTATGAATACGGTACAGTCATTCGCACGTCTTCGGCGACATTAAAACATTATGGGCCGAACCATTCCAAGAATGTCTTCGTTTGTGAGACGAAATAATGCGCACGTACTTATTACGAAGAAATCTTGACATTCCATTAATTGATAATTTTTATTTATTTTTTTTATTACCGAAATCAATTAGTACGGCATTACAAGGGAGCAGTGGTGGGAGTTCATTGTACGATAAGATGAAATCTTACGGTATTTATAAGTAAGATACGAATGTCAAGTTCCAAAATAGTGAACAGCCTTCAACTGTCATAGTAACACTTTCAAAGCAAATGCCAAATATTCTCGTCTCAGGGGAAATACACTTTTCCGACTAAGAAACGATACAATTTTTTTTTAAATTTACAAACGATTGGAGCTCGATATTTTGGATAATTTTGACTAATGACGTGTACGATGACGTATCGATAAAACCGAAGACGAGTTCGACGAGACGACGAGAAAATGTGGAAATTATTTTAGAGAAATAGATAGCAGGTGTCTAGAAAACGAGTATATGTGCTTGAATTTTTTTTGTGGGAGGGAAAAGGCGGTTAGAAGAATGTAGCAATACAAATTTAGTAGGATGAAAATATCAGTTTTTAAATTTTCCACTGATTTTTGTGGCTACGATCCTTAATTTTTCCGAAGAATCTAGAAAATCATCGATTATTAGTGTTCGGTTAGATAATAGGTGGTCTGTTAACATAACCAGATATCTCAAATTTTGGCGAAATTCACGCACACGAATTTCAACCAAAAATACGAAAACATTCGTGAATTTTTAGAGGTGCGCCGGATAAACGAATATAAAATTCGAATTTACTCAAAAAATGTAGGCATGGGAATGTGAAATCAACTGAAAATAAGGAAAATAGTAATGACCAAAAGTAAGACTAAGACTAAAATCAAGACCAAGAAGTCTTGGTCTTGATCATGCATCAGTAACTACTCTTAATTGGTCTCGGTTTTACTCAGAAAATTTTCATTATTGGCGGCTAGAATTAAATTTATCATTCTTGTCCTTCCTAAATATGGGGTAAAAGAATTTCAACTAACCGCTATTTTAGTAGTCCAGTCAAATTAGCATCAAAATAAGGGAAAAAGACCACATTAACTTCAACTATATAGGGTTATTGGGTGAGTCTCCTGGAATAACACATTAAAAATTGGACCCTTCTCGCCTCCTGAATTTTTGTGGAGAAAATTTGTTCTTTGCGTTTTTATCCGAAAATTTTGATTTTGCGATAAAAATAAATACGTACAAAATTTTTCACCATAAAGTTTGTTACAAAAAAGGTTACCAGAAGTTTTTTGTCCGACACCCCTCTTCTCCTTCAGAGAGTTTTGAAAACAACTATTGTTCAGAGAATATGTTCAGTACCTAACATCCATTATATAGGAAATATAACTCGTAATTATTATACTGTTTAGCTAATTCGTAAACCCAATACATATTTTTTACCTATTTTCCCCTTTTACAACCCCTTCCATTCTCTTCACCTTCAAAGTTTTTTATCTGACGCCCCTTTTCCCTCTAGAGTCTTGAAAAAAATCTTGTTTTTGTTGTTTTTAATATTTTCGTTGTTTTCAAGACTCACTAGTGAGGAAGGGGGCGTCGGGAAAAAAATTGCATTTAACCTTTTTTTGGAAGAAGAGCTAATGGAAGGGGGTGGATAATTAGAAAATATGTAAGTAATGGGATTACGAATTACCTAAATAGTATGATAATTACGAGTCATATCTTCCATATAATTCAATTGAACTTACTGAATAATGGTTGTTTTCAAGACTCTCTAGAGAGAGAGGGGGTGTCGTACAAAAAACTGCATGGAACTTTTTTTGTAGGAAATTTCAAGCTGAGCAATTTCGTATTGATCCATCACAGAATCAAAATAATTTGCGGAGAAAAACGCGAAAAACCAAATTTTTGGGCTACACACTCCCTCTCTAAAAATACACGATGTGAGGGGATGCAGCTTTTAGTACGTTAATCTAGAGGAACCATCCGACAACCCTATATAATTCAAGTTTCTGTGCTAATCTTTATTTTTTTTGTAAGATTTGATTGGATTACCAAAATCGATAAAAACATCAAACATGAAAAAAAAGAAAATTTAGGATTAAAAATCTTAAATTAGGTACGTAAGTGTCTACTAAGTGGGTTTACGAATATCTTACCGTTTGCTCACTTTTTTTTTACAAATTTGTAGTTTGGCCATGGTCTCGACAAAATCGCGTGTTTTAGCACTATTAGTCTTTAATAGTCAAATCCGGGTCTTGATCGGGATGCTGATGTTCATCTTACACAGTCGATTTTAGTCTTCTCTTGCATTGTCGGTTTTGGTCTGGGTGACTCAATGTACAGCCCCCCTTGAAGTACCAAATACCAATATATACTAGATAAGATGAACCATTTTTAGAAATTAGAGAACTACCGGTAATGGTTGGTGAGAAAATTTATTCTATAATCATTCGGTTTAATAACACAGGTTTTGGTACCTGGTCAACTATACGGCGGTCTGCGTGTCTTATAACTACAATCGTTACACCTATTATGTGCTTGTGATGACACGACATTATACAAACATTGTTGCTCCAGCTGAATTACTGAGGCTTCTGGAAATGGCGAGAGCTATCACGAAAGGTTGTTCCCACGTGTTATACTCCTCAATAAATAGATAATAAGAAATGGTAAAACTTTTTTCCAGGTTTAAAGCTTTTTGAGGCAAAGAACAAACCTAATAAAAACAACATTTCAAATAACATGCCGATTCACCAAGAAAATTGAAATAAATTAACACTGAGACAAGCTTTCATATGGTGTCTCAAGATGAAAAAAGTAAACGAAAAAATATTATCGTCCGCTCCAGTTAGAGTTATTACTTATAAGTTTATTAAAATGACAAAAAAAAGGACAGAGATAGAAATGGACGAATTTCGATCAGCAAAAAGTGTGTGGGAGGATAAGAGACTTTGGCTTCCTTACTTGGCAAAGTTATTTTTTCTTACTTTTACGTTAGGAAAATTATTTCTGACCATCCTCTTCCTTGAGGTGTAATCCAGCACAACCTAAGAACCAATTCGAGCACATGACCGAAAGGCAAGAACCCACTCAACGTTTCCTAAAAACTGTTTCATCAGTATTACGCGATTTGCACGCTGACTGTAAATTGCCTCAGACGAAAAAGTCACGCCGATTCTACAGAAAAAAAAAAAAAAAGGATAAAAAGAAGATCGAATATTAAAAAAAAAAAAAAAAAAAAAAATAGCCAGCAGTCGAAATATGGTAATAGAATGCACGCGAACACGATTTCGAATCGATTTGAAAGCGACGAAATTAGTCGACTCGACAATGATTCACTCGGTTCTTTATAACATCGCAACAGGTTAAATGCACTCCAGCGTTAATGTGCCATTTAAATTTTTTTTTTTTTTACTCTTTTCAATTAGATGTTAGCAAATGGGAGCGTTACGGTGGGTGCACTCGCCGCAGCAGTAGTCGTCGCACGAATCACTTTTTTCGGATAGCGCACGTCACTCCAGAGGAGAGACTAAAACGAATTCATTTTTTTGTGCGGTATCGCCGATCGTAGGGAGTCCATCATCGGTAGACACCTTGAATGAACGAAGCACTCGAGAGAAATGCACACCAAAGGCGTAGCTTAGGCCTGCGTAAGAAATTAATACCCATAATGCAACGAATAATTTCAACAACCTAATTAACTTTGCATCTATGATAAAAATCACAGTAAAACACAAGCGTGTAGATGCAGCTGTAAGGCTTTATCCTTTTTTTCACATTTGAGGGTGAAAGAAACGTTTATATATGTGGAGCACTCGGCCACAAATGCGAATTTGTATAACTCGTATTACCGGAAGCGTACGCATAGATACGATTATTTGTATCACGGAGTGATGTAAAAATGAACCCCTTATTCGGACGAAGCCTTTTGTTGGTAGTTTTATGAAGGATTAAAATTTTATTATAGAAGTTGCAAAATTTAGATCTCCGAATGACACAAAAGCAGTGAGACTTCAACTTGTATCAAGTTTACTTCTTTTTCATTTGATAATAAATTGTATTGTTCGAACGTTACGCAATTTAGGTAGGCTCAAGATAATATCAAATTTCAATGCTACCGGGCTATCACGTAGTATCTTACATACAGCGTTTACAGTTAAAGGCTCACTCATCAGTTACTGCAGCATATTCTGCAAAAATACCTAGCAGGGCAACACAAAAAATAAAAAAATGAATGTGTCATAAGACACGCGGTGGAAGTGAAACTTCTCACGAGATATTGAGTAACCACCCCTGAATTCATATAATCTTTAAAATAAATATCAAATTCGAAATTTGAGCTCCAAAAAACATACCCACTGATGCACACAAAAAATATGAGAAGTCAAAATTTGGACTCTTTTCGAAGCTCCTGGAGGGTGACAAATTAGTTGAGTGAAAAAAATGAACATCAAACTTAAAATTACCCCTTCAAAAAACATGTATCACACAAAAAAGTATCGGAAGTCAAAATCTGGCCCCCTTTTGAACCCCCTAGGGGTCGAGGAATGGGTTGAATGAAAAAATTAACGTCCAATATGAAATCAGCTCCCTAAAAAACATACCTACTGATGTATCACAACAAAATATGACAAGTCAAAATTTGGCCCCTTTTGAAGCTCTACGTGGTCGCAAGGAATGGGTTGAATGAAAAAATAAGAGTTAAATTCGAAATCAACACCCCAAAAAACATACTCGCTGATGTACCACAAAAGCAGAGTAGATAACAATCCAAAACACACTTTTTTTATTGGGGGCTTTCCCCTTTCAACTCCTACTTTTTATTTTTTATTACATGGGGCGAACCTCGGTCCCTTTTTTCCTTTTTCTTTGTATCAAAAAAATCAAAGTAAGTGCTTCACGGTTCTACCCACAAACGTTAAATATGTTCAACCAATATTAAGCCTTATTATTGGCTTCTTCCACTATGTCTGATTTTTTTAGCCGGTAACGCTATCGTCGGATTCGTCGTGTCAAAGTCATATGCGTTTACTAAAGCGGTACTAAAAAATGCACTTGGAAGCAGACCAATTACAGTGTATCAAAGATTGATTTTTAGTATGTATATCATTTGATACTGACTGTGCATTTATGAAATGTAAATAAATGGAATTTTGATGTGAGCTGCAACAGCACTCAAGCACAAACTATGCTTTTCTCCCCAAAGATGGCGTGTTCGAATCCTCGTCATGATATTTACAGAAGAAATTTTTCTCAATTTTTTTAATATTAAAGCAAAGTACGAAAAAAATTGAGAGTAGAATAGTCAAATTCTATATTACATAAAAAAAATTAAAAAAAGCCAACACGTCTGACGAATATTTATACCCGAACAAACTTTGATACACAGTAACTGTTCTGCTTTCAAGTGCGTGCATACTAAGGAAGATTCACTTCAACAAGTGATATTTAAATTAAGCGCAGAGGATGAAAAATATTTTAGGAGATATTTCAATCAAAATTTTCTTCGGAAAATCTACAGAATTTTTCATTTTCTTGAAAGGTCTACAATTACGAAGATTTTTTCAAAATAAAGCAGGTCAGAAATTTGCTTATATCTAGAATTTGAAAAAAAATTTTATCGTGGATAACATCTGAAAAATAATTAGCAAGTCACAAAATATACTTGGATTTTATTCGGATTACTCTTTTAGCATTTTAGCCATCTTAGATAATAAATAATATTGTAACATCACGAGCAGCACTTGATTTTAGTGACCAAAAAATTAATTTTGAACTGGGATGTAATGTTTTTTTCATGTTATATTCCTACACGATATAAGGTGTGTTTGACAGGCTACAGGTTCCTGTGAAATACAGGAACCTGTAAACTGTAACTGTGTTTTTTCCTTGAACGAATCAGTGGATTTCTGGGAATTATATTTCCAGTAACGAAATTAAAATGAGAGAAAAAAGCCAAATTCTCGAATGTTAATGATAAGAAATCGAAAGTGTATAAGAAAATAGTAAAAAGAAAAAAAACAAACGTGCCCAAAACCTGGCGTGTTTACATGTTTCCAAACGTAAAAACGTTCATTCATATCTTCTGTAACTATATAGTACCTTCGGAGATATTATAAATCTATACCTACCAACTATAATCTGTGAATCTGTATCACCGTCGGACAACTTTTTGTAAAAAATCTGCACAGATCTCATAAAAACCGTACAGAGTTCGGTCACATCAAACGCACCTATTACATTTCATGGAGCGGCTGTATATTAACCGCTAAAATAATCACAGGGATCTGCTGAGTTGGGTAACGAATACCGCAAACCTGACCACGGAATACTTCTCCAACATAAACCAAGAGACTAAAATGGGCAGTGACGAATTCAAAGGAGCATTGGCGACTAACCCATATGGCGTGAGGAGCAGTTGCTCTACATAGGAGCTGTTATGTGGAGCAACGCTCCATATGAAAAAAATTCTATAAAACCAAGTCACAAAACCAACCAAAGTAAAAAAGTCGATTTTTACAAGACTTTTATGAAAAATTTGTTTCACTGCATACGGGAATTAGGAACTTAGGCGCCCTTCAAGGGAGGCTACAGGGGCTACTGCTCCCCTTGCTGTACCAACATACACCAGATAAGATGAACTATTTCAAGAGATATTAGAGAATTATTGGTAATGATTTGAGGGAAAATTTTGGATTTACCATCCTCCATCGAGCTAATTTCAGATCCTCCCAATTTGTGATCAGCTAATGAACAGTCTCGTATAGTCATACGTGACTGTAGGAAAGAATCTAGCACAACTGCTAAGTTTATATTCTTGTGGAAGAAAGGAGGAAAACCCCTCAAGGATTGCTTCAGTCATCCATATCCATAATGGATCAGAGCGCTCGCAAGAATTTTTCGAGTCGTGCTCTCACAGAGTAAATAAATAGTGGTTTTAAAACGCGGAGTTTAAGACATTGACAATTTCTTGAACCCCGTGAAGCTCAAAATATTCAAAAGAAAGTCGGCTTTTAAAATGATACCGCTTTTATTTGTAAACATCAATAAATTAAATTCATGAAGCACATCAATTTTTCAATTTTTTCAATTTTTTTTCAAATAAAAAATTGACACTTCAATGAAGTTTCCAGTTCTGGGTGGACCATGTAAAATTATAGACAACAAAAAATAGATTTTCAGTTCAAAGCTGACCATTCAGACGGCTACAAAATCAAACGAATTTATTTTTGATCCACTAAGTACGTGGTCTTCAACCTGCGTCCCGTCCAGATATTTTCAGTAGCATGCGTACGAAAAATAACAGATGCACACTTGGAAAATACTCTGAGACTGAGAATGATAACATCTTCAATAACGCTAGACAGAAATCTTCACAAAAAAAAAAAAAAACTATAGCGCAGTAAACCTTGCCAGAAAAAGTAGGTTTTCGAGAAAAAGAATTATGAATTTTGATAGTCACATTAATTGTCTGTAAGTTTATAGACAATGTGAAATTTAAAAGCATTATTTCTTGAAAAAATGAAAAATTAATTAAGATGATAAAATATGGTACATAATCATATAATTTAAAATAAAACCAAAGAAATATAATTGTTATGAAACAAAAAAAAAAGAAAAAATGAACATGTGGTTAATTTTTGTAAAAAGGAAAGTTCATACAAATTAGGTAGAAAAAAAGAGGAAAAAAATCTTTACCCTTACCGTCGATCCACATCGAAATTGGTAGCATACTACAATAAATTATGATGAATATTTATTTCAAATTTCGTACATATGTTCCAAAATTCTTTTATTACCAATATGAAAATAAAAACAGTGGTATCGAAAGTATCGTCTGACCAATACGCGCTAAAATTGAAGGCGAACTACAATGAATTAAAATAAATATTTATTCCGAATCTCGTGGCTATTGGCCCAAAATTGACCATTTTATAACCAAAATAAAAACAAAAATAGTCGTACGGAAGTACCGTCCAGCCTATTCGCAAAAAAATTAATGAATTTGATTCTTAGATTACTAAAAATGTTTGTACCAAATTTCGTCATTTTCGCACAAAAATTGCGACAAACTGACTTATTATACATATCTATCTATATATATGAATTTGAGTTACTGGTGCCAAAATTTTCCAGTGTTCATGAAACGAAAAACGTACCCACCCCTAACTCTGGGGGCTAATACTGCACCAAGCGTAATAAGTAGATTTTTTAAAGAAAACTACTTAAAAAACATTGGCTATATAATGATTTGATTTTGCAATCAAAATAATAATTTATTTTTAGTGTTTCGGCCCGCAGGCCTATCAAAATGATAAGTTTGTCCCTTGAGCTTTAAAAAGGTTGAAGACCCCTGCAGCAAGTGGTTTATTTAAGATCAAAAAAATAGCCCTGAGTTAATCATTTCAGGTACTCACATCCATCCTTCCTGCATTAAATACTTAAATACGCGTTTATACTTTGTTTTAAATAGAAGACGATATAAGAGGTATTTGGGGGTCAAATCTCTACCGAAATAAAAAAAGGATGGAAAAATGGAAAAAAAAAAAGGAAAAACTATACACAGTAGGTGTAAGTATTACTTATCGAATATTTAAAAACAAAAAAACGGAATTTTTGCTATATTCGCCCCAGATCAAAAATCCAACGCTGTGCTCATATACAAGAATGAGATAAAGAAGTTTTGCAAAGGTTCCAGAAATTTCATAGTTAATGAAAAAAATGAATCTCAAAAATAAAGAATCATAAATTTTACATGAACTAATGCAATTCTTTATTGTTTTTTTTTTTTTTTTGTTACAGACCTACTTCCTCAAAATTTTGGATAAAACGAGTAGAAAATTGTACTTTATTAAAGAAAAATTACATCCCCGCTAGATAATGTTTACAAGGTCTGTACAAAAAGTACGTGGACTGAGTCCATGAAATCACGAATTTCATTTATTTTTCACAAATAAATATAGTTTTCTTCAAAGTACTCCCCCTGAAAACTAACAGGCTGTTACAAATGATTTTTTCACCATTTAAAACATTGTTTCCAACACTTTCTTTATAGTCTTTATTTTCAAGTTCACAGTACTTTGAATCAGCATCATACCATCCAGATAATAACTACATGATGGATTTCAATTTGGGCGAATAAATAGTGCGATCACACTTCATCAGGTTTGACATATTTGAAGGGTGTTCAAGTCACCAAAATGTTTAGCAACACAGCACACAATACTGTTCCTACTACCAATAGAACAGTTTAAAAACAATCTTTGCCCACACTCTTCATATTGTCCAAGTTTTTTAAGAAATTCAAATGTGCGCTTCCACTACTAATATTCAGTCATTCAGCAACCAGCCAGGTAGTTATTTGGCTATCTTTCATCATGAATTTTTATGATGCATTAAAATTACGGCTGGTGAAGGACAAGGGGATTCCCTAGTTCTTTTTTTTTAGTTTATTAACTCTCATCCCTCCTCATCAACTTGGAAAATGTCAATTGTTCTAAGGTAGCTTCTCCACACACCCTAGGTAATATTTCAAGGATTTTTTACAGATTCATTCGATTAGTTTAGTAATTTGTGTTGTTTATTTTTGTTTTATTTCATATTTTTCATGAATTGTGATGTCATTACAAAATGAACTGAAGTCAAGTACTATAAATTTGGAATCCGATATCTTAAAAAGCTTTAAAAAATTGTGGTAGGTCAGGAATATATTGGAAAATATACTCCCGTTATATTTGAGATGTCAGTGTTGCCCGAAGATGAGAAAAAAAATTAGTCTGCGAACTTTATGCACAGCCCTCGTATTTTTGATAATCTGAATCAAAAATTTTCGAGTTGATAAAATTTAGGAATGAAAGACAGGATGGAGAATTACATGTATTTTTTCTCAAATCTAAACCGGTTTTTATCTCTGAATAGCCGTGTTTTCACTAGGCTTTTTTGCTTTTTTAGAAACTGGATGTAATATGAGCAAACAATAGCTAGCTTGTTTACAATCGAGATTTTGCAAACAAAATGTTTAAGGTGAATTAACTTTTAAACTGCACAATTTCGCTGTATTTTAGCTTGTAAAAAAGCCTAGCGAAAACTTAGTTAATGGGTACCTCCCATAAGAAAAGAAATTTTAAAATTATTATTAAGTTTTATAATTTTCATTTAATAAATAGCACGATAAACATACGTCAGTCTAAAATAGTTTAGGAAGGCAAGGTGATAAACGAGATGAACAGTTGCTCATCTAACACAAGTAGATTTCAATTTTGCTTAAAGATTTGAATTATTGCTCCTAGCAAGATAATTCCTATGTAATCTTTTAACTCATGGATTTTTCAATCTCTGGACACGAGAACGCGACTCTATCCAAAATTGAAAATTGACCACCGGAAACAAAATTTCTAATAAATCGAGAAGAAAATGTTCGTTCATTCACTACCCTTTCTCATTTTTCAACTAAAAAAAATTACTCTGCATTCATCAGCAATATACTACGAAAAATACATAATTTTCCGCCAGAATCTGCGATTTTTATTTTAGGCCTATTCTGAGAACTTTCGCAACACGGAAAAAAATTCGACAGGTTCGGATAACATGAAAATTTCGTTATCACACCTCGTTAGTTCAACTCTAAAATAAAGAATACAAGTCGTAGATTAATAAAATAATCTCAAAGATCTTTTTTAAGCACTGCTACCGAAACCTTGCCAACAGCACTACATATGCATACCTACGCCAACAAAAGTAGGTACATTGCACTTTTCTTACCTGCAGTTGCAGTGACCGATGTTGGAGCATTGTACGAGTTCCACGTCCACTGATCATGGAACGAAGCGAAGAAAAAAACTTCCACAAGGACCGAACTCAAACTGTAATATGAAATAGCAAAAGGTAATGAAAAACAAAACAGAACAGTAAAAAACAAATAAACAAAAAAAAAAAAAAAAAGCACAACACACCGAATACACGAGGAATAAACGAGTTAACTCTATTGTGCTGGTCGTAGAAGGTAGACGACTTAAGAGTGAACACTAGCTGAATCACTTGGAGGCACACGGCGATGGTCGTGCACACTGCACACACAGATTGGAACTTACTACAGTCCTATTACGATCGGATGTGCGTCGGAGTCTGCAGCAAAAACAATGGCATCACTATCTTCGATTTAATTCATGATTACGGGACTGGGAGCGACAGCGGCAGCAGTAGCAGAAACGTTCGAATAGGCAAGTATAATAAACAGACTACAGTCTAAATTTAATAATTTAACGATATTACAGTCAGGTGCAGAGAATACCTACGTGTACCATGTGTATGTACCGTACCAAAAAATCGTGGACAAATTTAGCTGGCGATGGTGTTGGATATCGGTTTAACCATCATCGAGACGACGAATATAGTAGGTAGGTACCTACATAATCAAGAAAATAAGAAATGAAGGGGAAAAAAATGAATAAAAACTGGATTCTTTAATCGCAACAACTCCGCCCTCGACGAAATATTCTACGTGATTAAAACTAATTCGTAATTACGTACGCGTCTATGTGTCAGTCCTCTTCGGTCTTTCTCTTTCTATCTAGTATGAATGTGTATATATATATATATATATATGCCCTTCTTTATTTATTTAGGTAACTGTCTCTTTCCTTCTCTCTCTTACGCTCAATCACTTGGCCTCCATATACTTCCCCATCAATCTAACTCATTTTTCGTCTCTCACTCTAATAATTATTTTGCTTCATGACTCGTCTACCTTACACACCTCCACCGGTCTATGGTCGCACCTCACATTCGTACTAACACGTACCCGTACATAATGCGAGCATATCTCAATATTCTCAACTCGATATCCTTTCTCTTGCGTAATAATAATCGCCTCCAGCGGTCAACCAGTCAGCCGGTAAACCGAGTTTAAAGTTGTGTCCCCCGTTTCCACACAGACACACACGCAGCTGTACTTTCTGCAGCAATAGTACCATTGCACCAGTAATAGTATCGCTGACACGAACTATTACTTTCCGTTTCTTTAGCATCCGATATTTCTATTGGCATAACCAGCTCTCTTTGTTGACGGAACTATGCGTGAATTTTAAAAATAGCCTCGCGATAATAAATACGTGTACGAGGCGAGGTATCACGAAACTGAGATCTATATTTAAAGAAGGAATATATTTGTTCTCGAGCATTCTGTCACCACGAAAAGGTTGAATGAACGACGTAGTAATGGCATCGAGAATTTTTGTTTTCACACTTAAGTCTCGCCCGAACAAGCTAAATCGCGATTCTGGACTAGATGTTAGGGACATTATATAGTCTCTAACCAATAATTTCACAAAGTCGATTTCATGGTCACTAATCACGCAAAATTGTGCCATTTCAAGTCAACTGTAGAGTGAAGACACTTCTAATTTCTCACCGAGAAATGAAATAAATCGATAGGGTATGGAATCGAAAATGATTTCGTAATCCACAAAAAATGAGTACCTACGTCAGCTGACAATGAGAATTTTTTAATTTTACCATCCAAGTACGAGGAAATACATCAAAATTTTCCAAAAATTTGTTAAACGCAGGACTGGGAATAAGCTTCATTCGCTAAAACTAGGTATAAGTACCTGCTTTAAGCCTCGACTATAGTGGAGGTGGTAGGTAACTGTATTCAACAGAAACATCACAGTTACAGATTTTTCTTGGGGGGGGGGGTGGTGGAGTGTTCGAAACTCACAGATAAAGAACAGAGAGAAACTGAATTTTTATTTTAAAGAATAGCAGCACCAAAAAGATTACCAATCAGTAGTTCTTCGAAGCAGTTCAGAGAGTGTGAAATTCCTAATTTAACCAATTTTTCTCCGACAAAACTGCCAACTTTCGAAAAATTGATAAATTGACAAGGAAAAAAAAAAGTCATCAGTTACACGATTCTACCAACTGCATCATGATTTTGCTAATTGAGATCGAGCCAAGGGGGAGACACGTTCCCACACTCCCGACACGAGCGCCCCTGACGCGAATTCGCAGAACGATACGTAGAAAACATAAGATACAACACATCATGATCTCAGTGATATTATAAAGGTACGTTCGTAAGTCAGTCACTCTCTGGCTTGGTCTTGGTAATTCAAGTCATATTCACTGATTCGTGAGAAAAATGAATTCAGAAAAGGAAGGAACAAGATTAAATCGAACACGTGAATACGAATCAGTTGGTAGAAGCTCCAAATTAAAACAATTAAGATGATAGGCCTAACATGTTTCTGTGACGATATGAACTGGAAAATTGAAGGGCATATATGCGCAATACAATCAGCTTATTCAGTAATCAGATATTTTCTTTAGATATTTTCTTCTTTTTTTCCCTAGTTATCCTGAATTTCTGTCTCCTGATTTACGAATTTTAATATTAAACTCGTCGAAAACTAATAGTCTGGTTTCTAGACCAACATAATTTAGATGGTCAAAAAACAAAGGATATGCAAGCAATAAAAATTACTTTTGACAAAATTACGCGAAATCTACACCCATCGAGTTGATTGTATTCGTTTTACCTAATTTCATCGCATATCTGCTCTCATACCGAATTTTGTATATTTCGTCACTCGCTACTCTCGACTTCCTGAACCTCCAACTTTCTCATTGTCCCAGCATTTCCAGAACGTCAAAAACGATCAGTAATTTTCAAATTCACTCTCCGTTAAATTCAGTACCCTAAGTACCTGTCCTAGGAAACACCGACGAAAAAATAATTCTAAAAATTAAAAATCTATAAAATCTCGAACCACGCTTCTCAAACATTTATGGACATCTTTTTTCAAACGTGTAACACAAGTTTTAATCAGTCCAAAATAGTAATCAAATGAAAATTACTCTCTCACTTTTACTGATTCTTCTCTTAGCTCAACTTATTAATGAAAGTAGACAAAAAATCGAATATGTGGTATCAATAGGCATAATTTTTGCTACATAATCGAATCCCCAGAAAAACTCGATAAGATGAAAAATCAGCATAAAATAAAATATGAATACCACCTTCACAGAGGTCTGAAAAATACGATTTATTTCATGCAAATATATCTAGAAGTAAGAACATTTTTAAATATTTTGGCGAGTAATGATAAAATAATTAACATATGCTATAATACAGAAACTAATTAGGTATAAAATATTAAGAAAAATACTGTGAAGATGAGTACGAAAAAATGTCATAATCAAGGCTAACCAGGAAGGTAGCATTAATAACCTACGAATAAACGACACATTAAGGTGAAGAAATTTGTGGAAATTTTTATGCTGTCCACTAATCTTGACACTGCGACCTGAAAAACAGGAATGATGGCAGCAGAATATCGAAACAGTTAGCCTACATTACAATAAAAACAACCGAGGAAGTAGTGAAACCAAGGTAAACAAGAAAAGTTCATCAACGATGATAAGTGAAAGAGGAACAGGTACCCATTACAGATTTGAACTGCGAAGAAAATTTTCATCGATTGTTCAGCAATCATTCCAAAAACATTTAAGGGCTAGTAGTAAATGAAAATTGATCATGATTCACTATTGCGTTGCGTTTACTTAAGAAATATATACATATGTATAAAAAAAAAAAAAAGATTAGGAATCATACAAAGAAAACAATTTTTGGATTTTACCCGAATTTATTCGATAATTTAACGTTCATGTGTTTTTTACAAATTCAACATGAAATTTTGAAGAAAAACCTGAAAAGTTTTAAAAAACATAGCTGGTTCCCCATAAGAAAAAAATTCAATAAATATATATTTTCAGAAATTTTTAAATAAGCTTTCTTATACCCTACGGCAATTTATAAGAATAAGAGAACTTCAAAGAAAATTACAAATAAAAATCGCCCCTCCCCCTTTCAATATGGCAAATAATTTGAACATAAATTCTAGTTTAGAAATGAGGATAGTTTCATAGTTTTGAATTAGAACCTATAAAATTCAAATCGTGTAACGGCCAAAAGAGGTGGTAATGTACCTAATTAGAACCACTTTTGGTATTACACCATACACGAAATATCACGTACTTTTAAAGCAGTAATACTTCTAGAATAAATTCAAGTTTATCATACACAGACTATCGTGGACCTTAACATTTGTTAGAGACTCAATAATATTTAAAACACATGAGTGAGTTTACACATTTAATAAAATAATAATTCGTACATCACAGTACATAAATATACGTTAATATTTATACATATACAATCACAATTCAACAAGCAAGACTATCTGTTCACTAGAGACTTCTACAAGAGAGGTTCCAGGTACTTAGAAGTAGCTGTCGAGGAACTATGTCTTATTCCACTGATTCGAGGGATTATATACTCGTTCAGTAGGGTGTTGTTACTATAGAGTTGTGCAGACTTGTCAAGTACTCGAGGGACAGGAACAATTAGGTCATGAATATACAGAAAGTATATCTATATTCATAAAATCAAATACGGGTAATTTAGTGGTTGTTTATAAAGAGTTATAGGATGATTATGGTTGATAAATATCTACATTTTTGGTATTCGAAAATGTGTGGACGAATATGTTCGTCATTTCTAAAAATAGACGAAAATATACGTTACACAATTCTCCGGGGGGAACAAAAAAATCAGGGAAAAAAAATTTTCCAAAGTCTATCCAACAAATACAAATTTCTTAATAATTATGCATGATTAAAATTATGTCATATAATGCGAGTATAAGTATATATCCTTAGAATAAAATATTTACGAATATTGATTATGAGTAACAAATTTTTTCTTAGGTATATAGGTGATTAGTATATCGTATTATTTTACGTAATTTTTTACAATGCTGTGCTTTTTGTTAAATTAGTACAATTTCGATGGGAGGTTAACTTTAAATATACTATAATAAACATTAATATAAACGAAATTGTAATTAACCACAATAAGAATATCCCATTGATGAAAGTTAAATAATCATTAAAGTTTTGGTCAGGTATTTGCACAGTGTTGCCAGATGTACAGCTTCGGCCGAAAACATACGGCTATTTTAATGTGAAACGGCTGTACGGCCGAAGGTTGGGCCATACAGCAAAATGTACGGCTTTCAAACCTTGGTAAGAAAAAAAAACTGTTTTATGGGAGATTTAGAAGTAGCCTCATAGCTCTATGGTTCTCTAAACAGCTGATGAAAATTATTAATTAATTATTGATATGAACATAGAAATTCTGAGAAGTAATAAGTATGAACTTGGCTTGTTGTCATGATGGCTGCAGTTTTTCTAAATTTTAATGATATTATTAATTTCTTCGCAATTTAATTTTTAAGTACTTTATTTACTGTTTTTAAATGTTTTGCTAATAGAATTTTCAAAGTAAATATTATTCATATCACTTGAACATAGGCCAGAGCAGAGTTTATTTTATTATGAAAAATTTTAAATTTATTCATTCAATTCCATATAATCACAGTTATCGTACGCAATTGTTGGAGAACCATTGACCATAGAAAGCTGAAATTTTTTGGAGTCATGTAAGTATGTTAGCTGAATATTCTGTGAAAATTTAGTTGAATTCGTACGTTTTATTCTCAATATATCGCTGAAATTTTGTTCGAATTATGTGATTCAGGTGATATCAATTCAATCTACACTTAACTGGGAAACTTCATATTTCGAGAATAAAACGTATAAATTTAGCCAAGATTTTCATAAAATCTTCAACTAAAGTCATGTCATACCCCATCTTATCTCCAAAAAAAGGTTAAGAAAAAGTCAACCCGGCAAGATGTACGGCTTTGGGTAGTCATATACGGCTTGTCAAAGGTTCGTGTACGGCTATTGTACTCTCAAAATCTGGCAACACTGTATTTGCAGTTCAATGGATTTAATTTTGTTCTCCAAGTCGTTAACTGGAACAGTGTGAGGAACAAAATTTTTCCATTTGGGGTTGTAGACCTTTGTCGTTGCTAGATCTATGGCAAGATCAAAAGGTTCTGTAGAATCAGAAAAATATGTCCACAGGAGTGGTAAATGGTTTTCGATTTTAATAGTCTCTTCCAAAGATTCAAAGAGACAGGGGATTTCTATTGGGATAATTACTGTATTTTTATTATTTTCGTTGATATTTTCAATTTGGATATGACAAGGTACATCTAGAATAAAGGTTCCGGGGGAATTATTATTGATTTTTAGTTTTTTGGATTTTTTCGTAATGGAATTAGTTGCTATAAGGGAGTTAAAGTTTACAATAGCAAATTTGGTATGTCCAATAGGATGTACTAATGTTTGGTTATTATTAGGATTACATTTAAACGAGCAGGATTGTAATAAATTTTGATTTAAGTCTTGAAAGAAAAGATTCTTTGCACAAGAAGACAATTTATCACTTCCTCTATTAGACGGAAGGAAGCATAATGGTTTATTCGAGTTACAGTAGTGGAGATTAGTTCCACTAATATAACATACGGAGTTTGTTCTAATTTCGTGAATAATCAGGGATGGTTCTTGATCCCAGCTACACAATTCATTAGAATGACTTTTGAATGTGAGTGGAATGAAGTCGTAAATTTCGTATTTAGAATCTAATTGTTTTAGGGGAATTTTGATTTCTAATTCTAAAGTATTTTTAAAGAAATTTCAGTTTACAAGTTCAGCATGATAATAGTTTTGAATGTCTTTAATAGGGATGGCTAGATCAATCAAGATCTAGATTTTTTGTAATTTCCAAAAGTTTTAATATATCTTTTTCTAATATTTCTTTCGAAATAATTGAAGAAGGGATCATATGAGATTTACAAGACGTTAGGATATTTGATAATCTTAACGTATTTATAAGGTAGTTGTCATAGGATCCTTGTATGTAATTTAGGGAAATTAGAAGTTCATGATCTTCTAGCGAATTTTCCATAAAAGAATTTGTATGCAAAATGAATTTTGTCATAAAATTATTTGTATAGTCAATAAAGCTATGCAGATTAGTGGACGTATTTACCAATGCTGCATGCTCGGTCAATAGCTGATTTTTTATTATGTCATATTCTTCTTTCAATGAGATTTCATTAGCCAGAAAGTTTCATCCATCTCTAAAGTTTAGTACTCGACAGCAAAAGCGTAGCGCATCTCCGAAGAAAGATCTGATCGGAGTGAATACGCTTCGTTTGCTTCGAATGGAAAATGGCGTTGAATAGAAGTCTTGGATCATTGCGGTATTTTGTTCTTTAAGGTTTTTTATAGCATTTTTTAGACGTTTTGCCATTTCTGCGTATTTGCAATTTTTCCAGGTTGTTTCATTGCACAACCGATGTTTAAAGTTTGTTGCCAATAGTTTATCTACTGATTCATGCAAATCTAGCTTATTAGAGTAAATTATTGGGGCAGATTTAGAATATACGAAAATATTGCTTATTTCTTGAAAATAAGCACCAGTTGACGCTGTCGTAATCCTATATGGGTCAGACGATGTTCTTTGCGCAATAGTAATCGAAGAAATAATTATTGCGAAATAGAAAAGTAGATTCGTATACATTTTCTGAAACAGAAAAAATGCAACGTCTTAATTATTTACGAGAAAAATGGATTATGAATTTTAGGAATTTATATCGACATGAGCTAGCATGGGGCACGGGGAAAGACAAATTTTGCCGACATTTGAGTTATAGATTTCGGTCAAGTGATTATTATAAAATTTATTAATTTAGACTGATTAGTCTGTGTTTTGCATTCGCTTGTTCCTGATCTGTCCAATTTCTTTCGTCATATTTCTCGTGTTTTTTTTTTTCGTATTTTCTAGTGTTGTTCGTGTAGCCAATTTTCAGTGAAGTGATCTGTGAGGATTTTTTTTCTTTTTTCTTTTTTATAATTTCATTTTATTTACACACAATGTCGGTCGTTTACATGAATGATCGTATGTTCGTGTCATCGGGAATTGTTGAGGCTAATGAGACCTGGTTTCTTGGAGATCAGGTTCTCACCAAGATTCGGCAATTTCAAAATTGTATGTGTGAGCCTCAGTTATATTTTTCACTCCATCGTCTTTTCTCACTGTTTTATCGTGTGTCTACAATATCCGATCGTGGTGATTTTTTGAATAATTTTGAACCTTCGCGGATCCCAGGTGAGGTTATTGAAGAGGACTTAGGTTACTGGAGCCATTTGGTCCAGTTTACCTGTTGTCCCGAGTCCGAGGAATATGCCAAGAAGCTACTATTCGAGCTTTGCATATTTTATCCTCATTCCATGGTCGTCGAGTTTGGGTCATCCGGGCTCAAACTAGTTTTCTGAGGAAATCTGGATACTCGGGGATTGGTTGGGTTGGGCATACTTTCCGGGCTTTTGGTTGGTCTGTTGTGTGTATCTCAGCAGACCAACGAGAAAGTTACCGTTGAATATGTTCACCTTGACCAATTTTATCTAAACGATCTTTTGATCGGAACAGCTGGGGTTCGCTTCGTTCGGTTTGTAAATGATCACTATAAACCACGCTTACACCTTTCAATCTCCACTGCCGGTTTCCACTTCCAACGTCATTATGATGCAACAGAGTACAATCGAGTGATGTCGTATCATGGTGGATGGCTGCTGTCTGAGCCAACTGTTTACTCTTTCCTGTGGAATACTCCTTCCATAGAAGAGAGCATGTCCACCGAGGATAGTGGATCTTCAGATGGCGCTTGAGACCAGGGGAATGCGTCCCCAAGTTTGACCAAGACCAGCAGTTCAGCCAGTGGGGAACAATTGGAGGAGTTTCTCAAAGGGTATTCCGAGACGTGGGCTATAGGTAAGTTTTTAATTTCATATAAATAATTTTAAATAATTTAATTTTACTACTATTTTGCTTCAAAACAAAAAAAAAAAATTTCTAAGACTAAATTATGTCGGAAGGAGTAAGGGGAAAGAGAGAGAAACTAAGGGGAGATGAAAAAGAAGAGAAGAGAGAGAAGAAAAACAAATAAAAAATAAAATCGTGATTGAAAAAACTATGTAACTGCTGGTAATATACTTTACACACAGTTACTTTGGTTTTTTCCAAGGGCGACCACTTGGTTTGGATACAATTTGGGTTGGGATGGGACTTTCGAGGTTTTCGTCGTTTTCTTCCGACTTTATTTCGATGTTTATTACGTTGTTGTTACGAGACTTATACGGAATTAATCGTCGTACGTGCACTGTTTCGTCGTACGCCGTTTTATCATCTGTTTTAATACGGATTATATAATTTATATCCATGACTTTTCTAACAATTTTATATGGTACGGTGTATTTATTTTTATTTTTCGCGACATTTTTTGATTGACGCAGCAAAACAATGTCATTAGGTTTGAAGTCAATGATCTTATGGTGTGTGTTATAATGTTTCGCGTTTTTTTCCGATGCTTTCTTTGCTAAGCTCCACGTTTTTTCCCTCGTTTGAAGGAGATTTTCAATTTATTCTTAACGAGTTGTTTTGTTACCATCGTTTTCTGGTATTTCCGGTAAATGTAATTCTGGGTTGAATCCATGAAGTAGGTAAAATGGGGATTTGTTATTTAAATGTTCAATCGGACTTATGTTATATGCGAAAATAATTTTATTGATAGTTTCGATCCATTCTTTTTCGTTCGAATGGTCGTATATTGACAATGATTTTTTAATTACACCGTTGATTTTTTCAACGAGTCCTTGCGATTGGGGGGAATAAAACGAGGAGTAAATAATTTTAATATTATTCTCTTCGCAAAATTTACAGACGGATTCATTTGCGAAATGATCTCCGTTGTCGTAAGAAATTTTTCCTGGGGTGCCATACGTATAACAAATAAATTTCAAATACTCTATTACACATTGAGCATTTGGGTTTTTTGTTGGACGTATGGTACAGAAATTTGTGCTTTTATCAACACCAACAAGCACATACGAGTGTTCATAACTGGTGTTAAATTTCCCTATGAAATCAAACTCTAAATGTGAGAATGGTTTAGGGTTTTTGATTTCTATATGTTTGAGGTAGCCAGCCTCTTTCGGGGAATTTTGTGCCATTTGACACTCATGACATGACAATACATATTCTGTTATTTTTTGTACCATGTTTTTAAAGAAAAACTGGTTTTTTATTTTATTTTTTGTTTTTTTAATTCCAAAATGACCTCCATACAATGGATCGTCATGTAGTTTTTTCAGAACTACCGGAATTAATTTTTCTGGGATTACTGTAACCGCTTCATCATACGATGAGGTTGGGTTAGGTAATTTCTTTAACACATTATTTTCATCAAGAAAGTATAATTGTATTGTACGATTTAATTTTCGTATTTTATTTTTATCTTTTTTAATTTCGTTGTAATATATAAACAAAATAACATTTTTCCAATGCGGATCATTTTCCTGCATTGTTTTTAAATTTTCTGGTAATTCAATTTTTTGGAGGGGTTCAGAAGTTTGGTCTTCTGTTTGGGGAAGTGATATAATGTCGGGATTTGAAATTTGCCGGGCGTCGGCAGTCACAGGAGGGGTTGGGGTGTTCTGATTATCGAGATTTGACTCTCTTTTAAGAGCAGATCTTGTGACTACGTTTGTAGTTTGATTGGGACAATTTTTAGAATGATTCAATTCATTCTGTGGGGTTGTGGTTTGTACCGAAAGTTGATGCAGGGGAAGGAGGGTAATAATGTTTTTGGGACGTCGTACTTGGTTAGTACCACGTATTTTGATTTTGATAAAATGCAGGATTTAATGGGGCAGAATTGCCATTGTGAATTCTACATAGAGTATTCACATTTTTCTCTTCATCTTGAAGAGCATATTTTTTATCTACTAAAAATTCACCTTTTTCAAATGTAATTTCGTCCGGTTCATCATGAGGATGGGATAACATATCAGCCATGCAATTATTTTTTCCGGCGATATGTTTAATTTGGAAACTATATTCGTTTAATTTAGATATTAATCTAATAAATCTTGGGCTTGGAGTATTAAATTTCTGATGATAAATCAGAGGCTTATGATCCGTGTATACTATAAAGCGTAATGCTAGTAAGTATCCACGGAAGTGGGCTAATGCATTTGTCATTGCTAACATTTCCAAGTCGAAAGAACATAATTTTGACTGGGCAGGTTGGACTCTTTCTGAGAAGTATCCAACTGGATGTTTATGCTTCGTAACGGGATTAGTTTGCAGCAACACTGCACCTAGTGCGATTTTCGAAGCATCGACTTCTACACAGGGTTCCAATTTTGGATCATAAATTGCCAGTACAGGTTTGGAAATCAATATTTCTTTTAATTTTTCAAAGATTTCAAGATGTTCTTGATTTAATTTAATTTTTGCATTTGATTTGCTATCTGTTCCTCTTAGTAAGTCAGTAAGAGGGGCAGTAATTTTAGCTAAATTAGGAATTAATTTTCTATGATAATTTATTGATCCTAAAAATGATCGTAATTGTTTTAACGTATTAGGGGGATTTAAATTTTTAATTGCCTCAATGTTTTTGTTTAGTGGGCGTAATTCATTATATCGGACCGTATGTCCTAAGATTTCAATTTCGTTCATTGCAAATTGACATTTTTTTGTTTTTATTTTTAAATTTACTTTATTTAATCTTTTCATCACTTCTCTTGTATTTTCGAGACATTCTTCGAAAGTTTCTCCAAAAATGCAAATATTGTCCAGGTAACATACCATTTTTTTCCAGAATATATCATGGAATATGTCATCCATGATTGTTTGGAAAATGGACGGGGAAATGCTTAAACCTATTGGGGTAGAATTGAATACATATCCAATTCCATCCACATTTATTCCAGTGTATTGTTTAGATTCTTCCGTGAGAGGAATCTGTAAATATCCACTGTTTAAATCAATTGTCATAAACCATTTTTTATTTCTTAAATATGGCCAAATAACATCAATTGTTGGCACACGATTATTATCCATAATAATTCTTTGGTTCATTCTTCAGTAGTCTACTAATACTCTGTAGACTACATCTGGTTTCTTTTTTACAAATATGGGGGATTCAAATTTTGATTTTTGTTTTTTTAGGACACCTACTTTTACTAGGTCATCGACCAGTTTATGTAGGGCCTCATGTTCTGCGTGTGAGAATTTAAAATTTCTACATTGCAGTGGGGTTTCGTCGTCTACTCGGACAACCTGTTCGGGTACTTTACAGATAGAGACTTCGTCTGTTTTTCCCGTAAAAATATTATTAAATTCATTAATTGTTTCGTACATTTTAATTTTTTGTTCAAGCGAGAGCTTTGGGTTAATCGGGATAGGGTTTCCTCTATTATCCTTAAAAATAGTATTTTCTGTTATTTTTCCTATTTGGCAGGAATTAATTTCTACTGCACTAGTTAGTTCAAATTTTCCTAAGTATTCGCCTTTATAGATCACATGAGGTCTGTTATTGTGATTAACAGCCGCTATCATGTCTTCTGATACGATTACGAAGAAGTTATGTTTTTCTTCCATGGATGTTTCACACAGAAACTCCAGGTGTTCAGGCAAAGTTGCTAAAATTAGTACTGAATTTGCCTCAATTTTAAAAGTTTGGGGGCATAATATTTAAAGGGCTTAACATAACCTAACTTATTTTCTTTTTCAATAGGGTAATTGTGACATTCAGGCATGTCAAAACATCGCTCTTCATCACCACACGGTAAAGTGAATTTGTTTTTAGAGAAGTCCATTTTGGCTTTATGGGTTGATAAAAAGTCGTAACCCAGTATGACCAGTTCTACTAAATTTCGGACAACGAAGGTGGGATGTGGGTAAATACAATGATCAATGGAAAAAATCACATTGGTTACTCCTATGACCTCAAGAGGTTGACTATCCGCACCATGAAATCTTATTTTTGTTGGTAGAATTGGTTCCGTAAAATTGACTTTCTTTAAAACTTTTTCATCAATAAGTGTCTGTTCTGAACCTGGATCAACTAGGCTAAGTATTTGTTTACCATAAATGGCAAATGGGAGGTGAAATTTACATTGGGTTCTGCAGTACCCTTTATTTTGAAATTTCTCCTTACTCACATTGTTAACCTGTTTCGATTCTTTGTTCAAGACATCCCTTACAGCTGACAAATCACCTGTAAGGGGGGCACTTAGTTTTTTAAGCAATTATTTTGGCAGGCCTGGGGGTTTGATGTTTGGAGGTAATTTTGTTGTTGTGCGGCTGCCATCAACGGTGCCAGTGGGGCAATCATTTGAGTGATTGCAGCTACATAAGGGAGGTTTTGGGGAGTACTAAATGAGATACCAGCCCATGCTGGGGCATTATTCCAATTTGGAAGACCAAGCTGGTTCCAATTTGGGATTCTGTTGGAGTAGTATCCATTATTATTTCTAGGCAAATTGCTTCTACGAAAATTTGGATTAAAGTTTCTGCCTTTATAATTAGGATTAAAGTTTTGATTATTATTCCAATTTCTATTTTTGTTATTTTGATTCCAGTTTTGGTTCTGGTTCCAATTACCATTATTATTATTATTATTATTATTATTACTATAATTATTATTATTATTCCTATTTTGATTTTGGTTTTGATTTTGGTTTTGATTTTGATTTTGATTTTGGTTATATTTATTTTGTTCATTATTTTTGTTTTGGGGATTTTTGTTTTTTCTGGATTCCTGAGATTTTGAAATGTTCGCTATTGCAGCACTCATTTTCTCCATTTCAGCTTTCCAGATTGGATCGGATGATACTATATTTACATTTTTTTCGGTTTTCTTATCCGTTTTTCCAGCTTTTAATTCTTCAATAGTTTTTTCAAGTTGATCGATTTTTTTCCTTAAGAGGGGATCTGAATGTCCAAATACTTTATCTTTGAATTCTAAATATTTAGAGAAGGCCTTATCGAGTTCCTGAATTGTTTTAGGTTCTTTTTTTATTAGAAATACTCTTTCTTTTTCGGGAAGGTTTGGCATTATTTTTTCAATTATTTTTTCTTCAGAGATATCGGGTTCAATTTATTTTAAAATTATTTTTACAAACATAATGTACGCAGGGAAATCAGCTTCTCCATTATAATTTCTTTCGTACAATATTTCGCGTAGTTGGGGTTTAGTCCTAGTAAAGACTTCTAAAATTTTTTGTTTTGTATTTTGCCAATTATTACATTCGGGGTTTGCTTGAATTCTGTCTTCAAACATTTGTTTAGTGAGGCCTGAAAATGCAATTCTTATTTTTTTAAATTTCATATTTGCATTCCAATTGAATGATTCCGCTTCATTTTCGAATCCGATTAAAAATGATACGATGTCCTCAGTTGGGGTGTGTCCATATAGGGAAGGTCTGATATTTACTGCAGCCTTTCCTGACATTTTATTTTCTACAGGGGGAATAAAATTTTCTAAAATTCTAGTTTCAAGTTCTGGGCTGAGGAAATCTTCGTCAGATTTTTCTAAGCACTCAGTAATATCAGCAAGATTAATTGCTGTCTTGACTCTTGGAAATGGTGTGGGATTATCTAAATTTTCCAAAAGTGGGGTTGAAGTCGTTGGAGGATCAAAATATTTTCTTTTAATAGGGATCTCTAGTTCGGGTATTTGTTCACGAGGTTTTCGTGTTGTTTGTAAAATTATTTTTATATTTTCAGGGGTTAATAATTTTTGTATTTCTTTACTAGATTTGACTTTTAATAGGATATCCTCTTGGGTTTTTATACGAGAAAAATATTTTTTATCAACTTCGATATTTAAATTTTGACATACATTGATTAGTTCTAAATTTTTAGCTTCGATAAGCCAACTTAAATTTGTCCTAAAGGTATTAGGTTCGGATAAATTTTTCCAAGTTTCATTCATAAAAATAAATTTTTCGCGACTTATAATTATTTAACACTACTTAATTTTACAGGGGGGACACGAATTATAATTAATATTAATTGTTACTTTGTTTTTCTTTTGTTTGAACAGGAGCTTGATGGATCCGTTGCCGCCTTTCGTTGCTGAAATTTGTAGATACGCCTGTTTTTTCTATTTTTTGTACAATAAATATCCTTGGTTGATTTTGAAGTTTGATTTTTCTTTTCACTACTGGTTTTTTTCCACTCGCAAATAACCTTTACTTCCTTTCCTCAAGAGTGTGCCTTATGCATTTCTCATTGAGTACTTAACTAGAGTTTTCAAGGTTAGAGCAAAGTACTTCAAACCAGGGGAATTGAAACAGCAGCTTGAATCAGCAATTCCGTTGAATAGGTACTAGAGCGAGAGTTCGATTAGCAATAGCAGACCAGTTGGGCGCCAATAATGTAATGGCCAAAAGTGGTGGTAATGTACCTAATTAGAACCACTTTTGGTATTACACCATACACGAAATATCACGTACTTTTAAAGCAGTAATACTTCTAGAATAAATTCAAGTTTATCATCCACAGACTATCGTGGACCTTAACATTTGTTAGAGACTCAATAATATTTAAAACACATGAGTGAGTTTACACATTTAATAAAATAATAATTTGTACATCACAGTACATAAATATACATTAATATTCATACATATACAATCACAATTCAACAAGCAAGACTATCTGTTCACTAGAGACTTCTACAAGAGAGGTTCCAGGTACTTAGAAGTAGCTGTCGAGGAACTGTGTCTTATTCCACTGATTCGAGGGATTATATACTCGTTCAGGGTATGAAAACGTGCGTGTTGGATAGGTAAAGTGAAGTAGGGTGTTGTTATTATAGGGTTGTGCTGACTCATCAAGTACTCGAGGGACAGGCACAATTAGGTCATGAATATACAGAAAGTATATCTATATTCATAAAATCAAATACGGGTAATTTAGTGGTTGTTTATAAAGAGTTATAGGAAGATTATTGTTGATAAATATTTACATTTTAGGTATTTGAAAATGTGTGGACCAATATGTTCGTCATTTCTAAAAATAGACGAAAATATACGTTACAAATCGAAGGTTTTGCGCCTTTGCATCACTACCCATATCGAATTTTAATACCCAACAAAAGATAGAGTTGACGACTTGTCTGGAATTCAGATTGTTTATGAGGATATGCGGGGATTTTTCTTTGAATTCATCAAAAGAATTTCTAGCTACTCAAAAATAGGAACTTCATAGTGAATTTTTGTTTTCAAATATCTTTCTAATTGAATTAAAATACAAGTCCGGTACCCGTGATAAAAAACAAGTTATTATAATATATTATCGGTGCCACAAGATCTGCAACCCGATTCTATTTTCCTCGGTTCCGACATGTCTGCGACTGGGAACAAATAAATATCAATTCCAAGACTTGAGCAAAACAAGTAGGTACCTACCCAACTTGACAAATAAAGAAACCTTCATAAAAACAAAACGCATAAATTATTCTCAAAAATACGGATATAAAGCGAATATAACTACGCTAGTGATGAGGATTATACTTTTGTTATTTTTGGAGGTGGTGAATGAACGAAAGAGAGGATAGGAGAGAAAAAAACATTATGATGAGACTAACATGATTAGAAAGTCGCCCAAGAATACGCGAAGTAAAATACTGAAAACAATAGCATCTCTATTTAAGGTAGGTGGGTAATATAGAGGCGTATTAGGAAAAAAAAAATAATAATTTATACGTAGCCCTGAGAAATTTGAGATCAGTTTAATGTGACAAGAGACGAATTTACATAAAACGTGAACATGTACGTATCAACGGTTACGTACTTACGTATCGAATAACGCTTGATTTGAAACTTTATGCAGGGAGGTATCAGCAGGGAGGCTACCAAGGCAAGTTTTAGAGATAAGATAGGTAGAATTCATTGCTCAATTCCGCATATTTGCTAATTCGATGACATTTAAGGTGGTACACAGTGAATTGAAAAATTTATAATTTTTTAGTAAGCTGATTTTGATGAGCAAACTTTTCGAATGCTTCTTCTGTTAACAAATATTTTAACCCTCTACTCGGGTGAAAATGTAATGGGTTATGGGTAATCAAGGAATTTTTTTGAGGAGTAACTCTTCATCAAAAATTTAACGAGGACCTCTGAGTATAACAATAGAATACCTATAGGTAAGAACGAAGTAAAATTTTCTTTTCAGTCTTTTTTCTCGAAAAATATTTTACATAAACAGCATACTTCTAAAAGATGGCCATTTTGGATACTCAGTCTGTAGGAAACCAGCGGGTCATTTTTGGAGACAGAAGTTTAAACCATTAGTACAGTAGGGCAGCGGTTCCCAACCTTTTTTACTCGCGGACCCCTAAACCTGGACACCATTACTTCGTGGACCCTCCAATGCAGAGAACTCAACTTTGTGGACTCACACAGTGTAGAGACCCCAATTTTGCGAACCTCTCAGTATGTACATTTACATAAATGGAAAATTTGTGCTAAATTAAAAAAACAAAAAAAACATTGACAACACAGTAGCTTGTCGCGGACCTCACGTTGATAACGCGTTGCATTAGAGTATATTTTTGTGATTTCGCATAGACAGAGTATTCCACATTCAAATTAAGGAGAAAAAAGTTACTTTAATTCTAAAAATTTAAATTTTCATCTCTTCATGTTTCAAACTTTCCTTTGGTGGAAGTTTGGCTCATAAAATTGTTGCATTAGTATTGAGCATTGTGGGGATTACATCGAATAAGATTCAAGAGGTCAGTCCTCAAGACAACAGTCATCGCCACAAGGTTGGGTAATTTGGTGCACTGCACGTTAAACAAAATAGGTAATGTTTGGTTGTTTGTAATTACTTGCAAAATCTTGCAAGTAAGTTACAACTTCCAAATTGTGACAAATCGAGAGTTCACACTATGGGCGATATCACAAACCGGCTTATCAGTGTATATACCATATTTTTCAGTTGATATAGCAACCATAAATACAACGCAATTAGTCACCATACATACGTATGTATTTTCTACATATGTGTGCCTGTGTGCATGTAAGGAACCAGTATATATGGTTAAAAAAATCTAGGCTAAATTGCCAGAATTTGGTGAGGTCTTGGCTCCTCTATACCAAATGTATAAAGTAATGAACATGCAATAAGTGTATTACCTTCTGTAGTGGAATGACCTTCCACAATATAAGGTATTACACAAGCATAATTAGAATGTGATTATTTGAAATAATTACCTATATTATAATTACCTTTAAAAAAGGACACCAAAATGAGATTTTCAACATAAGGTTGCTTATGAGGTTTTATTTGATTCGTTGAAGCTTAGTTGAAGAAAAACAGAATGAATATTGGAGTTGAAATAATACATTACTTCACATTTTCTCTAAAATGGACCATATTTTTATTTTCGCATACGTTATATTAGAGCAATTATACCAGTTCAGAATTATACAACATTTTTTGTCCACAAGCAAAATTAAATTCTATTTAAGACACAAGAACTCGCTAAGTTAGAGCTCATATCTACATAGTCATTATTATTAAATTTGAAAAAGACATATAAACTACATATGGCCATTAGCTCACAATCAGATACGTGAACTACCAAGAACATTTGTATCAGCACAAATAAATGCAAAAGAATGAATAAAAATACAAATGACTGACCTCCAGCAGTTTCCACTGGTTAAAATGAATGCAGTTTAGCACTCAGCAGTACATACGTTTCATAAGAAATTCGAAGCATGTCGCTGTTGGGTATCAATGGGGTCATGAAGCATTAGCCACCTAATTTGAAAAAAATACTTTTCTTTTCACACAAAATGATCAAATTAACTAAAGCTAGATACATCAATACTATGGATAAAAATTGACCAAAAATTCATCAAATTTTAACCATCAAACAACCTAAATTTTTTCCCTCAATTGTACATAATAATTTCTCTTATTTCTGAATGAAATATTGAATATGAGCAGAGGATTTTACCCAACGAAAATTTAATTATTATTTCTTAGACAAAATTTTAATTTCAGAATATGTGTATTGTGGGTTGCATTCATCCTAGGTTTTAAAAATTTTTTATTATGATGAAAATTTCATACAACCGCCAGTTAGAAACTAATAGGCGTATCTGGTCCATCTTTGAACTTGAGCGAGATATGGACTAAAGTATGCACATGCAAACTTCTCTCCATCCATAAAGAATTACGCCTTACAGTTCATCAAAAAATTTCATTACATCCTTTATGCATATAAATTTTTGGGGTCTGGGTAGGTATTCTTGAAATTCATTACATTGTGTTCACTTGCTTTGAAAATTTTGGATGATTCTGGGTGCTCTTCTGGTTCATCGATTTTCTTTAAATTCGGCTGACTCATCAACTTGCCAAACTAAACAATTCGATCAAATTTGAAGAAAATCGATGAACCAGAGCAGCACCCAGAATCATCCGAAACTTTCGTAGCATATGTAACATAATGCTACGAATTTCAAAAACATCTACCCTGAAGACCATGGCTGGAAACACTATCATTAAAGTTTCTTAAAGTATTGTTAGAATTACAGATTTACGTTTGTACCATGTCTGTGTGTGAGTGTACCTAAGTTACCCCCTCTTTGTTGTTATCAATTTATGTACCATTTGTGTAGTTTTCATGTATGTTCCATGTTCACTGATTCAGTTGCAATATATCGTTACTACGTTGAAGCTGATACCTTTTCTTCATACAATTTTATCATGGTAGCGAAGCAAAGTTGATGTAAATTTTTTTTCTATTCGTGTCCTAAAAATCCAAGTACGAGTTGCTTGCTTTTTTTGCCTTCTGTTGTCTACAAATTTAAAATTATGTCTTTTTTTCGGTGCGACGATGTTACAATCCCCTTGTTCAACGGTAGTGATTATGAGAAATGGAAATACCGAATGTTACTGTTTCTTCAGTTAAAAAAATGCAGAGATGTAGCGGTACGTAGGAAAGCCGATACTGACAAGCAGGAAGATTGGGATCTGATGGAGATCAAGGCGCAGAATTATATTGTGAGTGCAGTAACAAATGAGCAACTCGAACTGGTGTTCAACGAGAAAACGGCGTTCGGTATATTGACCAAATTCGATAGTCTATACTTAAAGCAGTCAATGGCGCTTCAGATCATTTTGCAACGCAAGCTGGAGGCGATTTGTCTCAAGGACTGTGCCAATCCAGCTAAGTTTTTCAATGATTTTGAAAAAGTGGTAAATGATTTGAAGGAGGCAGGTGGTTTGGTCAGTGAAGATGAAAAGGCCAACTACATGATCCGAGCACTCCCCGAGTCTTTGGCCCATCTTGGTGATTTGGTGGACATTATCGATAAGGAAAAGGAGAATGTCCTTGAGTACTTGAAGTACAAAATTTCGGTCAAAGCCAAAACAAATGGTGGCAGTTCGACAACTATCAATAATGGTGTAAATTCACAGTTGTTTGTGGCGGTTAGCGGTAACAAAGGTGCCTACAACGGTTTTACGTGCTTCAGATGCGGTAAAGAAGGTCACCGTCAGCCAAATTTTCGTGGTCGTGGCTATGGCAGGCAAGGCCGGTTGGGCTTCAATCGACGAGGTGGTTACAACAACGGTCAGAATTCGCTTTCGCAGCAACCTGATTTTAAAGGCGGTAATTGTTTTCATGTAGAGTTAAATGTTTCTTCGAATAATAAAAATGTGCAGGTTTCTGCAAATGATAACAATCTTATTGTTTGGCTGCTAGATAGTGGTTGCTCTAAACATATTATAAATAATGAATCTTTGTTTTCGAATTGGAAAGTGTTGGACAAGCCTATAGATGTTAGATTAGGCGATGGTAGACAGTTATTAGCAACCAAAATCGGTTCTGTTAGAGTCTGGTTTAAGGTAGGAAAACGCAGCCATTTTGTGAACATTCAAGAGGTGCTGTACGTAAAGGGCATGTATGCTAATTTATTGAGCTCAGGTAAAATTTCTGAAAATAACGTAATTGTAGAACACGGTAGAGTAGCCAAAATTTTTAATATGCGAGACGATTTGATAGCAGTTGCACTTAAACGTAAAAAAAATTTATATTATTTGGAAAGTTTCAAAGATTCTGAAACGTCCGGTAATGTAGACTCTGTGTCTGAAACTAAAGTAATGTAACGTCAACAAACTCATGTCACTGAAAGAAAAATGGCACAGGATGCTAGGTCACATTAGTTTTTCAAAATTAAAATTTTTATGCGAGAATGGGCTTTTGGACGGAGCCCCTAGACGTTTGGAAACTGAAAATTTTAAATGTGCAATTTGTCTCGAATGTAAAATGAATAACGTACCTTTTAAAGATGACAGGGAAAAGGCTACTGAAATTTTGTAGATTGTTCATACAGATGTAAATGGACCACATAGTCTCGGTCACTGTAAAGAACAATATTTTGTAACTTTTATAGACGACTACAGTAAACTTGTTAAAGTATATTGCATTAAATCCAAGGCAGAAGTTTTTAACTGTTTAGTCGAATACATAAATTTGGTTGAAAATTTAACTGGTAAGCGCATCAAAGAGCTCAGATGCGATAATGGAACTGAGTACATTAATAAAAAAGTTGATGAATTTAAAAATCGTGGAATTTACCTGAGACCATGCGTGCCCTACGTACATGAGCTCAATGGCACCGCTGAGCGTTATAACAGAATGTTGATGGATAGGGCTAGGTGCCTTTTAGCCGAGGCCAAGGTTGCTCGTAGATTCTGGCCTGAGTGCATTGCTACCTCAGCATATTTAACTAACCGTTCATTAGGTAATACAGTCGAGAAAAATACTCCTTTTGAAATATTTTTCAATAAAAAACCCGATGTTAGTAATCTCAGGATGTATGGCTGTCGCGTGTATACGCGTCCCTGATGTTAAACGAAATTCAAAATAGGATCGCAAGGCTGACTGTGGTATTTTGCTCGGATATACCGACCTGGGATATTGTGTCCTGGTAAACAATCGTATTATTGTCACTCGCTATGTAAATTTTGTGGATGAGTCAGTAAAATGTATTTCTCTGCGAGATGACAAGGTAGATGGGGTTGGTGACTTGGTTGAGCCTGAAGTAGGGCCAAGTAGTGTAGCTGCTCCACCGGTGGATGAGGGCTCTGATATTTGTTTGCGCGAGGAGGCCGGCTCATTGGGGGAGCAGAGTGAAGGTCAAAAGGCTGATAGTACTGAACTTCGGAGATCTACTAGGGAAAAGAAAGTGCCGGCTAGATTAGCGGATAGCGTCGTTTACGTAAATGTTTGTTCTGCCGATGCTCCTGAATCGTACCAGGAGGCCGTTTCTCGTTTCGACTCAGATTTGTGGCAGCAGGCTATGTCAAAAGAAATTCAAAATTTAGAAAAAAATGGTACCTGGGAAGAAGTATTACTGCCACAAGACAAAAAGGCACTTGATGCGAAGTGGGTATATAGGATTAAGCCTGATGGTACCCACAAGGCTCGCCTAGTTGTGAGAGGGTTCCAGCAAGATGAGGAACTTGACGATATCTACTCTCCAGTCGCTCGTATGTGCACTTTAAAGTTGTTGCTATCTCTTTGTTGTAATAAAGGTTTTCAAATCCACCAGATGGATGTAGAGGCTGCTTTTTTAAATGGTCCCATAGTATCAGAAGTGTACATTAGGCAACCTCTCGGATATAGTAACGTAAATAATTGCAACAATGTTTTTCGTTTGAAAAAGTCCTTATATGGACTAAAAGAAAGTCCAAGAAATTGGTACGAGTGTTTTAATGATTTTATTTCTACCTTGGACTTTGAGCGTAACCGTTTTGATTATTGTCTATACTCTGCCAAAAGTAACGTAAACCAAGCTTTTATAATTTTATTCGTTGATGATCTTTTAATTTTTGGTAAAAATAGTAACGAAATTGCTAACATTAAACGTAGGCTCTCTGAGCGATTTGAAACGAAGGACCTTGGTAAAGTAAGCTCATACTTGGGCATAGAAATAAATTTTGACGTTGAAAAGAAATTAATGACACTTAGTCAGGAGTGATATATAGAATCGTTGGCAATTAAGTATAACGTAACAAATTCCAAATTGTATGACACACCTATGAAAATTAATCTAAAATTGGAAAAGGTGGAATTGCCCGATCCTAACGTAAAATTTAGAAATTTGATTGGTGCCCTTTTATATGTAAGTGCAGGCACAAGACCTGACATCACCTTTAGTGTCAATTACATAAGTCGCTTTCAGTCAGCTTACAGCATTACCCACTATAACTATGCATTGAGAATTTTAAAATACCTTTACCGAACTCGAAGTTTGAAGTTGACTTATCGTTACTCGAGTTCTTTTAAGTTGGATGTTTATGTGGATTCCGATTGGGCCGGTGATATTGTTGATCGGAAGTCCACAACTGGATTTGTTATTCGGCTATTTGGCAACCCAATTTTGTGGAAGGCGCAAAAACAGGGAAATGTGACAAAATTGTCCTCCAACACTGTCTGCAGCTGTGACTGAAGTCACCTATCTTGTGGGTGTCTGTGAACAATTGTTGCCATCTGAGCTCATAAGGCCCGTCCGTATTTTTGAGGACAATTTAGGATGCATAGCAAATCTAGAAAATTTTACAAAAAAGTCTAAGCACATCGAAGTGCATTACCATTTTGTTCATGAAGCCGTCCAGAGTGGTCTTATTTCCGTTGTTAAAGTTAGTTCTTCGGATAACTTAGCTGATATTTTCACCAAAACCTTAAGTAAATCCATGTTTGTAAATTTTAGAAATTTATTGAATCTGTGTTAAATGTTTACTATTTTATTTGACCATGAAAACTAGATGAGGGTGTTAGAATTACGAGATTTACGTTTGTACCATGTCTGTGTGTGAGTGTACCTAAGTTATCCCCTCTATGTTGTTATCAATTTATGTACCATACGTTTGTGTAGTTTTCATGTATGTTCCATGTTCACTGATTCAGTTGCAATATATCGTTACTACGTTGAAGCTGATACCTTTTCTTCATACAATTTTATCAAGTATGACATGCCGATGTCCGCAACAGTTAGATTCTACAAAATCTACCTAAAATTGTAAATTAGTGGTATTTTTCTGGGGAAATGGCTGGAGAGACCCTTTCCCCCTAACTTAACTTCAGCTCCACCATCCCCGTTGCTCAAGAGGTATTTACTATAAAGAGAAAAATATTTTACTTTAGCTCAGTTTCAACATGGCACAAATTAAGAAACATATTCTGCATAGCTCAGTATTTAGGTGCTCGACTTTCTTATCAAAATTCCGTGAATTCGAGGCTCACCATCATCACATTCCCGACCTAAAATGGCGGTGTATTTGGCTCCACTCTAAAGGTGTTCCAGTATGTGATTGAAAAATTCAAGCCAGCAGACCTCCGGCCATCACATCCTGACCTTCATCACCTCCCCTTCACTACGACCTCAAATATATCCTATAAGCACTATGGTAAAACAGTCACATAACCAATCCTAAGGCTAATAAAATAAAATTTTAAAAAACTAGAAAGGAGCAATACTTTACTAGAAAACCCAGTTTGCCAATCTGCATCTACAATACTTTGAGAAAAAAACCTAAATTAATGAAATGTTGAAAAGACGTTCGTAACCTCTTACGCTAAAAATAAGAAAAAATACTTCAAGCAACATAATTCACTAGCTTTTGTCCTGAAATTTTTCATTTTCATTTTAATTTTTTTTTTAAAACTACTGAATGAATAAGCAATAAACTCCTATCATCAAGGCCATCGCGAACCATGGGCTATGACAGAATATGCGACTGCACGGGGCAATGACAAAATTTAAAGAAAAGAAAAAAAAATTCAGTCACAGCATAATTTCAATGAAAAACACAGTTTTCCAATTCATCCACATTTCAAACTTTCAAGTTCATTATTGGAGTAACAACAAAGTCGCACATTTCACAAAATTATGAGAAAAACTGTAGGTAGTTTTTTCAGAATTGTGGAAAAACCTCTTTCAAAGAAATTTTTTCATATCCAGCTTTCTCGGAAACTACTGACACATTAAGCACCAAACTCCCATCAGGCCTGCTCCTGTACAAAGAATATCTATAGTGAACGTTGAAGCTCCATTATCTTCCGTAGTTTTCTCAAAATTGGAAACACAAATTTTTTCAGCAATTTTCTTTCCCAGTTTTCTCAGAAACTACTGAACCGATAAGCACCTAACTTCTTTCAGACCTGTTTCTATATGAGAAATTTCTGTCATGAAAATTTTAGCCGTAGATATCCATTTTTTAATTTTCTCAAAACCATGAAGACAAAATTTGAAAGTTACCTAATATATACCGAGAAGTCCAAGATCTGGACCTTAAAATAAAAATTATTTTCGACAAAAATAAGACAAAATAATGATGTCACAAACTCAGACAATTTTTCGAGAGACAAAATTCGAATTCGGACATTATATTATCCAAATTCGAACTCGTATTCAGATGAAGAGGTGAAGACAGAAATAAAATCTGATTCTCTTTCAGGCAATTATAATGCATTTTATTTCAGTAACAACTCTTCCAAATTCAGACAATTTCAGACAATAATTTGGTTCGATCCGACAGACTGGCGTCATGAGACATATATTAAATGAAGACGAATTGAATGAAAGTAAAAACCCATCGACGGACATGAATGCAGCCACCCTTTTTGCTTTATCTCCAGTCTTTCCACGGTTTGCAGTCATTTAATATATTTTATTATATTTCATTTTATCAGTCATCCACGTGCGTTTTAGCCTATTGTATGTCGATGTATATATTTCTACTTTCTGTAATCTTATTGGCTGTAGACATTTTATATTTCTTCTCACTGTTATCGACATCGCATGTTTGAAGGCAATTAGCAGACAATAAGTGGGGAAATTTCCTTAACAAGAAGAGCTGATTTGTGAAGACAAATTCTAATTTTTAAATCACTCTCTTCTTTGCACTGGCGACACCCGGTACTGGGTTTGTCTTTGCAAATGAGTCCTTCTTGTGTAGGCGGATAGCAGCAGGTCCAAGTCACAAGTCGTACGTTTAAGTCCTCACGTTAGGCAATTTAATATGTGTACCATCTTCGAGATGTA
This sequence comes from Ericerus pela, assembly GCA_011428145.1. Classification (NCBI taxonomy): domain Eukaryota; kingdom Metazoa; phylum Arthropoda; class Insecta; order Hemiptera; family Coccidae; genus Ericerus; species Ericerus pela. The sequence continues at coordinate 195,640 of WOFM01000421.1, read as the reverse complement.
GAATACGATTCAATCTGATCTACCCTGAAGACAACTAGGATGGTAGTTGGTATTCCAGATAGGTTCAGTTGAAGACAAAGGCAAACTAGGAATGTTCTTTCGTCATGAAGGATTAGTAGTGACGACACACGTCATTTCTAGTTTCGCCAGTTGTACATCGCACTTCAAGGGAATCTTTTAAAAACACCTGCGAGGTGAAGTAGCAGTTGACAATACGATCAGATGGAGTTCCTGGCATCTGTTAGGAGGGAAATTTGGTGTGTTGAAGACAACTTTAAGACAAGCTTGGTTCATGATGACTGCCTTGCTCTGTCATTTAAAGGCCGCGTTGAGCCTTCTTTTTGCACATAGTGGATTTGACTCCATCTATGTTAGTTATTTTTCTCACCTCACCCTCACTTTTTCCAGAAGCTCCGAGACCTAAAGTTTCATATTAGGAGTCTTTTAAACAACAAAACCATCACTAATGAAGACACACAATTAGGTGAAGACACAACAGCTTTCTGATGGTTTCCCCTATTTGTTGTCTGCCATAGCTTTTTTTTTAACTTTTTATTTTTCCGCTACACACTTTGCTTTGTTCCACTTTGTTGACACTATGGTTCTTTTGTAATTATAGTCTTTAACAAAATAATTCTGCTGTTCATTTTTGTAAGTTTCAAACCTTGTGTGGATTGAAACTTTATTAGGCTCTTCTATCCGCATAACTTAGTTTATTGCTGATTCGTCATATTAATTTGCTGAGGTATGAAGACAAATGTAAGCTGCGTTTTGCCGTGTCCGAAGAAGTTTAATTCAAGTCAAGAAGAATTCAGCCATAGGACATAGTCAAATTCAAAAAAATAAAATATCTTGAAAACACAATTCAAGACCCCTTGATTCAGTGTTTCGGCTGCATGATGCCCTAACTTTAGGACATTGTGACGTCATTAGGATTTAAACACCACTATACATTAAAGGTTGACTTTATGACAAGTGACAGGAATCGATTTCGTATGCCTCACAAAATATGGCGACTGTGGCAGGAATCGATTTCGGACGCCTCAATACATACATAATATTATACACGTACACACGCATACATATTATATAATATGTAAATAGGTACATAAAAAAATTAGGTAGAAGTTGGAAAATCAAAAATGGTATAGAAATAGTTTTCTTTTCCCATGAAACAAATAATTTCCATCATCTTCACAACTAGTTCTTTTAATAGGTAAATTCTAATATCAGATTTTCAAACAAACTGGGTAAAAATAAGTTTGCGTTACGGCGGGTTATTTTAGGGGTGTCCGAGAGGCACTTCGCCCAGGTTGGCAAAATAGCTCGCAACGTTTCCAAACTTGCATTGACATAGAGAAAATCTATCCAGAAAATTTCAGCGCAATCTCTTTCGTATTTCTTCCAAATCTTGGAGAAACAGCTTTTCCAGAAATTTTTTGTTTTCCAAATTTCTTGGAAACTACTGAACCAGTAGGCACCAAACTTTTTTTCAAAATTTGGTCTGATATAAGGACTACCTTTTGTGAAAATTTCAGCATTATCTTTTTTGTAGGTTTTTCAAAACTGTGAGTCAAAAATTTAGATAGGAGAAATTGTCTATTAGGAGTACCAGATGAAGGAGGCAACCACTTAATTGGGACAAATCTGGAAAGTCCCAAAACAAATGATATAAAACTATAGAAAATCAAATCGCTTATTGGGGACCATGCATTGGTTTTTTAGGACAAAAAAAGTCAATAGACAAAAAAAATTGCCCTTAAACTGTCATTGAAAGTGATAATAATCTTATTTTAGTTCATTAGTGATAGTATATGTTAGTCTTTGTAATTATTCTTCCTATCTTTCATAATTTCATGTTGTCTTGAGCCAATACATTTCAGTTTAGGTTGTGAAAAAGTACCTCCTACTATATTTTTCCAACCAAAACCCCCAGTTACCTTCTTTTTTCGTGTCATAAATATATGTAGGTATGTATAATGTGGGGCAAGGTTAGTCGCACCACAACAGAAGGCTTTCTTGCGCGTCCATGTAAGTATGTAGGGAGCTAACCACACCACCACAGAGTGGGTACTTAAAGGCACAGTGTAGCAAGACATTAGAAGGTGCTACAAATATGTGTTCGTATCGTTTCACCACAATGAGAACATGTTCTCATAGTATTTCCCTACTGAACATCATATATATACATTTATGATGCAACTGTGTTTAGTACATATTTACTTCGGAGAATTTATTCGCCAACTTTGCATGTATTTACTAGTTGCATGGACATCAGCTTTGGGTGGTCTGCGCATCTGTCGATGTAGGCTGAGCCTACCTAATCAGAGCTAATGCCCACATATAATATAATTATTGAATTATTCAATAATTTAACTGTTTTTAACGTGACTGTTCCAGAAGTCCCATACTAAAATCCACCATTAATTTTTTTTCATTTAAACTTTCAACAATGTTTAATTAGGACACCGCTTATTAGTGACAAAATGAGTACTGCCCAATATGTCCCTATTCAGAGGTTTCTACTATATGTATATGTATATCTATGTATACGTTATCATCAAAACTAGAATTGATCATTTCTATCTTTGAATAGTCTAATATAGAATTGGAAAATGACGTTTGACCCTTTTAGTACTGACCAGTCAAAACTAGAACTGGAAAATGCGTTGGATGATTCTAGTTTTGACTGGTTAAAAGAAGAAAATAAATTTCTAGTTGAAACTAATAGTGCCTGGTAAAAACTAGTTACCGAGTGTACCAGAATTTTTATTACGCCTAAGTTTTATACATTTATCACGTAGCATTTTTTTTTTGGGCAGGACTGTAAGGTTGATTAACCATCAATAAGAATCAGCTGAAAAAACTTAAAATGGTGCAGTGGACTAAGACCAAATACAGATTTGGTTGCAGTCGATAACAGTTCTGACTAAATTTTCAACCAAAACTGGTTTCAACTTATTTCAGGTTTTGAGATTTGTATGCTGATCAGAACTAGAACCGCCCAACCCATTTTCCAATTATAGTTTTAACTGGTCAGTACTAGAAGGGTTAAACGTCATTTTCCAATTATAGTTTGGACAAGTCAAAACTAGAAGTGACCAAATTCTAGTTTTAATGGTAACACATATACACATATGAATGAAATTAGGTCAAAATGGGAAAATAATAGAGTTGATACTTTCATTTTGTCGTTAAACGGAAAATTTTCATCACCTCTACCTCTGAACTCTCCATTAGGTCAATTTTAATATCCCGTTTGTAAGCAAACTAAGTAAAAAAAAACTCGGAAAAACAAACAACCGCTTCTGGAAATATCGAGGAGGTATTTGATGAGAGATTATCTTTTGAAAATTTGATGAAAGGCAGACGCATGCAGTGGGTTTACACAACTTTACAAGAAACTAATACAAACATACAGACTTCTAGTTTCACATATTTTCAAATTGATTTTCGGGTAGAATTCATCGAGTGATACAGGAGGACACAGAACGAATTTGCATTTAGTGGCAGTAAGAAAGAAAACTAATTTATTTACAAAAATTTTATCACTAAAATTCCGCAAAGGGAATGTACTTATACGATACAGATAAACAAAAAAACAAAAAAAAAAGAACAAAAAACCGCATAATGCGAAAAAATAATACTCTCGGAACAGTCGACAAAATACATCGATGCATACATGGTAACAAAGAACAATAATTTAAAATTTAATGAAAACACATGAATAAATAGCTTAAGTTCAGCAACAAAGTAAATCATATAGGTACATATTAAAAAAATACTATAATTGGCACCAAAACATAAAACGCCAAATGATCGATTGCGATACTCTGGTATCGAATTTCCAGTTTCTCACCACGATAAAGACTTTTTTGGAGCAAACTGTCTGGTTCAAGACTGATAGCCAAACATAAAAATTGCAACTTAATGGAAAATCCAAAAAGACGTAAGTAAGATCTCATCGAAGAGAAATTTTTGCGGTTTGTTTACGAAAATTCAGACCAAAATCAAAATTTCCAATAAATAAATATTTTCAAATTTTATTGTGTACTTTAATATACTTTTTATCGTCTTAAAGTTATTAGATCTCCTAACACAATGGTTCCGAAGCGCGTTCCACGAGAAACATCACACATGAATTGAGCATCCAATTTTTAGTACAACTATTGCATTTAGTGCAATGGCAAAACCCGTGGAAAAGCGCCGATCTTTAGTCGTGGATCAAGAATATATAAGTCACTCAAATTTTTCTGTACCTACACTATATATGTATATTTATATATATATATATATATATATATATATATATATTGTACAGAAGAATTTAAGTGACCTATATGTACTTATATTCGTGATCTACGACGCAGGATCGGCGCTTTTCCACAGGTCCCGTCATTGCACTGAATGCAATAGTTGTATTCTCCTAGGAAAATACACTAAAAGAAAAGAGAGAAAAAAAAGTCAGTTCATGTTTTCTTTGAAAATAAATGAATACTCCAAATTTTTTCAATTTTGAAGACAAATAAAATCCAGCATATGCTCATATAGTCACTAGAGAAATTATTACAATAAGTACGCTACATTATTTTGCAAAAGCTAATGCATGAAGTTTGTATGAGTTAGAATATAATACATTTTTAAAGGTAATTAATTGATGAATGAAAATGATTTCAATTAGGTAGCGATCACAAATTGAGGCACACATTTTTTCAAAGATGGAACCCTCAAACTCACCAGAGAATTAGTTCATAATTTTTGATATAGATAAAAAAAAATGGTTTATTGAAATAATATTACAGGTACCCATAGGCAGATCCAATTATGTACCTAATTCTCTCGAAAATTCTATCATACAAAATGTTTCAATACGGTTCACATAGCAAAATTATTTAGTTTTTTTGCGCATATCCAAGAAAAGTCGAAAAAAATTAACAAAGACAGTTTTCAAGATCTCGAATTTTTTTTTTTGCGAATTTTAATACCGTTTTCAAAAGAAGTACACAGTCAAAAAGACAAGTACTCAGCTCAATTTGGACGACAAAATAACAAGTGCCTAAAAAACCATCATAGGGCAAATCTTGGGAGGCAAAGTGAGTGTTAATGTAGGCGGTGTAGAACGTGCGTGAATGATACTTATTTCACCAGTTCGAGAGTTTCACAATGGTGTCATTGTAAGGTACATTAAGCACTGATTGTTCAAGCCAAACGCATTTTCAGTATTATTTACTTATTTGTGAGAAAGGATGAAAAATCAGAGAATACCAATTCAAAACAAGGTAAATTCAATATAGTAAACACATCTTTGAAATCTCAAGCAGAATTTTCACCGAATATTATTCTAAGGTCTAACTAAGTTAGCCATCGGTGTTATAAAGTACTCGCTGAATGAATCACTGATAAATTTGAGTAGCATTTATCAGAAAAACTCATACAAACGGACCAAAGAAGGCTTTCCAACTGGCAAAGGTTTCACAAATGTGACGAACAATTTTTAGTTTCAATATTTTAAAAATTCGGCCAATCAGACGTAGATACATAGAAAATCAACATTTTTATAAAAGAAACATTTGTGAAACATTTATGACATTACTGAAAACTCCCACTAGGACATAACTGAAATGTTGCAATGATCTTCCACAAATGTTACAAAAATGATACAGTGGAACTCTTATCACTGCAATTTTTTTGTTCCATAGCAACATGAAATGTTATAAAGGAGCTCTTTTCATTTTATCAGTGCAATTTGTTGCCAATAATTTACTATGTTTCATTAACATTTTACGAACGTTGCCGAGAAAAATTTTTGAATGTATCTTTACTGTCTCACTGCAACATAAATTTGTAAGGTTAAATAATTATTTCATGAAAGTTTTAGAATTGTTCCAGTAGAATGTTTCTCATTGCAACCTCCTTGCCCCATTACAAGGGTACACATATACACTAGAGGTGTGAAATATTGATATTTTTTCGTATCGATAATATTTCAGGGAAAATGTCGATACGTATTGATATTTTTCCTACATCTAATTTCCTACCAAAAATTGTTAATTCAACTGTACATATGGAGAATCTGTTCTTTTTTCCAAAAAAGTGTGAACTTATTTCATGGTAGATCCAGAATAAAGACAGAAATGTATAAAAAAAGTTTAAAAATTTTCCCAGTTCTTTTGCAATCAAAAAAATGTTTCAAGAGAAAGTGCAAGCAAAACAAAATAAAAAAATACTATCAGTTAACACACAATGAATTCCAAATTCATCGTATGTGAAACAGCCAGAATTTTCTGTGGGGTTGTTCTACATCTTCTATTAATTTAGCGCAGAAAATTTAGGTGTCGTAGTTTAGAAAAATCTGTCATTTTCTAAATGTCGCTGATACTTTGGTAACAGTCAGCACTTGAGAAAGCAAAAAAAAAAAAAAAAAAAAACCCTAAAAATTTAGTCAATATCCAATGAGCCCAAACGAGTTTACGCTAGTTAGAAATTCAAAAATTACTGACTCAATTAGCCTAGTTCTGTCTCTTACCAAAATGACATGGACTGAGTGACAATGACGTAATATCCACCTTCTACACTTTTTTCTGAACAAGTTTGCACTAAATTCAAAATAAGGCCAACACTTTACACGACGTTCGAAACGAATATGTTTATATCCATTGTTGAAAGATAAAATCTTCGAAATTCATTGAAATAAAACTTACAAATGCCATTAAAGATGTCTTGTAATTTTTAAATATAATTATAACTTTAAAATTTTAGCAGTAAAACTTGAGAAAAAAACTGATAAAAAATATCGATTAAACACAGGAAAATATTAATATTTCTACCGATATTTTTCACACCACTAGTATATACCAGAATCGTCGACTGACACGTAAATTTTTTCGAACCATTAAAAATATATTTTTTGAATTTTCATTTTCTACAGTTTCTCACGTGGGTTAGTGAACACAGTAGATTCCAGTGCAGTAACGGTGGCGGAATCATTTGGACAATGTGGGGGACCTTAGAAAAGGCATGCCACTTTGTATGCTGGTAACAGAAGGGTAAACTCCATAAGGTGGGACGTTGCCTCAACTACTTCATCCCCCCACCATTATTGCCGCCAAAATGACATACCATGAACCAGCCCTCCCACATCTGCCTAAAAGATTCCACCACCTATGCAATGAGTGAATCTAGTACTGTGTGATTTTAGTATCTGAACTCATTGAAATTAAAAACATGTCGAATCGAAAAATAATATTATTCTTAAAAACATTAAAAAATATCGGTAAACCTAACAAACCATTTAACAAATAAAAATTGAAAAAATAAAAATAAATAAATTTTCTAAAATTTTGAACCTGCTAGGATTGGAACCTGCTACTATTGGAGAGTAGTAATCTTACCATAGCATCACTGCAGCTACACAATGAAACTGATATTATAACACTATATTGATCTGAAAAGACATTATAACAACTAAGATGGTTCAAAGAAATTTTCCTGTCAGTCACAAACATTATCTGTGAGTTTCTAGTATATTACTATTCTTTTTTTTTTTAGACTTTTTGGAATGAGATAAAATTTTAATGAATCATTATTGGAAAATTATTGAAAATGTTTTAAATATCAATTCTATCATGTTTTCTAGCTGTCATCTATAAGCTTTTTTGTACGTTGGACAAATGTTATGAAATTGATACAATGTTACAGTGAATGAAATTGTCTTGTGCGCCACTTTGAAAAATACTGCCACATTGAAAAATCATGATGTCATTTATGGATAAATGTTACGTTCTATCACAGATGTGACAAACACCTTTTTATCCTTGCCAACTGGGTTTCTTACAAGAGCTAGGGAATTCACCAAATCCGGTATTCTCACTTTCCAAAACCACACATACAATACCTTTTCTTCTTCTCAAACCATGAAATTAAATTCGTAAGAACTTTTTTTGGATTGATGAAAAAATCATTCTTGTTTGAATCACGTAAATTCTGCGGCGGATTCAAAGCGGAATGTCAGAAGAGGTCATCTTCAAATGGCGATTTTCATTAGTGCGAGTGGAGCGGTTAAAAAATTTTTGTATAGTTTTTCCGCATTTTTTAAAATTTGAGTCGCATTTTCTTACTAATTTGAGAAGTATGTCCTCTTAGCCACGCCTCCGAATCAGTTTTAAAAATGGACAAACCAAGGGTGCTACGTAGAGGAATAGAGCGTTATCGCGGTTTTCTGACAGTGAATTGACGTATCCGATAAATAGTTTCTGTTATACAGAATATATGTACCTATACAATCTGAGTAACCATTGCAACTATTTCATCTTGGAGTACTAAAGACAAAATGTAGATACGTATTAAAACAAATTTTCCACCAAATATAGCATTAACCAGTTTCTCTAAATTTATTTATAACAGGAGAATACAAGAATTCCAATATTCTCTTTCAACTACAATCGACTTTACTAGAAAATACGAGTATTTTTTCTTTAGCAAATTTTGGGTAAGGTTCTTAAGGGTTCAGTGTCATCATGCGGTAGAAAAATCAACTTGAAACTAGATGTCTAGATAAGTTTCATTCAGGCTTTGTCGACACATAATTAAAATTCGGCCCACTAGGTATTCAAAAGTAATTTCAAACTTCTTTTTTAACACACAGGTCAGAAACAAGAATCAAAACTAATTTAAAATGAAATACCTTTTGGTTTAGTTTATCTAGATCTAGTTTTAGTCATAAGGCCCGGGTAAAAACAATGTACGTTACACTATAAAAAGTTTACATCAGATTTTCCCCATTAGGAGTCTTAGAAAAACTTGAAAACATCCGATGATATTACTGTTTGGAATGAGGTACCGCACCTAATCAGTAGTTATACCTACATCAAATCCGAGAAATATAGTGATAAATTACATTCTTTCAAGTAGCACTTATATCAGAAGAAATTGATCGAATGTAAAATTAAAATACTCTGACTACTTGTCCTCGGAAACAAGTTAATGATTATATATGGTACTTTTGTAATGAACTAACTAATTGCGAATTTGGCCTGCGTAAAATTTATTAGGTAGTGTACTGTATGGAACACTTTTCAGTAAAACAATAGTGGACTCGCACCAAAACAGTGGGAATACCAAAGAAAAAACAAATAAAAACACAGAAGGAAGCAATATTTTGTGGATGGAATGAGCAATTCAAGTCAGACGATAAACGGAATAAATTTTTCAGAAATTGTTGCTACACCCGAACAGAAACTTCAAAAGTCTCTAATTCAAGGCTTGATACTAAAATTCATAACAAATGCATTCGATACATGAACCGAATATGTTCAGCAATACTTTCAGTATATCCTGTTCCTCCTCGTTGCTAAACATTACCTTTGATGAAATGCAAAATCGCCATATAATCCGTCTTGAAAATTACTCCGGCTACGCCACTGAAAACATAGCTTTGAATGGAAACAGTTGGCACATCTGAAGTACGTGCCTTCAACACGCGCGTTCATCATTATAGTTCTCCCACACATTGAGAATTGTAAACAGGTACACGATTCATGACGAGATCACACACGCTTATACAGTAGAGCAGTAAAAATATACGCATTAAATGGAAAAAGAAAAGCGTTCCAGACGTCGGTGTAATGCACGTGCCAATGGCAACGTGGAAAAAACATCGAGAAAAAACAAGAAGAAAAAAGAGAAAAAAAATAGTAAAAAAAATGGAATCCAAAGCTGCAACTCCAAACGAGGCTGCTGAGGTACGCGTCACAACACACGTCACGGGCTGATACCACCGTTATCATACCGCTTTACGGCTCATAGATTTACTTCTTTCTGTTTTTTGACACTGAAAGTGAAATTCGAAGCATTACAGTATGCAACGAATAAGAAGTGAAATGTTATCGTAAAACTGGGTTAAAAAGCGTTTTACACGGATTATTCTAATTGTTTAAATTAATAAAATAATTTTTTACTCATAACAGTGCCTCTTTCATTTGTTAGCAAGATTTGGCTACTAATAGGGTTTAGAGGACCACCTAGTTCATTAGTTTATCATCTTTTTTTACACTTGACAACGGTTCATTATTCAAAAAAATAAGTACCAACCTATATTAATTTTTTTTTTCTTTCAAGTAGATATTAGTTGAAAAGTTAGAATTCATAGTGAATATCAGATTTAAACTTTGTTTCGTTTACAAAACACATATTATTCTCCTATTTCCAGTTAAGGAAGATGAATAATGAGATAGACTAGGTACTTCAATTTTTCTAACGCTATACCTTGACAAATGTAAAGGCTAAAATTTCACCAAAAAGGTAACCAACATCAATACGACTGTCTTCACCCATATTGTTTCAACTTTCGAATCGAAAATATAGGTTATAACTTATAAAAACATTCAGCATTATAAGAACTTAAAAAATGATCCAAAATAGACCTACTGCGACAAAAGCGACAAAACAATCTGAACATAAACTACAAAATTCAAGTTATAAAAATCCAGCATTAAAGCTTAGAAATGCAAATCTTATAGGGAAGAAAACAAATTACTGATACAGAACCAAAAGAGTAAAAAGCTTCTCTTCATTACAGAATTTTCGTAACATTACATTTCAGTAAGGTAGTTCTATAATTTCATAAAAACAAATTTCATTTAGATGATCACCAAATAAATAATAGACTTAGGTACTCCTTCTTTTTCTGAAACGTGAAATCCGCCACTGTTTCATTCATTAATTTTATAATTATAGGATTATCAGTCAAATAAGAACAAAGAAAATAATAAAATACCTGCGGCAGATGAAACATGAAACAGGAAACACGTAACTAGATTGCAATGGAGTTCAAATGCAAGTTTTCTTTGCTCATGATAGACTTCAAATTTTTACATTTATGCCGCAGACTAAGCACGTGTAAGTTTGATTGGTTGCATAATTTGCATATCTGAGAAGCTTCAGCTTTGAAATAACTAAACGTAATACATTTTAGCATGGAAACATATGCAATATTCCGAGCCTCTCTAATCCAATTTTCAACCTGTTTCGTATTTCACTCAAAATCTTTAAAGTGAAAAAACAATTTCGTTTTGAAAGAGCGCTTTCAAATTACGACTGCAAATAGCAGATTGAAACGATTAGGCGCAGACAAAATTGAAACGAAAGTTTTACAGAAAAACGTCACGATTTTTCAAAGTAGGTATCTAGGTACTTTCAGAAAGAAAAAAAAAAGGTGTACTCAGTTAACATTATCAAGCTATAGGAAAAAAAAAATAACCCAACAGAAAAACTTGATTTTCCGAAAAGCATCATGATATAAATACAAGATAAAAGAGAACAAATATTAAAAGTTTTCAGTAACGTATTGCAAAGGAAAGGAAAAAAACGTGAAATTCCTTCAATTTTTCTGTGCATTAAATTCGTTTCCAAAAATTTTGCATTCTATATATTATCACATTACATGCTATCTGAATAAAGCTCAAATAATTTGGCCTCACTTCAATCAGAATCAAGGAGAGCGAATCCGGGCTCGGAGAAAATTATGTTTCTCATTTGAAAATGTATCCAAGTTGTAAGTATTTATTTATGTACGGAACTCTGAGCAAGTTAAGGGCTTAATATGAGCCAAAATCTCTCGGCCCCGGGGAATCCATCCTTTTTATCCTTCTCTCGACAGCTCAGTCTCCAACATTGCTACATTACCTGACAGATTGCGTTCAAAACCCTTCTACAGTCAATAAATACAGTGAAAATCAGTTACAACGAACTTCAAGGGACTTTTAAAATTTGTTTGTTTTAACTGATGTTTGTTGTAGCCAGAAATCAACTACAACAAACTGTTTGTTGTAACCAATTTTTTTTTTTCTATGAAAATACGTAGTATATTTATATAGTAAAATTATATTACGTCACAAACTCAAAGGCACATGTGTAAAAACTGTAAGTAAATAGGTAATATCAGGGTTCCCTGATAAATGTACTCTTTTGTAGCGTAAGTTTTTTTCTCTTTTCTGAAAAAAAAAAAAAAAAAAAAAAAAAAAAAACTGTTTTTTGGTTCAAAGTTAGCAATATACTCTTTTGGTTTCTTCTTACTAAAGAGGCCAAACTTCCATGAAAATCAACTGTTTCTTTTATTTTGACTCGAAAAATTTTGAAAAAAACGAAAAAAATGACTAGCAGGCTTGTCAATCTTTTCTTTTTCGTCTGAAAAAATCTATAAACTCTACATTACGGTATTCTATTTATACATAGGATGTATACTTTCTACGATATAAAAACAGGCGATCTGAATTAAAAAATGAACAAATAAATGAAAAAATATAAAGATAAAAGGGATAAGATTTGCCAAAATACAAGACTGTTTTTGTAAGAACGTTTGTGTACATATCACTTAGCACAGCTGAAAGAGGAAAAATACTTCCGAAAATTTATAGTTTATCAATATATTGCATCATATAAAAGACAGTCTTTCAACTAATAATGGTACTCATTTTTTCTAGTAGGATAGCATAAATAAGTCACCGCATAATTTTAAAACTGTTCAAGAAGGAAAATGTATACAACGAATCATGAATAAAGACATCGAACTTACTTAGATTCCTCCTCAATATCTTCCAATGTATCCGCTAATCCCTGATTTGCTGTTTCGGGTAATAATAAAACAGACAAACCACCGAAGACTCCTGTTAATCCCAGTATCGTCATAGGTAAATGGTAATTCATAGCAGCCTACAGATAAAAACAATATTATGTAAATAAAAAGTCATCGAATTCAAATAAGAACGTGCACACCGATAGTAACTGGAGCTCGAAAGTTATCGGGCAGGTGAACGACCCTTTATGTCTCTTCGGATTAATTCGTTGAAATACACAATATACGTAAGTAGCTTACCATATTCCACAAATATGGCACAATCATAAGCGCGATACCAGCGGGTACATTAGATGAGCCAACTCCTAGATTTCGAATCACGGTAGGAAAAAGTTCGGCTGTGAAAACTGGCATTATCACGTTCGAAGAAGAAACGGAAAATTTGCCAAGCATAGCTAATGTAATGGTTAACCATACCCACGAGTCACCACCGCTGACAGTACTGCCTAATCAAAAAATAAAATTAAAAGTTGGTTTACAGAATCTAAACTTAGTGTAGGTACATACATACATATACATATATACTAATTTTGCAGGACAAGGTACTCACTTATTGGTACAATAATCGTGAGGAAGCAAGCAAAACCGGAGCACACCAACGTTAAACAAAGTGGTACCCGGCGTCCCATTTTCAACAAAATTATAATACTCAATCCGATAGCAGGTATTTCGACGGCTCCTAAAACAATGAAACAAAATTTATTAATATAGCTAAATATATGCCGTACTTATACGTAAGATTGGATCTAGACAGAAAAGTATCATCAATTTAGATAATCAAAATTGGAACATAAATAAAAACCAATGGAAAAGAAAATGAACGAATGAGACAAACTGTATCGAAACTATTTTACAAAAAGTTAAGGAAGAATATTGCGTTCACTATTTCTTGACCGAATAAAAATAATGAAAAAAAAAAAATCATACGAGCAAAATTAGATGAAAAATAAATGGTTTCTCATCGATTTTTCACCTTTATAGCAGTCTATTACTGAATTCGAGTATTCCTGAATATTTCACAAAATTGTACGGATCGTAGGCCGACATAATGATTTATTCAAGGAATTAAAAGGTATATTTAGAGTAAGCACTAATACTCTTTGCGTTAACTAACAAATTAGGTTTCGAATCTGCTACGTTTCACTGCACATACATACAAGGATTTTATGCAAAAATTACCAAATAAACATATTTTAAATCTTCATGAGAAGATGCTCAAATAAATTTACAGGCTTGGAAGCTGGAGAAGGCAAGACTAGTATTAGGCGTGAGGTTTACGTTATTCGTAGATGTAAACAAAGGTAATTTGTGAATTCATTGAATGGCAGAAATAAACGTTAAGCAATAATTCATTTCAACAGACTCGTAAGAAAGTTTCGCGTCTCCCAATGATTTACCGAATTATAGCGCTTCTTGGAATAACTAAATTTTTGAAAACAAATGAAACCGACTGCGTGTAGGGACATAAAACATAATAGAACTAAAATGCTGAAAACAAGTTTTTCAGGTTTTATAATAACAATTTTTTTACAAAGTGGAATTACAATTAACGCAGTTGCTGGCAGAAATGCCTCCCAAGTCACATGTCATAAATATATAATACAAGAGTTTTGAATGAAGCAATTAACATCCCTTTACATGAAATATTTCCCTGATGCAATTTTTGGTAAATTTAACATGGATTTGACAACCTTGAAAAACACAGGATTATTTCATATATTCAAAACATTAGGGGGTTTTATTTGTTAAGAATGTTTAAATTCCTTAGATGTGCTGTTGAGAACTCTCCACTTTCCATTTGATTTCAATAAATTTCATATTATGCTTAATGATAGGTACTTATGAAATCAACATTAATTTTAATTAGTGAGAACCAAACCGTATTGATTTTCATATTAATATCATAAGTTATTTCTGCCAGCGACTGTGTTAGTTGTAATTCTACTTTGTAAAAAAATTACTATTATAAAACCTGGAAAACTTGTTTTCAACATTTTAGTTTTATTATCTTTCATGTCCCTATGCGCAGTCAGTTTCATTTTTTTTTTTAAATTTAATTATTTGAATAATTTTTTATGAAGTGCAAAATGAAAGTTTCTAGCAGTTTTTCACAATAAGAAGAATTTACTTTAGAAATGACAGATAATTGTTGATATTGTAATATTTGGACAAAATTGAATTTAATTTTCAGCCTATTATTTTTTTCTCAACTACTGCAATTCAAATTTATTTATTGGTCAACAACCAAATTCCAATCAAATGCAAGGAAAACAAATTCAAAGCTAAAAATTGATTTTCAATACTGTTAGATCTACTATATTGGACTATATTAATAGTAATAGTAAAAATGATTTAACAAAAAGGCATATCAAAAAACTTATGCTATGATGTATCACAAAATAAAATGTAGAAACTTAAAATTGAGCCCCTTTAAGGGGCCAATGGCAGTTGAAGAATGGGTTGAATACAAAAATGAACACCAAATTCGGACTCAACACCTCAAAAAACATATTTGGTGATGTATCACACAATAAAATGTGAAAACTCAACATTAACCCCTTTTGAGGCCCATTGGGGGTTGAAAAATGGGTCAAAAGGAAAAATGAACACCAAATTTGGACTCAGTGCCTCAAACAAAATATTTTGATGATGTATCACACAATAAAATGTGGAAACTCAAAACTGACACCATTTATGGCTGATTGGGGGTTGAGGAATGGGTCAAAATGGAATAATGAATGGCAAATTCGGACTCACTACCTCATAAAACATATTTGATGATATATCATACATTAAAATGTGAAAACTCAAAATTAATTCCATTTTTGAGCCCATTGGGGGCTGAAGAATAGGTCAAATGTAAAAATGAACATCAAATTTGGACTCAGCACCTTAGAAAACATATTTGGTGATGTATCTGACAGTAAAATATCAAAACTCAAAATTTTGCTGATGGAATGTTTATATATGCATAAGTAAGGAAGGGTATACCTATAATACTGAGAGAATGGTGTTATCTGAAATATTTATGTAACCAGAAGAAGTACTATATCCTAGACACTTTGGGTGATCCAATGAGGATGCGTGATTCCGTTTTATTTGGAATTGGGGCTAGTGATTGGTCATCTCACTTTTTTGATGAAAAAAATTCCCAAATTTTGAATCTAATTTTTGGGTCATCTATGAGGAATTTTTCGGATTTCTTTGGCCAGTAATACTCACCGAAAAAATACCAATTTTTTTAACCATTGTAGGTAGATGCTACCTACACGGGGTTCATGGAACCTAAGAGGGAGACAGTGGTTTACGTGCGGAGCAACCAAATTATTTCTTGGTATCGGTAGCCAGCCGGTTTAAGTGCCTAACCGTACACAAAGCGTACTTCCTAACTGGGGCAATCGTCCAAAGGCGATGTGGTACCATATACGGACCACAGCATGTATACTGTCAGTGAGTATGTAAATATTACATACTCACTTGCCTCAGTTTACCAACTCAACGGTAAACACAGAAGCGCATCGTCTGTATGAGTGTATACAGACGATGTACTTTGTTTAATGTGCAATGCACAATTAGTATGGGTCACGGACTTTGGTCTGCGACCCGTCTGTCAATGCAGGGCCGAGCCCTGAGGGAGGCAAAGAGGGAAACATCCCCACAGCCACTCCCCCCTAGTATTTTTGTACAAAAAGACTAAGTCCAGTCATACCCTAAAAGTTGGGGGGACGTTGGACTGAAGATTGTCCGGTGGGATTACATCCTCTGTATGACCTAGCTCCTCCAAAGAGGATATCGCGGAGGGCCTGGCCTAAGGCATGGCCAATAAAAGTCCCCGCATTATAATTGAGGATTCTCCTCTGGTTATAGTTAGCACGAGATTGTGCTCCTCTTTTCTTATTTTTATGCCGGATCACCTGAGTGGAATTTCTGGAATTCATATTTGGGATAGAATTCCGTTGTTGGACGAAAGGCTGGAGTTGGGTTTCCGGTCTATGGACCGTGATTTTGGAGCGAGAAGGCTGAATGCTCCTAGATGGGTCCACGTCCATGGGGGTAATCATGGATCATGAAGCATCCGAGGTCTCGCCGATAGGAAGGTGGCGAGGAAGAGGTTTGGTCATTTTAGCTAAGACTAAACTGACCTCAGGCTTTGGAGTGGAACTCAAAGTGAGATTGCTCTCTGAAGAAGAAAGTTGGGAAAGCATGATGTCATGCTCCCGATTGTTCTGTTCCTGCTCTTCTGCGAGGAGGGCTTCCTCATAGTCGAGCAAAGGTTCAGAATTGGAAGACATTTTTCGGTAAGATGCAAGGTGTCAGTTATGACAATTGGAAAATAAGAAAATTTTCAAAAGCGATTTTGGCACAGAAAATAGGTGTTCGAATTGAACAATTTTTAGAAATTCAGAATGCGATGATGCTCGGAGCGTATTTGACAAACGAATGATTGTGTATCGCTCTTGGCTATTTCATTTGGTACAAATTTGTCGTCGAGTTTATCATAATTCATCTCAGTATAATAGATTTAGTATTTTCCCACCATTAAGAAATTCCCACATAGAAGTTTCTACGAGCAAAATTCGTTTATTTAAATTACCACGTGCTTTTATGTGGGTCAACGTATTCGAGTGAATGAACTTTTATTCTTTTATATAGGTCAATGCGATAAGGAATGGTGGTGCGACGTTGTGGTATGTTCTGTGATAAGGATGTGTGTCATTGCAGTTGCACTGTTTCTCATTGTTCGTCAGCTGATTTCTGTTTTTATAAAAACTCACGTGAATTTATTTTGAATTTCACGATAGATGTTTTATTTTCGAGCTGATTTATTTTTGCATTTTTCTTCTCTACATCTAGGTTCGAATCCTGGAAGCGGAAGATTTATTTTTGATTTTTATGACCATTTTTTGATGTTTTAATTTTTGTTTAACCTTCTGCTATGTTTTGAAGCAGGGGTTGATGGTGAATAAATTTATTTTGCTTTTTTATAACCATTTATTTTTCTATGGTTTAAGAATTTGGTGGTTTTCGTATGAGTGAATTTTGTAATTGTGATCATGTTTTGGTTTAGCTATTTTTGGTGTTGAGCTAACCTTTCTGATCTACGACTCGGAATTTGATTTTGTTTTTTATAACTACCTTTAGGCCTGCCTCTTTTATTAGGCTTTATAGGCGCTTTTGGATCGTAGTAATATTTGTATACACTGTCATCGAATTTGACAACTTTTTTGGATTTGGATTTTTCAACCGTTTTTTCCAAATTTGGTTTTGGTACATCGCTATACATTTCTTGTACTATTTCTGGCTGTGTTAGTAGCTTTTGAGTGTCCGTATTTTGTTCGATAATTTCTTGTGGATCTTTGACTATGTTTATGTCAGTATCCATATCTTTTTCCTTGCAATTTTTTATGACATTGACTTTATCATCTGCTATTAAGAATGCAGGTTTTACACGATCTATTGAGACTTTTTTCTCTTTATCGGCTATGAGTAGGGTAAACGTTTTTTCTGTTCTATCCACTACTTTATAGGGACCAGTGTAGGGTTTCTGCAATGCCTTTTTCATCCCTTCTTCTTGTAAGAACACGTGTGTAGTTGTCACTAAGTGTCTCGAGACATAGGTTTTAGGTTTGCCATGAGTTCAGCTTGTTTTAAAAATTGACTTGCGTCGTCTTTTATGTTTTGTACTAATGTTTCGGGGTTAATTTCTTTGGTTTCATAGAAAAAGTCCTCTGGTAAGCGCAATTCCTCTCCGAGTGCTAATTGAGCAGCTGAGTGTCCAGTATCTGTTTGCAAGGCTGATCGGAGGCCTAATAAGATGGTTGGTAGCCTATCAATCTATCTTTTGGTGTCGTATGCCATAATTGTGGCTTTTAGAGCCCTATGCCACCATTCCACTTTCCCGTTAGATTGTGGGTGGTAAGTGGTGGTGGACCAGTGTTCCGCACCCAAGGTCTTTACTAGTTTGTTGAATATTTGGCTTTCGAATTGTCGACCTTGGTCTGTAGTTATGCTTTGGGGCACACCATATCTAGCAATCTACGTTGAATATATTTCTGCAGCCACTGTTGGGGCTGAAATTTCTGTGAGTGGAATTGCTTCAGGCCAGCGAGTAGCTCAGTCTATAATGGTCAGCTGATACTTGTAGCTACAAGAAGGTGGTAAAGGATCAAGTAAGTCTACGTGAATGTGTTTGAATCTGTCAGTATGTCTAAATTTCCCAAGTTTCGATTTTGTGTGTCTGCCAATTTTAGATTTCTAGCAATTTAGACAAGCACGGGCCCAGTTGTTACAATCTTTTTTTATATTGGGCAATACAAATCTCAAGGTCATTAATTTAGTTGTACTCCTAGGTCCAGTGTGTGATAAGTTATGAACACTGTCGAACTCCATTTTCCTATATTTTTGTGGAATGTAAGGTCGTTCTTGTCCTTGGGACACATCACATGTTAACATGATTTTTGTGCCAGGGAGTTTCTATTGTCTCAGTTGTAGACTTGATTTGTCTGAAGATATCAATTTTAATTCTTCATCCCCTAGCTGTTCAATAGCTATTTTGGCATAGGGTAACTGAGATGGCACTGAGACAGATTCTATTTGGCTCAGAGCATCAGCGGGTGTATTTAATTCCCCTTTTATATACCTGATGTCTGTTGTAAATTGGCCTATGAATTCTAAGTGTCTCATTTGCCTTGGCGATGCATGTTCTGCTCTCTGCTGGAATGAATGTGTGATAGGTAGGTGTTCTGTATACACAGTAAAAGTTCTACCTTCTACATTATGCCTAAAGTGCCTGATTGCAGCATTTATTGCCAATAGCTCCCTGTCGTACGTACTATAATTTTTCTCAGCCTTTGATAGTTTCCTCGAGAAAAATGCTAAAGGCTGGTTTTGATCATTATCAATTTGGTACAAAGTTGCACCAATTACAAAGTCTGACGCGTCTGTTGCTATGCATAATGGCAGACTGTTATCTGGGTGAGCTAATAATGTCGTGTTAGCCAGCATATTTTTGACATTGTCAAATGCTAAGTTGGCTTCTACTGCCCATATGACAGGAGTATTGTCGCGTTTTTTATTTGTTTTTATCAAATCGAATAATTTGCCTTGTTCAGCCGCTGCGCTTTTTATGCAACGTTGATAGAAATTTGTCATCCCTAAAAATCATCTCAATTCAGCGACTGTTTTTGGTTTAGGGAAGTTTATTATTGGCTCAACCCGGACTTTTTGAGGGGCAATTCCAGCAGAAGTAATGTTGTACCCGAGAAAATCAATATTTGGTTTTGCATATTCGCATTCACCGGGATTGATAGTTAAACAGGCAGTGTGCAGATGCTGTAATACAGTTCTCACTTTCTTCTCCTACACTTCAATGCATCCACTGGAGCATATGCAGATATCATCTATGTATGCATAGGCATATGGTATGTCTCTCAATACACCATTTATAAATCGCTGGAATGTCTGTGCAGAATTTCTTAATCCAAATGGCATTCGAAGATATTCGAAGAGGCCAAATGGAGTTATTAGTGCCATTTTTTCAATATGGTTTTTAGCCATAGGTATCTGGTGGAAAGCCCAATTAATATCAATTTTGGTAAATAGATCTTCTCCTTTCATGTTTATATTAAAATCCATGATATTAGGAACTGGATATCTATCTAGTTTTGTTTGAGCATTTATGCGTCTGTAGTCACCTACTACTCGCCATTTTCCACCTGGCTTAGGGATGATATGAATGGGTGAGCTCCATGAGCTATTTGAGGGTCTACAAACTCCTTCTTTTACCATTCTGTCAAATGCATCCTTAGCCACTTTTATTCTATCTGGAGCTAAACGTCTTGCTTTTGCTACGCAGGGTTGTCCTACAGTTTCTATTATATGAACTGTGTCATGTTTATATGTAGGATTTGGATTAAAAGTTGGTTCGGTGATACCAGGAAAATCTTTCAATATGTCAACAAATTTATCATTTGATTGCGTGCACGCATTAATTATATTAATTATTTGATAATTTTTAGTTTTTCCTTTTATGTGTTCACCAGTTGTAGCGTCTATTAATTGTTTATTTTTAAGATCAATCAATAGTCCATAATAGGCTAAGAAATCTGCTCCTAATATAGGGTATTTGACATCAGCTATGATGAAAGTCCATTTCATTGGTTTGTTAAAACCTATATTTACTTTGCATTTTTTAATTCCATATGCAGAGAAATTATGGTTATCTACTGCATTTAATTGGGATTTCGGAGTGTTATTCTTGTGCTTGATCTTGGCTGGCAGTAAGCTTATATCTGCGCTTGAGTAAGCAAGAAATTCCCTCCTTTTTGACCTGTCCTGTATGAACAGGCAGCGAGAGTAGTTATCTGAGGGGTTGGTTGCCGCTGATACGACCCCTCTCTCTAGTTTGACTTACTGGGAGATTTTTGATTGTCTCTAACCTTATCCAATTCAGAGAGCAATTCCTTTTTCTTTTGCTCATCTTTGATCATCCTTTCGGCATAGAATTGGCAGGTTATTTTGCAAGTCCTGGCATTTTCTCCCCATTTATTATGGTGGAAGCAATAGTCTTCACGCCAATTCGGATTTTTGTATTTGGGTCTAGATTTAGACCTTGGTGGTGTTCTGCCAGGGCTGTTTTTTCTGCTATTATTTCTGCGGTCACGAGATCTAGAGTCTCGTTCTCGCCAATTTCGGTTTTTGGAACAGCTGTTTCGATTTCCATTGCTGCTGTTGGTGTTTTTATGTTCCATTTTCAAAGCAGCAATTTCAGCTCTAAGTTCCACTATTTTGGATTTTTCCACTGAGATGGCACTGATTGCAGTTTTACCTGTGTATTTCAGTGCCTGTTCAGCAGCTTTAGCCAAATTTATCAATGCTTCATCACTGGTAGCGTTTGTAAGATTTAGATCTCCAAATGATTGCACAACTGATGTAGGTAGTTGTTGACAAAATTGGTCAGCTATTACCAAGGGTGATACATGGTTATCCCCTTTTTTCATGAGTTTAGCCATAAATACTGTGGGCTTGTCATCTCCGATGGACATGCCTCTCATCAGTTCTCAAATTTCCTCTCGAGCGGTTATGCCAAATGCAGTTCTTATTTTATTCTGGAACCAACTTTACAAATCTTCTGCTTTGTCAGGACATTCCATGATGTCAGGACAAGCTTTTATGATTTGTGTAGGCATATTTCCACACAATTGTCTGTATCTGTGCTCTTGAGGAATCTCCTCGAGTTGGATACAGCCAGTTAGTTGTATAAACCAGGATTCTACATCCTTTGGGAGAAACTCTGGTAGTTAGATCTGTTTTTTGAGTGTATTTTTAGCGTTTTCTTCGACCTTTTTTTTGTCGTACTCCGATATTGCCTTGGCTACGATCTCCTTCATATATTGATCGAACAGCTCTTTTTCTATCTGAGCCTGTTTCTCAGCCAGTAACCAACGTACTTTTTCCTCTAGATTTTCAGTCGAAGTTCCAAGCATTTTAGTTTCGTCGTTTTTTAGCATTATTTTTCGTATTATTTTTCTGTTTCTTAATTTTTGGAAATCCAGCTTAACCGAATTTGCAGCAGACATTATTGTAGGACTATTTCCTATCTAGCAGATGTATATGCGTGTTCTACCGAGATTTCGTTGACCCGTCCAGTTATGGGGCAACGTTTATTTGGTATAGGGGGTAAATTTCCCACTCCTTAGTCGACTAATAGTCACCTAAGTCACATTAGCTATGTCGCATCCAAGCCGCACTTATCAGCAGAGCAATTTCTCGCTTGTAGAGCATTTTCACGCCTGAACCACTGTAGCAACGTCGAGGTCACCACTGTGGCTTGTTTGGTGTAGGTAGATGCTACCTACATGGGGTTCATGGAACCCAAGAGGGAGACAGTGGTTTATGTGTGGGGCAACTGAATTATTTCTCGGTATTGGTAGCCAGCCGGTTTAAATGCCTAACTGTACACAAAGCGTACTTCCTAACTGGGGCAATTGTCCAAAGGCGATGCGGTACCATATACGGACCACAGCACGTATACTGTCAGTGAGTATGTAAATATTACATACTCACTTGCCTCAGTTTACCGCCTCAACGGTAAACACAGAAACGCATCGTCTGTATGAGTGCATACAGACGATGTACTTTGTTTAACGTGCAATGCACAATTAGTATGGGTTGTGGACTTTGGTCTGCAACCCGTCTGTCAACACAGGGCTGAGCCCTGATTGAGGCAAAGAGGGAAACGTCCCCACAACCATCATTCATATTTTTACGATGAATATTGAATGCTGCAGAGTGGCACAAAATTTCATTAGATTGAAAGGAACCGGTCAAACAAAATACTTTTTTTCTCACGTAGTCGGTAAAAATAACTTCAACTGTTTTATTAAAATTAAAAAAATCTTACCAGAAACTATCGAATTAACGTACACATCGCCGCCGATGTTGGACAGATTCAATACAAGACCATAATACACTAAATACACGCTGAACCATACTATGTACAAAACTATCGATATCAATCGAATCGTTGGTGTTCGAAACAAATCTAAAACACGTCCTTTAGGCTTATCTGAAGCGTCTACGGAAGAAATATTCTGTAATTATAAAAAAATAAACTTATACATATAATTAATAAATAAATGAATTAATCGATAAAAAATTCATCGATATAATCAAACATCCTTAGGGGCTGCGCAAAGCGTTGTTGATAAGGGCGTTGAAATCGGACAATTTTTAAAACACCTCAAAAAAATTGGAATTTTTACTAAAAAAACCAAAAAAAAAAAAGTATACTGTTTATTGAAGGAGCAAAAAAATAAATAAATAAAAAGGTCACCAAATAGTTTGGCCCAAGGTGGGTGTCACACCCCTCATTCCCTCTTCGCTTGGAATCTAAACATCCTCTCAAAAATGGGTTAAGTATTATAAGTTTATAATAGAAATTTTAGTGAATGGTAAAAGGTTACAGGAGACGAAAATGACATTCCACAAGTTAATCATGTAAGTTTTGTTTTTGATTCCACCAAAAAAAAGCTACCGTTTCTAATTATGGTGTATTAAAAAGTATCAAACCTGTTTCAGGATTTTGTCAATGTTTGAAGGTAAGGCGCATTTATTAACTCGAGCTGCCTCTTTCAGAACGTCCATCACTTCGTCAATCTTGCCCATTGTCAACAACCATCGAGGCGATTCTGGAAGAATCCTATGAAAAAACCATTCGAACATAAATCAGTGGAATTAAAAAAATTATGAAAAGCATGAAAAAAACAAAAGTCAGCCTTGATTACATACCACCACATCCCAAGAAACAAGATGGAGGGAAGTGTAATAGCTAATTGCAACGTTCGCCATCCATGACTTATATAGGCTATGCCAGCTATGGTAATATAACTCAAGGGGACCGGAAACATATACGAAACACCAGATATAGTCAACCATTTTCCTCCGACCAACTCCATGCCTGAATAAAAAAGATCATTAAGCATTGCTCATGATAGGAGGCTGTAGGGAATGTGTATCATTGCAAAAATATCAACCTGAATTAATTACAGAGCAAATAGGCAACAACCATTGTCACATGGATAAGACTGCTGATTTTTCCAACTCAATCTCAAGTAAGTGTGCCAGGTTCAAACACCACTAGCAGCAACACCTACATACTAATGACCTCCGAAATTTTATGCATACATATTCTCCTCATAAAATAAAAATTGCATTTAAGATGCACTAGAGTCCATACACCCCACAAGGGACTAACCAAAAATTAAATAAAAATTAAATAGGTCTGTGGGCATGAATAGTGAGCATGATTTGCCTAAAATGCCGATATTAATGCAGAAATGGAGTCTGGTAAATCAACGCCATCTATCAGTATGATAATAAAACAGAGTGACTGTACTTCACCCTCATCCAGCACCTAAATCAATAAAAGTAATTTACTGTTGCCGTTGGTCGATAACTAGTTGGCTTCATTTGGATGTACGAAGTGTTAAAGATGGGTTTATGAAAGTTGACAACATTGTAGCAGCTATAACGATATGTCCAAAGCTCGCCTATGCTCCATATCATTCCCAACCACCACAGTTGATGTATTATCTGTTCAACTTGAACAAACCAGAGGAGGAGTGTGGTAGAGAATGGGTATCATTGCAAACATATCAACCTGAATTAACTAAAGAGCAAGTGGGCAGAAACTGTAACAACATGGATAAGACAACTGATTTTTCCTATTTGATCTCATGTAGTTGTGCCAAGTTCAAACCCCATTAGCATCAACACCTACAAAGGCCAAAATCAACAAAATAAATAAAATAAAAATTTTGAAAAATAAGGTGCAAAAGCTGATGGAAATCTGATTTTGTTTTATGTGAAGCAAGTTATATTGCCTATATTCTTGTGAATGTGACTGTTTTGATAGCCAGAAAAAAAATTCAAAGTTAAATATAATTAGTTTAGAATTCTAGGACTGAAAAAAGTCGTAAATAAGACGAAATTAACTGAGGGACTACTGCATGGTCTGAAATGCATCTATTTCAATTAGAAAGTCAATTTGAATACAACCAAACTCATCGATAAAAAAAAAGTGAAAATCTCTTCCGCGCATCAATCACGCGATGAGTGGGTATCTTTTAATGGTGTCAAATTTTGTAATGGCTGCCATTTAAAAATTTGGAAACCGATTTTTTTCAAATTTAAGATCAAGTCAGTCCTAAACAGTATCTAACTACCATAAAAATTTCAGACCAAAATCTCTCAATTTACGAGAGTTATAGGTGTGAAAACATGATTGGTTAGCAAAACATTGAGAACCCCTCCCACCAAAACTAGCAGATGAATTTTAAAAATTTTAAATATGACAGTTGTATTTTCCTTGGAAAATGGAAAATACACACGACCAATACAAAAATTCATCGCTGTTCATTTCTAATTAATTTTCTACAACTCCCATTCTGAAATGAGAAAACAATGAAACGTTATGCCTAACCATTTCCCGATTTGAACAAAACATAATTAGTTTCAATTCCTTTGTTCCCTTCTCAAATAAGTCGAATTTAATAATAAACAGGATAAAATTAGAAAATGTTCGAAATATTCATTTCACAAAATAATTATATCTTCCTCTTTATAACGCGCGAAATCCGCATTATCTGAAAAGTCAAAAGGACAATCATAGCCTGAATCTGAACAGAGATAATTACAGAAACAGGAAACAGGTACATCAAAATTATTAATTTCTGCTTAAAGTGCATTTCTCTTTTCCGCTAATGCAATACTCTCATTGAATTGGTCTCAACTCGAGTAACTTCAGGTTCGTTAATTAACTTTCAGACTGAAGACCTTGCACGAGTGAAGAATGCAAAAAAATTAATTAATTGCACCTCAGTAGTACACTAAACTTTAAAAATGATCGACTTTTTCCATTCATGCATAGGAAGTGCCTCGAGTAAATATGGATTCGTATATATTATTCGTCTAAAACGGAAGCTGTCCAATCGAATTTTCAATCAAATGGGTTTCCTGTTACTGAATTTTCTTGATAATTTTTTTTTCCCAAAAAATATTTCATACAGGTATATTATATAATCATAAATTCATAATTGTTCAAATAGTTCGTCAACAGTTTCGCAAACAAAAATTTAAAAATAAAGGTTAAATATTTCTGATTTTAATTTTCCACCACTGAAAAGCTGATAAGGGATCTAATGTAAAAATTAATTCAAAATTCGGAAAAATAAACTCCAATTAGGATGTTTTTCTTTTCAAGTTCATACAGGTTGCTCAAAAAAAAAAAAAAAAAAGTACAATTTAAAAATGAAACATGTCTTGGCATCAGTTACATGCTCGAAAAATAATACAAAATTAAACCATAATTATTAATTAATACGGTCGGTATCCAATAATGATCACGAAAAATGACCTGCGGTTTGAAGCAAATATATATATAATTAAGAACAGCATAAGCATTGATAACTGATTAATTGCGGACAAATTAAAAACAAGGAAATCATGGTACGAAATTAGACAAAAATAAAAGAGAACTGGGGTAAACTTACACAAAATAAGGCCGCTGAAAACAATGCTGACACAGACAAAACCTAAAATAGCTCGCAGAACTAAATACAGTTCGAACCACGGAGATATGGCAACTAAGATGCCCAAAAGAATTTGAAGGAGAAGCGACGCCATTAATGTTTTCTTTCTTCCGAATCTAAAACCAAAGATTCAAAAATGCACAATGAAAATTTTAATTGAAATAATTCTTTATATGGTAAATTGATTTTTTATATAGGTATTCAAAACAAGCCATTAAAAAAAATAAAAAATAAAACTGACTGCGTACGTATCTCGCAGCTCTTAAACAGATCTTCCATATCTTAATTTCTGTAAGGTTGTTTTTACTGCGACAAGTTAGAGAGTTGTGACTGATAATGGTGCCAAAAAGGCAGTTTTTGAGGGAATTCTATTTTTGGTTGTATGAATTTTCAAACTTCCATTACTTCTGCAATTTTAAGGTTACTTTTCTGAACAAGTTCTGTAAGACCCATTCGGTTGATAAAAGAGATTCTGGGACATTTAAAAATTTTTTTAATAATTTTAATTCTACATAGCCCTTTTAATTGTGAATATAGACCATTTATTGACATAACATTTTCATCATTTCTTAACGTACTATCCACTGGTGAAGTATGGAGGATCACTCGGAGAGCACTCTACATATATACAGTATATAAAAACTTTTGAGGGGAGGGTAGTTTTAGGGTCTGGGGAGTGGAGACCAATGATTGGAAAAACTACAGTGAAATTTTCTCGGAATTAGTGACATGCCACCCTCCGCAATAGGTAAATTATCAACAAAATCTACCCAAAAGCCCTAAATTTCATATTTAAATTATGGGGTCTCTGTAAATCTGATTTGACATGTTTTTTTTCAAGTTACCCACATTAAAAAGACAAATAGGTGTTTAAGAATTATTTTCGTAAGTTGATTATTGATTACTGTAAAAAAATCACATAAAATTTTTTAGAACTCCATAAACCGGGTCAAACACATTACCTTTATTAGGCAGAGTCGATAATAAAGATTCATTTAAACAAAAAAATTATGAATAAATAAAAATGAGAAAGTACTGAAACCTCAATACCAATGACAACTTCGATTCTAATGAAGTCAATCGCTGGCCACTTGGCCTTTAAATCTGAAACTGTTATTTTTTGGGACGTTTTTCTCTTTTTTTCTTTTTTTTCCCAAGTTATATTTACATTAACGACTTAGAAATTAAAATTGTTTACATTCTTATATTCATACGAAAATCATGGTATCCTTGAGTATATAGAAGCAAGAATGAAAATAATATTCTTAGGGTAGGCGTTAATAGATGAAATCAGCTGGAAGCTGGTAAAAGATAGTTTATCAACCAATTTTATGAATGGTTCCATTTGTTGTAGTACCGAGTTTTTAAAAGGTAAAAAAATTTGCAGAGTAATTGAAAAAGAGGGAAAGGAGGGAAAGAAAAGAACGATGACGAAAATAACCAAAAAGGAAAAACAAATTAGAATGAATTGGAAAGAAATTGAGGAACACTCGATGAGAAATGTTTTTCAAAACGTTCCAATAAAAGTTGAAACATAAAATATTATAAAAGTGGGATTTTTTAGGTAAGGTTTTTTTAAAAGAACTTTCTTTTTAATATTTTTTTTTTTTTTAGAAAATTAAAAAACCTATTTAAGTAATCTTAAAGTGTACCGTGATTCTTTCGCTACGAGGCAGATTCGAGCATTAAAAGCACAGGTGCGAAAATTTAAATAGAAAAATAATTTGTAATTCAGAACGGCAGGTGATAACGACAAAAAGAGAAGAATTTTCGTTCATTTAGAATTAAATTGTCATCTCGACGGTGTTGTCTTGCTCTAGTTTCTTTAATTTTTCCTTATTCTTTGAAACATTTCAAATTACCTTTCTACACTTCCGCAACTTCTCGTAGTGTCTTGGGGCGTGGTAATTTTTTTCCAAATGTTTTTTGGACATTCAATTTTTTTGTGAAATAGTGGGTAGACCAGTTTGGTGGAAATACGTTTGAAAATTACCAGGTCGAGGAGAAAATAAATATTGTTAAAAAATAATGAAACAAATAAGAACACAAAAAATAATTTAATTTGCAAGAAGAAGTCATGTTTTCAAATCCTTCCATTATTCAACTATAAAATACCTAAGAAAGTGGTAAAAAATATTTTTTCTTCAAGTTATTCCAATATTCGTAATACGATACTCAAAATATAAGGGAAAAACGAAGAAATTACGTAATACCGTTAATCTTACCTATCAGAAACTAGTCCTGAAAAAAATCCGCCAAGAGCAACGCCAAATAAAAACATCATTTCAGCTACGTGCCGGAGTTGCTCCTTATCACAGACCAGACTCCACTGAAAATAATAAAAAATAGAAACGACATTTAAAAATTTCAGTAAACATTATACCTACTTTGCCGTAAAGCGTACAGAATATATAATTTAGCGTAATTTTATGAGTCGGTGAAAAAAATTTAAGAAAAAAAGTGGTTGGATATTAAAATTTTAAGGACGCAATCAAATTCGAAATGCCGAAAGAAACAATCGAGCCTTAATCGACTACAAAGAGTGGCACATATATTGTTTCAACTATAAATTTTGAACAATAAAATAAAACAAAGATACGTAAGGTATACATAAATTAAGACAATAATGGTTTTAAAATGTAGGTACTAAAATTGACGAGTAATTTAATGGAGAAAATTTAATACGCAATTTTGAGAAAAATGTTTTCACCGCGAAGGAGACAACAAAAATGATCGTAAAAAATTATAACGATGTAAAGCATGACCATACTTAAGTTATAAAATTTCAATTTTCTTTAGCTTAGGTACACGAAAAGTACCGAATAGAAGAACTGAGATGAATATCATCGGAATTTAATGCCGAACGCACGAAAAATCCACTCAAAATATTCATCTTCACTCAAAAGCAGTTATATTCATTTCTGAAAACATATTTCATTGAGTTTTGTGAAATCTGTACTCAACGGAAGCATTATTGCTTTTTGAGCCGCAGGCTGTAGTATTCACTACTGTCATTGGCGAAACATGACATTCCTAGTGCGAAGAGATTTAGCTCACTCCTGCCGTCAGAAGTTGTGAACAAATTTTTACGTCATAATTCTTTTTTTGTAAAACTTCAAGGGAACTGAGGAACCACACCAATGTATTTAGTATTGAAACTCTAGACTGAATATATAAATATTCAACGATTGAAACGTAAGCAGACTTACAAGATGTCTTTCATTTTATTTGTTGATTGGAGGGAAATAAATCATTTCAATACGCACAATAATTAAAGACAATCAGATTTTCACAAACGAAGTAATGTAATGATATTTGAAAGCTGATATTAGGAATGAATAATGTCACTTTTTAATCAATGTCAAATTCTTCTAATTGTAAACTGTATGATATTGATCGCCCAGATGAGCTTTTTGGATCGAAGATCTATACACGTTTCATTCAACGTTAAAAAGGTTTTTCAAAATACTAATCAAAAAACTTGGAAGACAATTAGTATACAAGACATTATACTATTTTTTTCTTTTATAAATCGTCATAAAATTAGTTTTCGGGCCAGAAATTGATGGACATTGCATAAATCAGTCACTGAAAACCAAGAGGGTTACTCAGATTCTTCCAGTAAATAAATCACGATTAAACTAGATGATTTTTTGTTTGTACAAACGCGAACTGTGCATACATTCAACGAGAATTTACCAAATTTTTTCACAAGTGATCGTGAAACATATTTATATTTAGGCACCTACCCTAAATTAATCTGAACTAGTTACGCGTCGATTGACATTAAGAAAGAAGATTATTTTTTACTAAGTTGAAATTAACGATATACATTTTATACTTCGAAAAATAGAAACCCATCCAAATTTTCTAAAACCAAGACCGATAACAAATATTTAACAATAAAGCAAGAAAAATGAAATCCATTAACGACAAAAATTGTCTAAATTTTGAGTACAAAAATTTCTAGGTACCTCTGAAACGATAGTATCTCCAGTTCGACTGGGTCCGAATTCCCACGTATCGCATTTTCTGGTGGCATCCGGGTCGACTGACGATATAAAATCTAAATTATTGTAATTGAGATCTTTTATAATACACGGATTGTACTTGCTACCTTTCTGTAACACAAAAAACGAAATAAATTAAAATATACTAAGTAAGAAAATTTTATTCTCAACTGACATTATAATATGCACTAAAAAACAACTAGATCAGAATAGTTCTATAGGGTTGCAAATATTACCTTTTTTTGTATTAATTTGAAATATTAACGATTCAATCAATTTTAAAAATCATCTAAATAATTAAATAAAAAATGTTCAATAATTTAATTTTCATTCACAGAATTGAGCCACAAATTAGTCATAACACTTCAAGCCTCAGAAGTGCATTCAAAAAAAAAACTTCTTATCAAACATTTTGCATGAAACATTTCAGTAAAATAGAAATTAAAAATTTCACTTACGGTAGTCTTCTCGAATGTGCCGCTAATATTTATCCATTTACTGACTGGCATGTCTTTCAAATTTTGAGGTCTCGAACACCAAAATTCTCCTCCGGTATCACCTTGAAAAGTAAGAACGAAAATATGCCACGTACATGGAAAATTGAACAATGCCAGCAAAAATGTCAGTTGAAACTGCCATCGTCCAAATTCGCCAATAGCATATGAAATAGGATCGTGAATTTGTTGACGATTTTCGTTTTTTTCAGAGCCGAACGTTTTGCCTGGTAAAAAGAAAAATATATAATATTTATGCGAAACATACCTGCATAAATTTGTTCGATATGGAAAAAAAATTTTTAATTTTTAGCACGTTACGATGAGCGACTGTTTGATTAAAAAATTACGGTACTAGTTCTCTGAATACGATTTTCCACCGTAGAACTCAAAAGAAACTAGGTCTCAAAAGGAGCTGAACTCCTGACCCAACTTGGAGAGTTAATTCTGATAAAAAGTTACTTTCTATTCGCTGAAGATATAATCCAATTTTCATAACACGTACTAATCCTCATCAAAAGATTTCTTTGAAACATTTTATTTGAGAAAATAGAAATCAATTTTTGAGTTTTGTTCTTTCACCACAGAGTTGAACTGAGTACAACTCACATTTAACGAAGCTTCCAACAGAACTTGTCATTTTTTGTCAAACCAAATACAGTTACACGTATTTTACACCCATTCACCCCCATTAGAAATGATTATAATCACAAAATAAGTACAACACCTAACGGATTTTATTCGGTAATTCGAATTTTTTTGATCAAGTTTTTGATGATTCGTGATTATTGATTACAATCATTTCCAGAGTAAAATCGAAAAAATTACTCGTGATTCAAATCGAAATTTCCGTTTTTTCTCCCACCTTGCCATTCGATTTTTTCGATTTTGTAACACTGATTTGTGTTACTTACATTGATGTAGAATATATTTTTTTTTTCATTTCACTATTATAGGAACTGAATGCAGTTGAAGAACTCTCAATCAAAATAATCCATGATATTCTAGAAGCTTATAGGGGTTGGATAACAGATCACAAATCATAGAATACTAAAGTATCAAGATCTGATCCATACCTACATCAATGGACATTAGTTTTGGTAGAAATCTAAAAGAAATGAATTAGATAACATTTTTTTAAACTTACATATCAACAAAAAAACAGCATACAAAATAGATCAGACTCACATAAATTTATTACGCCTTTACGATTTTTTCTTACAATTAGTTTTTTTCTTACAGGTTAGGGTGTTTGGTTATTCATTTTTTTATGCTTTGAGCTCAAAAAGTTTCAATTTTCAATCATTTTGGTTGGTTTTTGAGTCCATGAAAAGAAAACGTTTTATGACTGCATATTGCCCTTCGAGTCCAACTGAATATCTTATAATTGCGCAGACGGTAGCAACAACAAAGTCCGCAATAAAAAACATACCAATGGGAAGCCAGCCGTGAAGGTGTAAGGGCGTTTTCAGGGTCTCAGAACCATAATCAAAGAAACTACATTGAAATTTTCCTAAAGTGGTGACATTCCACTCTCCGCAATACGTAGATTCTATAAACTCTACATAGAAGGCAGTTTCCAAAGATAAAGCTCTTCCTTCCAAAAATCTTGACTGAACTGAATGAAGATCGATGTCAAATTTATGTAAATTTTTAATTTATATTGGAACATGAGAGTGAGGTAAGTATAAATAAGATCGTATGACCTCAAATGATTCAACTCCCTTCTTAATCGCGAAGTAAGGATTTCACCAATTGTACCATTAGGCATAGGTAATTTCAACCTCAAAATATAAAATTCAATTTTTCAGATAAATTTTTAAAAGTTTTATCATTTAAAGTATCTTCTATCAATAAAGTATAACTATTCATAACAAAGTATCAATGAAAAGAAATTCGAAATTCTTCGAACGCTAGACCTGTTTTTCTTTTAAAATATATTTGTAACGGGTCTGTATGAAAATTCAGATACTTACACAGAAATTTATGCCTAAAAGCAAAATCCACTTGCCTAATACTTTTCGGCATACATCAAGATTTTAAGAAAATGATACTTTGGTTTATTAAACAGTATAGGTACCTAATGCAAGAGTGGTACCGACAACCGAATTACAAGCGAATCATACAACATTTTATCACCTCAGACGAACATAAGGTAATGCAGGAAAAAATTACCGAACTCAGCTGCGATAATCATAAAGTCAGGGTAACATCAGAGGTAATATTAACATTTTTTATTTGACAAACGTATGAACTTGAAACACAAACGGAAGTCGATCTTGAAAATTATTTGACATATTGTCCACGAAAATTTTTCAAACCAACAAGAAAAGAAGATAGGAAAGTGGAGAATGAGGTCACCTTGAATAAATAAATAGACTAATGGTCAATGAGGAAAGTAGGAGACAGACGAAAGTACCGTAGACAGACAGAAGAAACGATCATTGATATGTTAGGTAAGTTATCGACAGCGAAAAACAACACAAGAAAAAGAAAAAGCGTTTTGAATGCTTCAATTCAGTGGTTTTTTTTTTTTCTTTCTTAAGTTAATGGGGAAATATTTTTCGCAAGAACTTTTCCAGCAATCATGTAATATAGGATAAAATAATGATAAATAGTTTAAACACTATTAACACAGCAACAAAAGCTCGAAAGTGTAGCTAACTACTTAGCAGAAATTTCAAACAAATTTTGCGCTTATCAATTACCTATCCGTAGTTTTTTCTGTATTCGGATAGAAAATACTGCAGATTACAACCGACGTTCATTAAGTA
The DNA here is from genome assembly GCA_011428145.1 of Ericerus pela. Taxonomy (NCBI): domain Eukaryota; kingdom Metazoa; phylum Arthropoda; class Insecta; order Hemiptera; family Coccidae; genus Ericerus; species Ericerus pela. The sequence goes on along the minus strand of WOFM01000421.1, from coordinate 161,641 downwards.
GAAAAATAGAACAGTATTCCTTAAGGAATATGAATAACAACACTTTTTTAATGAAACTCATACTATTCCCCCATCGGGTAAATACACATATCAGGCATTTTTAACCATGGTGTCTCATTAAATGACGTCATTTTCAACTCTGATTCAGTAGATACAACATTTTACTGCTATATCTAATCGCTAGTACATTTCTTTCTGTGGTAAGGACTCTTACCTACTGTTTCGCGCAAATCTCTACATCTGTCATGGCCCATGGGTGGTAAAGTACAGCGCTAATAAATATTTTCTACGGTATTTTTAGCTGCTGAGCGTAAGATTTGAAAAAACTGCAGAGAGAAAATGATGAAAACTGAAATTTCTTCCTTTTTCATTCATACATGGACAACTTGATATTAAAGATAAGGGGGTACGTACATCACATGAATTTTTTTGCTGCAAATAATGAGCTTGATGAAATTTTATTGTTGAAAATTCATTTGATTTAAAAAAAATAAACATTTATTTGAAGATACACAATATCAAAATCAAAGCCAACTTCATTTATCAAGCCAAGAGGTAGAATGAAAATCGGTGCCTTAACACAGTTGCCAGCTTCACTTTTTTTTAGCATATTTTCAAGCGTAGGTAACTTGAGAAAAAATAACGAAAACGATCACAAATTTATGACAAATTATATTTTTGAGAATGAGGAATTTGAAAATCAACTTCAAAAACTTCAGTTCTGTCAAAAATCAGTCCCTCGCTTATCAATTTACGATGTTGCAATTTTCATTTTACAGCTTGACAAATGAAATTGGCTTTGTCAAAATAGTACCTTATTTGAGATCATTTTGAAGTTACTGAATTTTAAATTTAAATTTTATATTTTTTGAAAATCCGCTGAGCAGATTCGTTACAGTGACGCATCCACGACTCTTCTCGTATCTCAATACATTCGATGTAAAATAAATATCTCTGCTGCGCATCACACGGTAAGTGTGTATTTTCAACAAGTGTCAAATTTTGTAATGACAAACATTTGAAAACCATTTGATCCATTTCGCTTAAATTCAATATCGAACCAGCTCCTAATAGTCTCCAACTGTCACTAAATTTTAATCCAAAATCATTAAATTTACGAGAGTTATGGTGATGACAACATAGTGGATTGTAACGTATATTTTCGTCTATTTTTAGAAATGACGAACATATTCGTCCACACAGTCTCGAATACCAAAAACGTAGATATTTATCAACAATAATCATCCTATAACTCTTTATAAACATACACTAAATTACCCGTATTTAATTTTATGAATATAGGTATATTACCTGTATATTCATGACCTACTTGTGCCTGTCCCTCGAGTACTTGACGAGTCAGCACAACTCTATAATAACAACACCCTACCTCACTTAACCTATCCAACACGTACGTTTTCATACCCTGAACGAGTATATAATCCCTCGATTCAGTGGAAAAAGACACAGTTTCTCGACAGCTACTTCTAAGTACCTGGAACCTCTCTAGTAGAAGTCTCTAGTGAACAGAAAGTCTTGTTTGTTGGATTGTGATTGTATATGTTTAAATATTAACGTATTAATGTATGTACTGTGATGTACAAAATATTATTTTATTAAATGTGTAAACTCACTCGTGTGGTTTAAAATATTATTGAGTCTCTATTATATGTTAAGATCCACTATAGTTTGTGGATGATAAACTTGAATTATTTTAGAAATATTACTGCTTTTAAGAACGTAATATTTCGTGTATGGTGTAACATCGAAAGTGGTTCTAACTAGGTACTTTACCACCTCTTTTGGCCATTACATTATTGGCGCCCAACTGGTCTGCTATTGCGAATCAAACTCTCTCTCTAGTACCTATTTCCTGGAGTTGCTGATCCAAGTTGCTGTTTCAATTCCTCTGATCCGAAGTACTTTGCATTATCCTTGAAAACTCTAGTTAAGTACTCAATGAGAAAGGCGTAAGGCGCGCTCTTGAGGAAAGGAAGTAAAGGTTATTTGCAAGTGGAAAAAGATCAGTAGTGAAAAGAAAATCCAAACTTCAAAACCAACAAAGGATATTTATTATACAAAAATAAGAAAAACGGGTGTATATACAAAAAAAATCAAAAGGTGAAGAAGACTTCGGTGACAAAAACAGCAGCAGATCAATCAAGCTCCTGTTCAAACAAAAAGAAAAAAACAAAGTAACAATTAATACTAGTTATAATTCGCCTTCCTCCCTTAAATATAAGATTTGTTAAATAATTGTAAGTCGTGAAAAATTTATTTTTATGAATGAAACTTGGGAAAATTTATCCGAACCCAATACTACTAAAACAAATTTAATTTGGCTTATCGAAGCTAAAAATTTAGAACTAATTAACGTGTGTCAAAATTTAAATATCGAAATTGATAAAAAATATTTTTGTCGTATAAAAACCCAAGAGGATATCATATTAAAAATTAAATCTAGTAAAGAAATTCAAAAATTATTAACCCCTGAAAATATAAAAATAATTTTACAAACAACACGAAAACCTCGTGAGCAAATTCCCGAATTAGAAAATCCTATAATAAGAAAATATTTTAATCCCCTTACTACGTCAACTCCACTTTTGGAAAATTTGGATAACCCCACACCATTTCCAAGAGTAAGGTCAGCTATTAACCTAGCCATTATTACTGAGTACTTAGAAAAATCTGACGAAGATTTCCTCAGCTCAGAACTTGAAACTAGAATTTTAGAAAATCCCTACATACCCTTAGAAAATAAAATGACAGGAAAGGCTGCTGTAAACGTCAGACCTTCCCTATATGGCCACACCCCGACTGAAGATATCGTTTCATTTTTAATTGGATTTGAAAATGAAGCAGAATCGTTCAATTGGGATGCTAATATGAAATTCAAAAAAATAAGAATTGCATTTTCTGGCCTCGCTAAACAAATGTTTGAAGACAGAATTCAAGCAAACTCCGAATGTAACAATTAGCAAAACACTAAACAAAAAATCCTGGAAGTCTTTACTAGAACCAAACCCCAACTATGCGAAATATTGTACGAAAGGAAATATAATGGTGAAGCTGATTTCCCTGCGTACATTATGTTCGTGAAAAGAATCTTAAAACAAATTGAATCAGACATTACTGAAGAAAAAATAATCGAAAAAATAATGCCTAATTTTCCAAAAAGGAAAGAGTATTTTTAATAAAAAAAGTACCAAAAACAATCCAAGAACTCGATAAGGCCTTCTCTAAATACTTAGAGTTTAAAGACAAAGCATTTGGACATTCAGATCCCCTCCTACGGAGAAAAATTGAACAACTCAAAAAAAAACTATTGAAGAATTAAAAGCTGGAAAAACGGAAAAGAAAACTGAAAAAAATGTAAATTTAGTATCATCCGATCCAGTCTGGAAAGCTGAGATAGAAAAAATGAGCGCTGCAATAGCGAACATCTCGAAATCTCAGGAATCCAGGAAAAATAAAAATCCTCAAAATAAAAATAATAATAACGAACAAAATAATTATAATCAAAACCAAAATCAAAACCAAAATCAAAATAGGAATAATAATAATAAATAATAATAACAATAATGGTAATTGGAACCAGAACCAAAGCTGGAACCAAAACAATCAAAATCGAAATAGTAATCAAAATTTTAACCCTAATTATAAAGGTAGAAATTTTAACCCAAATTTTCGCAGAAACAATTTTCCTAGAAATAATAATGGTTACTACTCCAACAGAGCTCCAAACTGGAACCAGTTTGGCCCCCCAAGTTGGAACTCAAACTGGAATAACGCTCCGGCATGGAACGGTATTTCATTTAATACTCCCCAAAACACTCCGTATGTGGCTGCAAACATTCAAATGATTGCCCCCCTGTACCTTTGATGGCAGCCCCACAACAACAAAACTACCTCCGTCTCGAATGAAGAATCGAAACAAGTTAACAATGTTAGTGAGGAGAAATTTCAAAATAAAGGGTACTGAAGAACCAAATGTAAATTTCACCTCCCTTTTGCCATTTACGGTAAACAAATACTTAGCCTAGTTGATCCAGGTTTGGAACAGACACTAATAGATGAAAAAGTTTTAAAGAAAGTCAATTTTACGGAACCAATTCTACCAACAAAAGTAAGATTTTGTGGTGCGGATAGCCAACCTCTTGAGGTCATAGGAGTAACCAATGTGATTTTTTCCATTGATCATTGCATTTACCCACATCCCACCTTCGTTGTCCGAAATTTGGTAAAACCAGTCATATTGGGTTACAACTTTTTGTCAACCCATAAAGCCAAAATGGACTTCTCTAAAAACAAATTCACTTTACCGTGTGGTGATGAAGAGCGATGTTTTGACATGCCTGAATGTTACAATTACCCTATTGAAAAGGAAAATAAGTTAGGTGATGTTAAGCCCTTTAAATATTATGCCCCCCAAACTTTTAAAATTGAGGCAAATTCAGTGCTAATTTTAGCAACTTTGCCTGAGCACCTGGAGTTTCTGTGTGAAACATCCATGGAAGAAAAACATAATTTCTTTGTAATTGTATCAGAAGACACGATAGCGGCTGTTAATCACAATAACAGACCTCACATGATCTATAAAGGCGAATACTTAGGAAAATTTGAATCAAGTAGCGCAGTATAAATTAATTCCTGCCAAATAGAAAAAATAACAGAAACTACTATCTTTAAGGATAATCGAGGAAATCCCATTCCGATTAACCCAAATCTTTCGCTTGAACAAAAAATTAAAATGTACGAAACAATTAATGAATTTAATAATATTTTTACGGGAAAAACAGACGAAGTCTCTATCTGTAAAGTACCCAAACAGGTTGTCCGAGTAGACGACGAAACCCCACTGCGATGTAGAAATTTTAAATTCTCACACGCAGAACATGAGGCCCTACATAAACTGGTCGATGACCTTGTAAAAGCAGGTGTCCTAAAAAAGCAAAAATCAAAATTTGAATCCCCAATTTTTGTAAAAAAGAAACCAGATGGAGTCTACAGAGTATTAGTAGACTAATGAAGAATGAATCAAAGAATTATTATGAATAACAATCGTGTTCCTACGATTGATGTTATTTGGCCGTACTTAAGAAATAAAAAATGGTTTACAACAATTGATTTAAACAGTGGATATTTACAGATCCCTCTCACGGAAGAATCTAAACAATACACTGGAATAAATGAGGATGGAGGAATTGGATATGTATTCAATTCTACCCCAATAGGCCTAAGCATTTCTCCATCCATTTTCCAAACCATCATGGATGACATATTCCACGATATATTTTGGAAAAAAATGGTATGTTACCTGGACGATATTTGTATTTTTGGAGAAACTTTTGAAGAATGTCTCGAAAATACAAGAGAAGTGCTAAAAAGATTAAACGAAGTAAACCTAAAAATAAAAACAAAAAAATGTCAATTTGCAATGAACGAAATTAAAATCTTAGGACATACTGTCCGATATAACGAATTACGCCCATTAAATAAAAATATTGAGGCTATTAAAAATTTAAATCCCCCAGATACGTTAAAACCATTACGATCATTTTTAGGATCGATAAACTACCACAGAAAATTAATCCCCAATTTAGCTAAAATTACTGCTCCTCTTACTGACTTATTAAGAGGAACAGATAGCAAATCAAATGCCAAAATTAAATTAAATTAAGAACACCTTGAAATCATTGAAAAATTAAAAGAAATAATGATTTCCAAACCTGTATTGGCAATCTATGATCCAAAATTGGAAACCAGTTGTGGAATACCTTGTCGTGAGAGATATTCTCACCAGAAGGAAATTCAACCGAATTTAAGCATGTTCAGCCACTTTGTACGTAAGTACGGGTAAGCCAGAACCAGACCGAACACTGGCAATTTTAGAGCTGGTTCTAAGAGTTTATATACTGGTTTTGGCACATGCACACAAAAACACATACGTAAGGTAATACGTACGTTAGTGAGAATGGCCAGGTCATATCATCCCCTACCAAGATAAGAGATGTCTGGCTGGTTCGTGTACGAATCGTGACGTCATTGTACCGTGTCACGATTCAGTACTCGTACATTACCTGCAAGTACATGCAGGTAATTACGATTGAACGAGTTTCGTGTGTTTAACGTCATGTAGACCAATAATTTGCCTGCCCTTTGGGGCGGCGACTGTCATCGAGGGGTCCAAGCCCCTTTTACCTCATACCAGTGAGTCCTCACTCCTATGTAGAAGTTGATGCTTCAAAAATCACATTAGATGCAGTGCTGCTGCAAACTAATCCTGTTACGAAGCATAAACATCCAGTTGGATACTTCTTGGAAAGAGTCCAACCTGCCCAGTCAAAATTATGTTCTTTCGACTTGGAAATGTTGGCATCACGAATGAATTAGCCCATTTCCGTGGATATTTACTAGCACTACTCTTTGTAGTATACACGTACCATAAGCCTCTGATTTATCATCAGAAATTCAATACTCTCAGCCCAAGATTAATTAGATTATAGTTTCCAAATTAAACACATCGCCAGAAAAAATAATTGTATGGCTGATATGTTGTCCCGTCCTCATGATGAACTGGATGAAATTACATTTGAAAAAGGCGATTTTTAGTAGATAAAAAATATGCTCTCAATGATGAAGAGAAAAACGTGAATACTTTATGCAGAATTCACGACAAGTTTGCCCCATTAAACACTGTGTTTTATCAAAATCCAAATACGTGGTACCACCCAAGTACTACGGGCCAAAATTACTATTACCCCCCTTCCAACGCATCAACTTTCCCATATTACCCCGTGGTACAAACCACAACCCCACAGAATGAATTTAATCATTCCCAAAATTGTCCCAATCAAACTACAAATGTAGTCACCAGATCTGCTCTTAGAAGAGAGTCAAATCTCGATAATCAGATCAAAATAACCCCTTCTGTGATTCCCAACTCCCTGCAAATTTTGAATCCCAATATTACATCACCTCCCCAAAGAGAAGATAAACTTCTGAACCCCTCAAAAAAATCAATTTACCCGAAAATCTAAAAACAATGCAGGAAAATGACCCGCATTGGAAAAACGTTATTTCATTATTAAATTATAATGAAATTAAAAAGGATAAAAATAAAACATGAAAATTAAATCGTACGATACAATTATACTTTCTCGACAAAAATAATGTTTTAAGGAAATTACCTAACCCAACTTCATCATATGATGAAGCGGTTACTGTAATTCCTGAAAAATTAATTCCGGTAGTTCTAAAAAAACTACATGACAATCCGTTATATGGAGGTCATTTCGGAATTAAAAAAACTAAAAATAAAATAAAAAACCAGTTTTTCTTCAAAAACATGGTACAAAAAATAACAGAATATGTATTGTCACGTCATGAGTGTCAAATGGCACAAAATTCTCCGAAAGAGGCTGGCTATCTCAAACATATAGAAATCAAAAATTCTAAACCATTCTCGCATTTAGAAATAGATTTCATAGGGAAATTTAGTACAGAGTATGAACACTCGTATGTGCTTGTTGGTGTTGACAAAAGCACAAATTTTTGTACCATACGTCCAACAAAAAACCCAAATGCTCAATGCGTAATTGAGTATTTGAAATTCATTTGTTACATGTATGGCACCCCCGGAAAAATTTCTTACGACAACGGAGGTCATTTTGCCAATGAATCCGTTCGCAAATTTTGTGAAGAGAATAATATCAAAATTATTTACTCCTCTTTTTATTCCCCCCAATCGCAAGGACTTGTTGAAAAAATCAACGGTGTCATTAAAAAATCACTCTCAAAATACGACCATTTAAATGAAAAACAATGGATTGAGACCATTAATAAAATTATCTTTGTATACAACATAAGTCCGATTGAACATTTAAATAATAAATCCCCATTTTACCTACTTTATGGATTTAATCCTGAAGTACATTAACCGGAGATACCGGAAAACCATAAAAATAATACAACTTGTGAAGATGAAATCAAAACTCTCCTTCAAACGAGGGAAAAAACGCCGAGCTTAGCAAAGAAAGCATTGGAAAAAAACGAAAACATTATAACGTGCATCACAAGATCATTGACTTCAAGCCCAATAACCTTGTTTCGCTGCATCAATCGAAAAACGTCGCGAAAAATAAAATGAAATACACCAGACCTCATAAAATTTTAGAAAGGTCACGGATCTAAATTATATAATCCGTATCAAAACAGACGATAAAACCGCTTACGACGAAACAGTACATGTGCGACGATTAATACCATATAAATCTGATAATGCCGACGAAAAAAATAGTGAAACATATTCTGACAAAAATAACAAAAACCCCGAAACCCCCATCCCAACCCAAATCTTACCTAAACCAAGGGGTTGCCCTTGGAAAAAACAAGGTGTGTAAAGTATATTACCTGCATCTACGTGTTTTTTCACTTACGACTTTTCTTCTTCCTCCCTTCTTTTTTTTTCTTTCTTTTTCCCATCCCCCTTCTTACCACTCATTGCCTCTTAATAAAATTAATAATAAATAAATAAAATACTAGGTCCAAAAAAATACCAAAATTCTTAAAACTAAATGGTATAAAAAATTAGAAAAACTCACCAATTGCCCAGGTGTCTGCATAGCCCTCCAGAAACTCAGCGAGGTGCTCCCCACTGGTAGTGCTACTAGTGTCAGTCGACATCGGAGATGGATTCTCATTCAAGGCTCCTTCCTCTCCCAAACTTGAGTCCACTGTGGAGACGCTGTCCTAAAAAGAGGGAGTATCCCAAAGGAACGAGTAAATGGTGGGATCAGTCAGCAACCATCCTCCCCGGAGCAACATGGCAGGTTACCTTCAGTGGCATCGTAGTGACGGATCATGTGAAAACCAACGATGAAAACCGAGATGTCCAGCCGTGGTTTATAGTGCTGGTTTAAAAACCGAGCAAAATTGACTCTGTCTGGACCAATCAGGAAATCTGTGAGGTATGTTCTGTCAACATAGACGTACTCAACCGTGACTGCCTTGTTGGTCTGCTGCGATACACAAAGCAAGCCAACCAACAGCCCGGAGAGAACCCCCAGGCTGACCATTCCCCGCATGTCTAGATTTCCACGAAACTCGAGCTTCAACCCCGAGTATCCAAACTCGACCATCATAGCACGAGGATAAAACACTCGGAGTGAAAAGAGCAGTCGTTTTGTGAATTCCTCGCACAACGGACAACAAACAAACCTCACAGAATGGCTCCAGTAGCTGATGTCCTCCTCTATGGTTTCTTCCGGCACTCGATGTGGTTCGAACTCACTAAGGAATGCCCCTCTATTTGCCTCGCACGATACACGATAGAAAAGGGAAAACAACCGATGTAGGGAATAGAAAAGCCGCGGTTCTCAGGGACAGTCCTGGAATGGATGAATCTTTGTGAGAACCTGGCTACCGATAAACCAGGTCTCGTTGGCTTCCACCTTTCCATGAGAGACAAACATTCGGTCGTTCATGTAGATAATAGGCATTTTATGTTAAAAGAAATTAAAAAAAAATAATAATAATAAAAGTAAAAAAGAGTAAAACTACGCGAACTGGGTCCGAAGGAAAACAAAAAAAACCGCACTTCACTGAACTCGGTGCGATGAAACAAAACAAAAATTTGGAAAAGAATATGAAAAAATAAAAACAAATAACACGAAAAAAATGGAAAAAATTGGAAAATGATTAGCGAACCGAACTCAGACGATTGTAAAACTCAAACTGATCGGTCAAATCTACTAAACTTTAAACCAAACGTACGACTGAAATTCGTAGTTTCAAACGTCTGCAAAAATCTATCTCTCTCCTCGCCCCAGCATTCCCGTGTCCTAAAAAAAAAAATTCCTAAAAATCATAATTACTCGTAAATAATTCGGACGTTGCATTCTTTCTGTTTCAGAAAATGTATACGAATCTACTTTTCTATTTCGCAATAATTATTTCTTCGATTACTATTGCGCAAAGAACATTGTCTGACACATATAGGATTACGACGGCGTCAACTGGCGCTTATTTTCAAAAAATAAGCAATATTTTTGTATATTCTAAATTTGCCCAAATAATTTACTCTATTAAGCTAGATCTGCATGAATCAGCAGACAGGCTATTAGCAACAAATTTCAAACACCGGTTGTGTAATGAAACAACCTGGAAAAATTGCAAATATGCAGAAATGGCTAAACGTCTAAAAAAATGCAATAAAAAACCTCAAAGAACAAAATATCGATATGATTCAAGATTTCTATTCAACACCATCCTCCATTCGAAGCAAACGAAGCGTATTCACCCGGATCAGGTCCTTCTTCGGAGATGCGCTACGCTTTTGCTGTCGAGTGCTAAACTTTAGAGATGGATGAAATTTTCTGGCTAACGAAATTTCGTTGAAAGAAGAATACGAAATTATAAAAAATCAACTGTTGACCGAACATGCAGCGTTAGTAAATACGTCCACTATTCTGCATAGTTTTATCGATCATACAAATAATTTTATGACAAAATTTGTCTCGCATACAAACTCTTTTATGGAAAATTCCCTAGAAGAACATGAACTTCTAATCTCTCTAAATTATATACAAGGATTCTATGATAACTACCTTATAAACACGTTAAGATTATCAAACATCCTAACATCTTGTAAGTGTCATATGATCCCCTCTTCAATTATTTTGAAAGAAATATTGGGAAAAGATATACTAAAACTTTTAGAAATTACAAAAAATCTAGACCTTGATCTAGCCATCCCTATTAAGGATATTCAAAACTATCATGCTGAACTTGTAAACTGCAATTTCTTTAAAAATACCTTAGAATTAGAAATCAAAATTCCACTAAAACAATTAGACTCTAAATACGAAATTTACGATTTCATCCCGCTCACATTCAAAAGTCATTCTAATGAATTGTGCAGCTGGGATCAAGAACCATCCCTGATTATTCACAAAATCAGAACAAACTCCGTACGCTACATTAGTGGAACTAATCTCCACTATTGTAACTCTGATAAACCACTATGCTTCCTTCCATCTAATAGAGGAAGTGATAAACTATCTTCATGTGCAAAGAACCTTTTCTTTCAAGACTTAAGTCAAAATTTATTGCAATCCTGTTCGTTTAAATGTAATCCTAATAATAACCAAACACTAGTGCATCCTATTGGACACACCAAATTTGCTATCGTAAACTTCAATTCCCTCGTTGCAACTAATTCTATTACAAAAAAATCCGAAAAACTAAAAATCAATAATAATTCCCCCGGAACCTTTATTCTGGACGTACCTTGTCATATCCAAATTGAAAACATTGACAAAAACAATAAAAACACAGTAATTATCCCTATAGAAATCCTCTGTCTCTCTGAATCATTGGAAGAGACTATTAAAATTGAAAATCATTTACCACTTCTTTGGACATATTTCTCCGACTCTATGGAACCTTTTGATCTTGCCATAGACTTAGCAACGACAAAGGTCTATAACCCCAAATGGAAAAATTTTGTTCCCCACACTGTTCCTGTTAACGACTTGGAGAACAAAATTAAATCCATTGAACTACAAATACCTGATCAAAATTTTAATGATTATCTAAATTTTGTCAATGGGATATTCTTATTGTGGTTAATTACAATCTCGTTTATTTTAATTTTTATTATTGTATATTTAAAGTTAACCTCCCATCGAAATTGTGCTAATTTAACAAAAAGCACAGCATTGTAAAAATTACACAAAATAATACGATATACTAATTACTTATATACCTAAGAAAAAATTTGTTACTCTTAGTCAATACTTGTAAAATATTTTATTCTAAGTATATATTCTCGCATTATATGACATAATTTTAACCATGCATAGTCATTAAGAAATTATTTTTTAACTCATACTTGTTGGATAGACTTTGGAAAATTTTTTTTTCCTGATTTTTTTTGTTCACCCCGGAGAATTGTGTAACGTATATTTTCGTCTATTTTTAGAAATGACGAACATATTCGTCCACACAGTCTCGAATACCAAAAACGTAGATATTTATCAACAATAATCATCCTATAACTCTTTATAAACATCCACTAAATTACCCGTATTTAATTTTATGAATATAGTAACTATATATTCATGACCTACTTGTGCCTGTCCCTCGAGTACTCGACAAGTCAGCACAACTCTATAATAACAACACCCTACCTCACTTAACCCATCCGACACGTACGTTTTCATACCCTGAACAAGTATATAATCCCTCGATTCAGTGGAAAAAGACACAGTTCCTCGACAGCTACTTCTAAGTACCTGGAACCTCTCTAGTAGAAGTCTCTAGTGAACAGAAAGTCTTGTTTGTTGGATTGTGATTGTATATGTTTAAATATTAACGTATTAATGTATGTACTGTGATGTACAAAATATTATTTTATTAAATGTGTAAACTCACTCGTGTGTTTTAAAATATTATTGAGTCTCTATTATATGTTAAGGTCTACTATAGTTTGTGGATGATAAACTTGAATTATTTTAGAAATATTACTGCTTTTAAGTACGTGATATTTCGTGTATGGTGTAACATCGAAAGTGGTTCTAACTAGGTACTTTACCACCTCTTTTGGCCGTTACATGGATGAGTAACACTTTGAGAACTCTTTCCTCCGAAACTAGAGGATAAATTTCAAAAATTTCAACACGAATCTGCAGCCCATGAAATCTTTTAAAACTACCTCAAGTTTCATTGCCATACGTCAAACAGCGGAGGCTCCATAGACTTTCAAAAAGTGCTAAAATAAAGAAAAACTGGGAAAAAAAAAAATATTATATATTGTGTACCGAAGAATTTGAGTAACCCATATATTCGTTATCTACGACTCAGGATCGGCCCTTTCTCACAGATCTTCTCTGAACTACAAATCTGTCATAGAACCTTCTTAAAAAAAGTCACTCAACTATATAGATTGAGAAATATTTTTGATATTACGAGCTTTCATTAATTATTTCTAACTAAAATTTTTAATAATCAGACAACCTTGAGAGACCAACAAAGTACAATAGAAGTGCGTACCAATGTTTAGCCCACACATGCTGCATAGATATTTGGCTACGGGTAGGTACAGTTTAAGTTTATGTTTTCGTCAATTTTGTTTTCCAAAGTGTGCGACTAAGGTAATTAAATTAACCCAGTCTCTCCGTTTCAGGTAGTGTTTGTGACGAGAATATTTGACAGCTAAATCGCAATAACAAAAATCGTTTCAAAAAACCCATCTAATCTAATACGCAGTATTTATATGGAGAAAACCGAGAAACAAATACAAAAAAAAACTTTTCTTCACCCTTTCTTACTATTGTACGGTGAGACAACAGCAACAGCAACATTCACTCGCTGAATTTAATTAATTTTTTCAAGGAACACACATAAAAATATTGCTGAAGTAACAAAAAAGTCAATTGTTTTGACATTCATTCTGGAATCAATTAAAAAATTTGAAACAGTTTTAACTTAGTTGCACATTAGCGGGTTACTTCGCCGATTTAATCAAAACTGGAACATCTTGCCAATTCTTATCTTCTGCTTAAGGTCACACAATGAGAGAATACATTCAAACTCATTCGACACAACTGACTAACCGTAAATAAAATTCAAGATCTTTCACTCGTTACCAACATAAATAGTATACTGTAAAAACAAATCGTATCCCTACAACTCAGCTCATGCCATACAGGATCATACGAACAATCGTTCTTTTTTCATCTACATTTATTTCAAGAAATTCGTTTTTTTACCTTTTCCAACACTTTCACTATCATATTATGAATGCTAGGTAAGTATTTACGGACAAACATTTTCATTACACTGTCTAACAGCTTAGTATGATAAGGGCAAAAACTGAGTTGAAATTGTTACAAGGTGTTTTGTGGCTGAAATGCGATGGAGTGGAGATTCTCAATCTATATACTTCTATATCTATACATTTACTAATACACAAATAAAGATGTTCATTGTGTATGTACAATGGGTAGGGTAATCTTTAGAACTACTGAACCGATTTGTTTCGTTTTTCTATAGTCACCAATTTCATCTTCTTACCATAAAATGGGCTGCCTATTATTCTGATCCAATCATAATAACCTGAGCAGCTGTACTGTAAAATATGCGCATTATTCATTATTTTCATTATTTCAATTGTAGTCAGTTGAAGGATTAAACAAGGATGGAACAAAAGAGAAATGAAAAAAATATTTCTTTGTCTGCCACCCCTTCCACCAAACTTCATCATTTTTTCCTACTTTCATTTTCAATAATACTATATAGATAAGTAATAAGTATACTTCGTATAGATGTGCCACTCAACGTCATCGTTTATACAGGAATATAATAGTTCAGAAGCGTGCATTGCAGTATTTAGCTCTAGCGTAGTATTATTATTTTTTGTTATTCATTTCAAATTGTTTGATTTCAAATTTTCGGTTTACTAATAATTATTGATAATTTATTAACTCAAACATTCCAGTATATAAGTATCACATCCCTTAAGGCTTAATGCAAGACCGATATCTAAGTATCAACAGTGACTTGAAAATCACTCATTTCAACAAAGTTATATCTACATACGCTTATGAATAGATCTGTAAAATAACTGATAATGGAAAAAAATGTAAGAATTACTCAAGGATCTTTCTTGTATTTGGCACTTCAAAATAATGAATGTACAAGAGGTCCAAAATTAATTCGTTTGTCAAAATTATTTCACTAAATTATTCCTCCAACATTTTCCTTTATATTCAATACGCATGTGTCACTACCCACACAGCAACACAGACATGAAAAAAAATGTTTGTTGCTTCCACCGAAACAACGAATTCTACAGTACCACTTTATATAGGCCAGCAAAAATTCAGAGCTGGCACAAGCAGAAGCTCCGCGAAGTAGCACCTCAGGGCTTGTATGGTTATATACTCAAAGATCTCCACGACATTTTTGAATAACTTTTGAACATTCTCAATTAATTTGAGAGTCACTTCACATATTTTTCAAAATTAATTTAACTATGTTTGATATTTCTGATTCTCTATCAATTCATAGCCAGTGATAAATACATTTTAAAATTTATAAAACGAAGCACTCAATGTGCATGCCTCTTCAACTATTCCTATATTATTTTTGTCTATTGGAAATGCACTACTCTTGTAATACTAGTTTAAAATTGATATTTATTTTAAAATTAAAGAAACTGTTAAGAAAAATTTGACAGCTAGTAACAACTTCACTACCATTGGTAGTATTTTTTCAAGAGTTTAAGCTCTAATAGTTTTACACGGGCATGCTTATCCTTCATTTTCTTCCCAATCAGAAACTAATTAATTAATAAATTATACATTGAAACACTGAAATATAATCATAATCGAAGAAGACTGAATTATACAGAGAAATATTAAATAGGAAAAACTGTCAAGTGTTTTTTGCATTAATTCAAATTTTATAATTTTTGTATTTTTTATGAATGTGTATTTCTTCTGAGAAAATATTTTGGAAATCTGAAATTTTAGCCTTCATGATGATTATTCAAAACTTTGATAAGTATTATGTAAACGAACTAAGACAAAACTATACAAAATTATTCAGAATCTCTAAATTATGTGGCAAACTGATATAAAATAAAAAAATAGAATTGGAAAGAAAATGGCAGATATGCCTGTGCATAGCTATCAGAGCCCTAATTTCGGTAGGGGGATTTTTCATCATTTAAGATTTAAGATGGAAATAGATGGCACTGCCAGGTGATCACTGAAATAAGACCCACATTCCCTATTGGCTGATGTTGAAGACGTAATAATAAGTAAGTTAATTTAATTTTACTTTAAATTATTGAATATTGAAGATGATTTTTTTTTTTTTTTAGTAAATTTAAAGACAAAGAGGTCTAAATAAATCTTAAAAAAATTATTGCCATCATTGAACTGCAAGTACCTTAATTTCAGCTTTGAATTTGTATAAGATCATACTTGTTATAATTTTATATTTACTGATAAAAAAATGAAAACACAAAAAAGAGTAGAATTATTGATAAAATGGCTCCCCACTCACACTCCCGTAACTGATTCAGGTCTCATACTATTTTCTTCAACCAGAAGGAAAGCTCAAACGCAGAACTACTATTAGTGATTTAAATTTTTCTCAACTAGAAACCACATAGATGGCCTATAAAAGAACTTCAGAATACAGTTAATGTAGATACGTAAATTTGGAAACAAAATTTTACCCATTTTTTACATGCAAAACGGTCAAAGATGCTGAGATACAACGTAGTAAAAAAAGGTATTTCTTTCAACCTCATAAAAAATAATTAGCATTGCATTCTTATAAGCAAACTGAAAATGAATTTAGTCATTAAGATGGCCAAAGAAATTAGCATACTGAAGTTTCCATCAGTATGTAGACTAATACAACACGGTATATGTACAAGCATGACACAGATGAACAGACAAGACTACAAACTGATGAAAATTTCTGTACCTATATTAATTTCTTTAGCCATCTTAAGATAATTAAATTTATTTTCAATTTCGCACGAAGAAAATAATGCTTTTTAAGAACAGAAAGTATGCGTAAAGAGGTGAATTTCAACACGGTGCAAAAATTAATAATTAGCACGAACAAGCACTTGCAAATTCATTCACATTTCGAGTCACTGTATTAGCTGCGCATGTACACTTTTGATTTCTCCTACTTCAAGGACTACCTACTTTTTACACATCTCTCACTCGGCCAAAAAAAGTATGATGTTTTGGTTCTTCTCTTTTTCTCCGCCAATAGGATTTTCAGATGTATATTAAGAAAACAGTGTGCGAGTGCAAAGTAAGTGATTGTAACTGGTGTGATTCTCAGCACATGCCTTTTTCTGGAGCTGCAATTATTACGCGAATAACAATCAACTAATTTGCACACTTATACCACAATTAACTATTTTTCACTCTTTTCCACTTCAAAAAAAATCCAGCAACACCAAAAGTAAATCAAAAACAAATGTTGTAAGAAACTAGTCTTGAAACCTTCATCAACTTCCAAAAGAATTCTAAAATTTAGAGACAACTCGGAGCGATATTCTCAAAATTATGTCAAACGATTGATCAATTCACAGTTCAGACAGTTGGTTAGGAAATTAATTGTTTTGGGATAAGAAAAATGAGAATTTTGAATTTCCCAAAACCATATTCAAATATCAACTAAAAGAAGACAATAAGCTAAACCAAGCAATTCGTATTACTTCATTGCTAAGTTGTAAACAAAAATAAAAACTGATGAAAAACATGATTACCCACGTATTTTTTACCCTTACTAATATGAGTTAAATGTCAAAAATTTGACAAAATCACTGGCAGAACTCCAAAATCGAGATTAAATTAAATTTTCAATCAGATAATTAGATTATTATATTATGTACCTACCTACAAAAAAACTAACGAAAATTGAATGTTTTTACTCATGGCACGCTATAAAGTATGATCGAATCGGAAGTGCGCACAATAATGGGTACCTACCAACCAAATCATAAACTCGTTTCGGGCAACAGAACATACATTTGTTTATAATTAGGTCCTACTTAATTTTTATTATAGAACCTATATAATATTTTCTAACGATTTTTTGTTTTGGATACCTCTTCTAAGAAATTAATGATTCGAGAAGAATCAAACGAACAAAATGTCAAGGATCCAACAAAATGTAAGAAATGATAGAATTCCATCTGGGCCACCTTACCAAGACAAAAGGTCGCAAAAATTATTGACAAATCAGGGTTTTATGGTCATGATTCGGTGATCCATGCTGCATACAGTACAATACGAACATTTTTATTAATTCCAAACCACTGACATTTTCACGTACCTCCTCCTCTGACTCAATGTGCAGTATCCGTGCTTGAAAACGTACCTGCGTATTTTTCCCCTCTTCAGAGTCCAGACTATGAAGTTTAGCCCGCATGCCATTAAAAACTGTTACGCGTACATAAAGCTTCTACAGACTATTTACTTTAGACTGCGACTACAGTAATTTTCAACATTGGACGCGGCTTCGTCATGCGTTCACGAATATTAATCACTAATTTTACTCGGACGAGTACTTTATTAGGCAAAGAGTAGTAATTACAAGTTGTAGCTCGATGTTAAATGAAAATTTGGTCGACTAGGTATTTTGCAAGGAAGTTTGAAAACGCGAAGATACAAAATCAATTTCGAGGTAAATTTGAGTAATTTATTGCAAAAATATACACTGACGGTAGACCATAACTTCATGGTGGAAAGAGGTAAAGTGAAAATAATTAACATTTTTAACAATGAAGCAGAGCAATGATGCACACACATTCATACGTCGTTTTCTTTCCACAGGTATTTTTCTGAATTTGAAACTTCGCTCTCAATTTTTAGCCTAACATGCCATGTATCATCATTTTCAATCTCTCATCCAATTCATCTCGGAACACAATAACCCAATGGTATACTCAGTATAGGGTGGGATATTTCAAAAATCTTGTATACGATTTTGTTGGACTTTTCTCTATTTTAATTTCATGAAAATCATAAATTCGTGTACACAGACAAAAATTTTCGCTGATTTTGAGGACATACACTCAGTACACCACTGCATAAGCTAAGTTTCAAGATGTTCAGTGACACATATAATCCACGATACATGGATGAAACAACATTTTGCTGAAAAAGGGGGTAGGTACATTCGAGAGGAAAATATGGATGAAATAACACTTCGGTAAATGCTATGCAGCTTGAATACCTCCATTGGTACTATCGTGGCCGTGCGGCGGAGTTCTCAGTTGTGATGTCAAAAATAGTAGTGGCGTCCCCACGAAGGCACCAAAGAAAGGTCAAGAGTAAACTGGACTCTAAGCAAGTGAACATCAGAGATCTGACCACAACGTGAATTCGATTCATGTCCTGCACCTTGTTTCATATCAAACATTCCATAAATTTCATCTACTCTTATCATATCGAACTGCAAAATACGAATTAACATACACCATTCACCTTTCAAGTATTCTACAGCAAAGGAGGAGCTGGGGCCTTGGGGGACTGACAACCTAACCAATAGTTTAGCCTCATAAATTTCTCAAAAAAACGAATAACTATTTAAAAATTTCTTATGATTTTTCTAAGAGAAGAGCCCGAAAAAAAGTCAAAAATTTCGCCCGTAGTCAATATATAGATTGAATGGAACATTTATCCCCACAACACAAGATTAGAATTCTTGAAGCACTTTATCACAATACTTGCTTTTTTTCCATATTTTTAATTATATTCAATGATTCGAAGAAAAAGGGAAACAAAAAAGATAATATTTTGGGACAATTCGAAAATTTATAGTTTTTTTACTTCTACTTTCCAATTTGTCTAGGTTTGTTTTGGCTTTTCTAGCCCTCTCGTGGGTACGTTTACCGTATAGAACAACAGTGTGAGTAGCGTATGTATACATGTATACGGTTTCATTTCAATTTAAATGGTTTAAAATTTTCAAAGGGTATTCTTACTTTCAAACACTTGATTTTTACAAATTTTCAAACATATAGTAGTATTTGATGACTTGTAGAAAATGGAGTAAGAAACAGATAATATTTTCGGTAAATTCGTAGATGAATGCATGAGTTTTCAGTCCCGATTCTCGATTTTCCCTCCAAAAAGAGGCTAGGTTAGCCGTTTCCCTTCACGGGTATGTTCATAGGATGAACCAAGACGATTTTATTGGTCAATCAGGTAGTATTCACATGCATCCCGTATAGTTTATAAAATATTTCCCTAGATACTATATTCGTAAGAAATGATGTCCTTCTACCCACCACAAACTCTTTAAGTAGGCCACTGTGATTGAAACTTTTCATATAAAGATCAATTAAGCCAGCTGAAAATTTTTCCAAACAATTATTTCAAGATCGTGACGATAATTAAAAACGTGTATCTAACTGGTTTTTAAACAACTCAAGTACTTTTATTCGAAAGTAAGCAATCGCCCAAACATATATTTTAACGCATGGTAAAGAGATTAAATACTGCAAACTACCAAAAGAATAACGATCAGCTTACTGCAACGAAAAAAGGAACTTTCTCAGAGCCGAAAACTATACCACTACTCACGATGCTAACTTACCATTCAAACCCATGGCTTGGGAAAAAGCACACAAACGAAAGCACGCACGACCAAACACTTTCTACGCGCAAGAAAAACAAATTATGTAGTTAATAAAGAAATTTTAATTTACGTTAAAATGGACACAAATCTGTGGATACCATCAAAGGATGTCGTACGCAAGTACACCTCATGGACAGACAGCAATATTGAAATAAGCGAGTACACGACCCACTAGCCAATACGGAAACCGATACGATCGGAGGAGCTCCCACAGAGAAATGAACGGACAACGATGACAACAGTCGAGACGCAGGTTGGCATCGAAATTCGTTTTAAATGCACAGCAACGCACACACACACATAAAATAACGCCGAATCGACACGAACGATGGAACTGCTCATTGACCTTAAGTAGAGGAAAAAGCAAAAGAGAAAAAAGGTATACGTAAAACGTGCTTACATATTACCTATATCACCATACGCCACTATGTCATTACATAAACCATTTTTTTTCTCACGACTTTTCCTTTTTAATTTTTACAGTTGTTGGCTTCCAAACGGGATATTAAAATTAATTTCACCCTCATGTTTTGGTAACTGTATACATTCATCTAATGGACATACTCGTTCGATTGGAGCCGGAAAAGGAACGTGTACCAGCATCAAAAAATGGAGAAAAATATCTGACCGCCTATCTTCAAGATTTGCTGCGTTTTGTTATAAGCCTCAACGTAATGGCACTAATACGCACGCAGGTTAATACATAAACTCGTGACCTGAAGTTTACATAGATCTCCGTTTTAAAGTACAACATAGGTATTATATCTAATATGTGCTTCCAAATTCAGACACAGAAGGTTGAAAAATGATCACTTTCGCACTCACGACAGAAAAAATTCAATGCAAATTTTCTGGAGTGTTTTGTAAAAAATTCTTTAAATTTCCGAAATAAACCTAACTTTAAATTGTAGAGTACCATGAAAAAATTTGAAACGACCTAAGGATAAAACCAGCAAGACCCGAACATACAACACGCATGAATAATATCTTCACATAACACAAGAGAGATCTCTAGGGATACTAATAAATAGGGAAAGTAAAATTATGCGCATATTATATGCGTTTTTTTGAGACAAAATATGCAAAAATATTCTCAAAAAAATTTAAATAAGCAAGAATTTGCATGAGCAATATGGGTGTCATTGAATGCTGTTTTTCAAGCTCAGTACAATTGTAACATCATTTTTCTCCTGAATAGCAAAAATGAGACTAGAAACAGCAAAAACTTATTTTTATTTAATTATTTTGAATTACAGACAATGATTAAATACATTTTTACATTTTCAAAATCAAATTTTTGTCGATTATCACAGTACAAGGCTTTGTACATTGAAAATGATCGCTCTACGTCACAAGATATAACTTGATTCTTGAGCATATTTGAAATTAGCAAGATCCGTTGGTGTCATATCTGTGGTTTGAGAAATTGTAAAAAATCGATATCAAAGTTTGCTATAGCCGATAATACCCTATACCCTTCATTTTTTTCTACTACGTAGCTCTTTTTTTTTTCACATTTATATCTCCTCAGTTCTATTTTACCAATACAACTGAGTGTATGTGTTCGGCTTTCATCTTATGGTTATGTTATGTTTGTGTTTGTGAACAGCCCTAAACAATGGAATCTCATTCAGTGTTGCCTCCTACTACAACAAGAAAATGTCAATTAAAAAAAAATTGGCTAAATTAATGCAAAAACTAAGAAAATAAGCCAGGTAATCCAAATATGCACAAAAAACGATAAAATTCAGTATTGATGCACAAATATGCTCAGAAAAAGGGGAAATAGGTGAAAATATGCGTTTTTGGTTCAAATATGCGAAAATATGCGATAATAAATAGGACTCATTTTTCTTGAAATTTTATGATTTGTAAAAGTATCATGAATATGCGCACTTTTTATGAATGGAAAAAAATATGCAAATGCATAATTTTACTTTCCCTACTAATAAAACATAAGAACCTCAAAAAAGAAATCTAGATCAAAAACAGACGATATGATAATGACTTATGAAAATGTATCCCTCCTCCTCGGGAGCTATCAAAGCTCATCCCAAATTGAATAAATAATGAATTGATAATGAGACAGTTCATCATGAAAGACTGTTTTAAGAGTTTATTCATCCGCTTCATTCAGGAAATGGCGCTGCAACACAAACTCGAATTTAGGACAATTAAGTTTTAGTTACCAATGCTGCATTTTGAGCAGTTTTGGGCAATTCCTGGGAACAACATTTTTGGCTGGGGATTCCCACTAATTTTTGGGGAACAGGAATCCTATTGGGAATTCTTGGTGAAAATGGATACAACACCCTTATACTTCATATTTTGACTACCCCTGTTGATTTCCTTGCTGTAAAACTTGAGTAAATTTAAAGACAAAAAATCTTACTACCTCTGCATTTGAGCAATGATTTAACGATATTTTCGCACCATTGCACTGCAAAAGAGAACATTTGGGCACTGGTGCATTGTAAAAGAGAACATTTAGATACCGATGCAATGCATTTTGTGCCTTGATGCTTGTGCTAATCAGGTAATTTCTGTCCACATGTGTTAGGCTAGAGCCTTTATTTATGCACAAAAATGCCAAAAAACAGAAAACAGAAATTCCTGGGAATTATTCTCAGGAATGGGAATTCCCCACCCAACACTGGTTTTGAGAGACGTAGTTTCATAATAGAACAATACACATCAGCCAAATTTTAATGTGTCATTCTACGATGTTTGATAATGATCTGGTTGAAATTTCATTGAAATATGTTTGTTATTTCATGAGTTAAACTTCAAAATCCAAAACTGTAGATGAAATTGTTCGAGTACAATTTGTTGTGAACAAATTTTTTCAGCATCACAGCAATATTTAATTATGTTTGATAGTTTAGTTAACAATATTTGAAAATTATTTTATGTAAATTTTGTATAATACTTTTCTCTAGTTGTTCGTTTACAGTTGAAAATCTGGAACTACGAATGAATCAGGTTCAAAAACAATTCGTTAGAGCCTTATTCCATAGCGAAATTTTTATGATATTTTAGTTAACGTTTGAAGATAATGTAAATACGATTTTATTAAATTCCAATCATTAATTTCTCAATTATTCTCAAAAATACTTCAAATAGCTTCAACAAAATTAATCATTGATAAGAGCACATAACTACGTAAACTGATAAGGACTTGAAAAAAAATTCAAGTATCAGGCTCGCCCCTTCATAATTATACGAATTAGTCACGAGTGTTGCACAATGCACGCGAAGGCAACATAATAAGTATAATTGGCGGAATATGATTTTTATCACAAAAATTTTAGCAATTTTACTTTCAAGTAAATACCAAAAATATTTTATTTTGGACAAGATTACTTTATTTCTCACTTGTTATGGATCTTTTAAGCATGAACGATATCAAAAATTGTTGAAAAAAAGTAAATTATAAAGGACCATTCCTCCAATTATGCTGATTTATAAGAGACACTGTTTAAGGAACAACGAACAACAACCAACCTTAGTAGTGTTGAATTTTCAAAATTTTTCAATAAATTTTAATCGATTTAATCGAAAGAAAATAATCGATCTGACTGATAATCGACTGTTGAAAAATCAATTTATCAATCTTATATTTTGTTTATGTACGAAATGTTAAAAACAATTGAAAAATCAAATCTGAAAATTGAAAACTTGATCAATATTCTTTTTTTCTATTTCTGTATTTTTATATTTTCACCTTGAAAAATAATAAAAATTGAATTTTAAATCCCCAAAATTATTCATTTTTTCGATTAATTTCTTAAAGAATCAAAACAAAAATTGAGAATTTGTTTTGCCAAAATTGTCTGATTGATCAAAAATGGTCGAAATTCTCAAAATCAAAAAAAATTGATTTCTTGATGGTCCAATTTTATCTATTATCGACTGATCAAAAATAAAAAATAAAAATAGACACCACTAGGCTATCTATCTAATTGACACAAAGATAAAATTTAATTACATTGAAAAATTTATTTATGTTCAACAAATAAATGGACAACTTCACAATTATGAGCATTATTTATCTATGACTAAGAGGTACATTATATTATAATCCCCAAACTGGAACTGTATTTGAAGTTATGCTTGTTAATGAACAATCCGTTAAATATCGGCTAATTGGCTTTGAAACATTGCCTAAGATTAATGAAGTGAAGGAATAAAGATACTTAGCTCACCTGGTTAGATAAAAGGAGAGAACAATAAACACATTCAAACCAATAGAAAACGAACATAGATATTTTCACATTAACGAGAAATTAACATCTTATAAGCAATAATTGAGAGAACTTGATATTTACATTTCACAAAAATTAGAATATTCAGTATTTTATTAATTTTAATCAGACATCATGATTCATGAATTCACGATAGTGATAATAATAAATAACAATAACAACAAATATTTTTAAATTTTGCCAAGTAATGCTTTGGGTGGTTGTTCTAGAAACTTGAAACAATTTTTCAACCTTAGCACAGAAAATAGCACCTTATGTACATAGGTACATGGTGTGTTCACTCAGCATTTTTTGATGTTTCCTATTTTTAGTCGTGCTAACCATCAAAGCAAATTTGTGAGCGGTGTATGTCATTGTAATATGTAAACAAACTTCATAATATACAAAATATTCATCCTAAAAATATGTATCACCATCAATGTAATTACTTTTATCAATTTTGGTGGATGAGTGGCGAAGTTCACACATTGGAATTTCAATGATGCACATGAACTCTTTTTAATATTACAAAAAATAAACTGAAATTAGAGCTAGAATCTTTCTAGGGATAGTTAGTAACATAATCTCTGATAAAATGGGTAATATGAAAAAAGTACAAGTTACTCATCTATATACAAAGTATAAATTACTTAGTTCTTTATGCATAGCAGGGGTATATTCTCCAGGTATGCGGGGTACACTGCATACCCAAACAGTTTTTAAGGAGAAAATTTAAAATTCTAATGATCTGTGACCTAAATAAATTAATAAATTTGAAAAAAAAAAAAATGAATAAAATCGCAAACTTTTTCCGGACTGCGCGCCAATAAAGTCTTTTAAGAAAAAATATATATCCAACGCTAAAAAATTTTAGTTAAAATTAAAATTGATCTTGATAAGACATGTAAATCTTACTTCGAGTTGAGATTGGAAAAATATTAAGGAAAAAAAAAAACAAGTTACATCGTTGAACGATGTTGAACAGGGTTTTTGCTCAGTTGAATCGATAATTTCAAAAAAAACATGACAATTCACACATCCAATTAAAGAATGAATAAAGAAGGAGTATATAACTGCATTTGATTTGTAGGCATGTTGGCCAAGAAAAAGACGAGAACAAATCGACGAGAATGTATTGAGTGAACGGACAAAACGCAACTGAAATACATGGCAGTGAGTGTGTATCAGTCAGTACAGAGTATAATTAAAATGCGTGCAAGTCTAAGTATGTACATAAAACAGATAAGCCGAGTAGCCTGCGCGTGTATCAGTTCTTCTTAACCTAGACAAAATAGTTAAAACCGCTACAAATGTCCCCCCCCCCTAAGAGCGGAGCGTAATAAGGTAAAAGTATACATATAATAAGATTCACGAGTAAATAAAATATTGAAGAGTATGAGAATAAGAAAATACAATTCTAATAAGTCGAAATTGAAATTGGTCCGCGATACTCGATTCGTATAACAAAATGAACGTTTCTGTAAAGCACAACATATAACATAAAGACTAGAATGACGAGGTAAATAGTACATAAAATAAAGCGTAATATGAAGGAAATAAAAAATAATTTCACGTAATAAAATCAGTGAATCTGACAGGCGGTCGTCTCTCTCTACCAGATTGTCGTATTTGATTTTGAGCAATGTCGCCCTGTGCTACCAGAATAGGAGGGTCGGGGGGGAGTGCAAGTGGTTCGTTAATTTGATTAGGGAGAATAGGTTCGTTATTACGAATCTCTGGGAATTGCTGAAAATGATTTTCATCGTTAATATATATGAGTTTAGAATTATGTATAGTATTATTAGTAGTTTGACCCTCTTTTACCATTAGAGGGGTATTACCTTTTATTTTTAAGATTGATTTCCGCTGCTGTTCCACGATCGACAACGGTTTATCTCCACCATCTATTTGTAGCTCGTACGCCGGTTTTAGTCGCCCGATAGATACCGAATCCTTTTTTCCCTCTATTTCGAGTTCGTAGAACTGCTTGTTACGTTTTAGCACCGTATAGGGACCTTGGTATGGTGGCTCTAACGATGACCGCACTCTGTCGACACGTACGTAGACTCTTTTACACGTTTCCAGGTCACGATGTATGAACGGTTTTTCCTTTCGTCTGTTGTTGGCAGGGACTGGCTGTAATTCACGCAGAATGGCCCGCAGGTGCTTCACAAACTTTGTAGAGTCCTCTCCTATCTCCGCCGATTGGTGTAGCTCGCCAGGTAGTCGTAGTCCTTGTCCAAAGACTATTTCTGCGCACGACACCCCACTTTCGTCTCTAGGTGCAGCACGAAGGCCCAGCAATATCGAGGGCAAATAGCAATACCAGTTTTGCGAGTAGCACATGAGTAGTTCTTTTAGTCGTCGATGGAGTCTTTCGACAAGCCCGTTAGCTTGTGGGTGGTATGCAGTGGTCTGTATGTGTTGTGCACCCAACAACCGCGTGAGTTCCGCAAACAGATCAGAACGAAACTGCGGTCCCCGATCCGATGTAATTCTCAGTGGCGTACCATACCTGGCGATCCACTGAGTATAAAAGGCTTCGGCTACCTTTTCGGCGGTGACAGTTCTTAATGGCACAGCTTCAATCCATCTAGACGCCCTATCGATGAATGTACATAAGTACGTGTATCCATTCGACGGCCTCATAGGCCCCACGAGGTCGACATGTATATGTTCAAATCGTTCGCTCGGTGGGAAATTTCCTATCGGTGGTATGGTATGTCGATGTACTTTCACTTTCTGACACGTAGGACACCCTTTATGCCACTTTCGAATATCAGTGGTCATTTTAGGCCAATAATACTTTGATCGTATTAATCGTAATGTCGCTTTCAATCCATTATGTGCCACTTCATGGACTTGTTTATATATACAATATCGGAGCGCTGTCGGCACGATAGGTCGTTCAATGCCCTTAAAAACGGAGCATAGCAGGGTCAGCTTTTTTCCAACTTTTACTTCTTTTAGGCTTTGATCGCGGTAACCGTTCGTTCTCCATTCGACTATTTCTGCATCATTTTTTTGTTCTTCTGCGATGTGGCGCAGTGAGACCGGTGCGTCGATCAACCCGACTACCGCGGCACCCGCCTCCTCCGGTCGGCTCAATGCATCCGCCACAACGTTTGTACTGCCCGCTACATGTACTATTTTGGTCGAGAACTGCGCAATATATTCGGTAAAACGAGAGCGGCGCTCCAATTTATTTCTTCTCTTGGTAGTGAAAAGAAACGTGAGTGGTCGGTGATCTGTGACTATAGTTAAATCTCTGCCGCTTACGAGTTGCTCAAAATGTTCCACTGCAGCATAGATCGCATACAGTTCGAGATCATACGCAGGCCAGTTCGTTTGGCGTTCGTCTAGCTTCTTAGAATAGAACCCCAATGGTTCCCGTATTCCCGCATTGGTAACTTGCTCGAGAACGGCTCCCACAGCCGTCTTAGATGCGTCACACGTTAGAATCAGTTTGGCGCCCATTCGTTGGTAATGTAGCAGTGTAAAATCAATGAAACATTTGCGCGCCTTTTCGAAACAATTTATCAGTTCAGTCGTCCACTTTATTTCGGTGCGATCGTTTTTATGCGGGTGTCCCTTGAGTAGGTCTTGTAATGGAGCCATAGAGTGCGCAGCATTTTTCGTAAATTGCCTGTAAAAATTTAAGATGCCTAAAATGCTTCTCAGTGCGGCGATAGTTTTCGGTGGTTGCATTTCTTTGAGAAATTGTACTCGAGCGTCAGTTGGTTTAAACCCTTTTTGTGTTATATGATATCCTAAAAAATCTAATTCAGAAACAGAGAAACTACATTTGTTAAAATTTATAGATAGGCCATTCTTTTCAAGTCGTTGAAAAATGGCATCTAAATGCTGGAAATGTTCATCGATATTATTAGAAAATATTAATATGTCGTCTATATAGACAGTACAATATGGAAGGTCGGATAGGATGGCGTTCATAAATCTTTGGAAGGTGGCAGGGGCATTGCGTAAGCCAAATGGCATCCGAGGATTTTCGAACAACCCGGCAGGAGAGATTACCGCTGTTTTTTCTATATGTGCGTCGTATACGGGTATATTATGAAAAGCTCTTACTAGATCAATTTTCGAAAATACAGTTTTATTTTGTAAGAGGCCGATAGCGTCGTATATTACAGGTATGGGGTAACGATCGGGTATGGTTTGCGCGTTTAATTTTCTATAATCACCAATAAGTCGTAGCTTACCTTTTTCGCGTTTTAAAATTAACCCTGCAGCCCATTGCGATCGTGAGACACGTACCAAACCGATCTCCGTCTGTTTTCGGTACTCAGCTTTGATTTCCTGTTCGACATCGGGGCGCAGTCGCCGAGGTTTATCGTACGTCGGTGAGCCAGTCGTCTCGATGTAGCAAATGACGTCATGTTCCACCTTGGTGTGGTACTGTGGTGGTCGAGTGATAGCGTTGTATTTTAGTAGCAATCGTAGTAATCGAGGGTCGGCGCTAGCTGTTTTGTTGATCGATGAAATGGATGGTTGCGCAGTTGTTTGGACGGCTCCCGGCGTGCTGCATAATGTTGAAGCGTCTATGAGTCGTCGATTCTTCAAGTCGGGTAACAGGTTGAAATGGTTCAAAAAATCAGCCCCCAGGATTGGTTGTTTAACTGCAGCTACGATAAAATTCCAGCGGAACTTCTTTTGTAGCCCAAGGTCGACTATGACGTCACGAGTACCATACGTTTCGATGCGGCTGCCATTTACAGCAAACAGGTTGTAGTCGATGGCAGTACTCCTACCCTCTCCTTTTGTAGGGGGTAGAACAGAAACGTCAGATCCGGTATCGACAAGGATAGGCATCTCAAAATCGGTAATACGTAGGAATAGACGCGGCGTTTTGATTTGGTAAGAAGGTTGGATTGCCGCACATTCCACCTTCATTTCTCGTTTCCCGAACCTGCACGCTTACACCCTGGTGCGCAGTTGCGTGCGCGATCACCGAAGGTGTGATGGTACCAACATTGTCCATCAATCACTTCTGGTGTCAAATCTCGTCCCGGCGTCTGTGACCTTCCACGGCTTCTGGACGGGTAGCGTGAGTGCGTACGGTCACGGCTACGCTCACGACTGCGTTCCCGCGGCCGCGAGTCGCGATATTCGCGGCGGTCGGCTCGTAGCGCGGATATTTCCGATGTCAGTAGCCGGAGTACAGCGGTTAAGCAGTCGTCGGTAGTCGATGGGCGTGAAATGGGTGCGTCAACGGCGTGTATGTGTCCGCTATTACGTTCGGCGAGCTCGTGCAGTCGATCGGCTGTTTTGCATATACTATCGAGTGGGTCTCGGCTATTAGCGGACAGCACTTCCTGCGTACGTATTGGGAGCTTTTGTAACCAGATAGGCCGGACAAGTCGGTCGGCATCTGGGTCAGCTCCAACAAGGGCTCGTAACTTTTGTAGTATTATACACGGTTTGGTACCTGCTGGTATGTCGGCGCCTCGTAGGAGTTGATTTAGTTTTTCTTCTTCTGATTTTCCGTCAGCCGCGATGAGTCTGGTTTTGGCTTGAGTGTACGAGTTGTCAGGTTTTTGTCGGATGATGCTCTCGAGGGTACTAATTTGTTCAATGCCGAGTCGTTGCAGTATAGCCGAAAATCGTTTTTTTTCTGTGTTGATGTTGTAGTCGTCGAATATTATTTCACACGTAAGAAACCAAAGATCGGGGTTACCCGGTGTATAAGCTGGTAATTCGAACTTTTTGCTATTATTGTCAGCCGTATTCGCGACACTGCCAATATTATTAGACGCACTATGGCTAGCACTTTCCATATCGCACTTTTTGATATTTCCAAAAAGGAAAATTTTAGCAATTTTTAGTAATTTTTTTTTTTTTTTTTTTTTTTTTTTTTTTCACTTCACTCTAACCGTCACGGTCGCCACTTTGTAGGCATGTTGGCCAAGAAAAAGACGAGAACAAATCGACGAGAATGTATTGAGTGAACGGACAAAACGCAACTGAAATACATGGCAGTGAGTGTGTATCAGTCAGTACAGAGTATAATTAAAATGCGTGCAAGTCTAAGTATGTACATAAAACAGATAAGCCGAGTAGCCTGCGCGTGTATCAGTTCTTCTTAACCTAGACAAAATAGTTAAAACCGCTACAGATTCTACTTTCACGAGAATCAAAAAAGACTAAGAATACAGATATGTTTCTAATACAGCATAAAACCTGTCTCATTTTTCTTTTTATTAAATGCTTTTTTTTTTCAGATAACCGGAATGAAAGTTGAAATGGTTCAGGTTCATATTTGTTCAATCTATTCCAACGTAACAATTTATTTAGAACACATTCCACAAGAAAAAAGTATGAATAAACTAGACACTTGGCACCTCGCAGGGGGCTTCGTCACCCTAAAACCTTATGTCTACACGATTGGCGGTCTCTCAACCTCATCCTCTCAAGGGGCTCTTCCTCTTGGCCTTTTGCCACAAAAAGAGACTCTGCCCACCAAGAACCCCTTGATTGCAACTATTTATCCACTTGCGGACTGAAATTCGAACCGTAGAACATGTTTCTAGGAGTCGGAGACATCGTCCTCCTTAACTCCGCCCTCAAATGCTCAATCACCCCAGATCTAGTAGCTTCAAGCCTCAAGCTTATCTAGATAACTTGTCCTCCAAGCCCCCTGTCTAACCACAGTACTTCTCCACAGTTAGACATAACATACCGAGTCCAGGCGTTTATTTTAAGATGAATTATTATGGGACATTTTTTCAAACAATTTTCCTGGGATTTTTAAAAGGGCTAAAACGTATTCTACGTTAAAAAGCGTTGATCCGACCAACAGCAATATAAGAAAAACATGCGTGTTTGTT
The DNA here is from genome assembly GCA_011428145.1 of Ericerus pela. Classification (NCBI taxonomy): domain Eukaryota; kingdom Metazoa; phylum Arthropoda; class Insecta; order Hemiptera; family Coccidae; genus Ericerus; species Ericerus pela. Next base: position 130,365 of record WOFM01000421.1, on the reverse strand, counting down.
TTAATGCAGAAATTTCCGAAGACATGAAACAAAACAAACAAATAAATTCTCAGACTATCACCATAGGAGAACCCTACCGTACTCCAACAAAAAAAAAAACTGGCCGATCGGATATCCTTGTTACAGACACACCATAAAATTTACATAAATGGAAGCCCACAGTAACAATAGGATAGAACATTTCCTTTTTCGTAAGCGCACTGTAATCCCTCAACGCCTTCGGCTTTTACCGTCAATATTACCTTCGATTTGGAACCGTCGAGGTGCTTTTTCGTTTCTGGACGAAAGAGATTACATCGTTCTTGTCGCATTTGTCAGTAAATTCAACGTTGGTTCACCTATCAAAAAGATACGATGGATACTGGAGGCAGTGATGGTTAATTGGAATATGACAAAATTCGATTTACCCTCAGGTCGAATGTGACTTGCCATTAAAGCGAAACTTGATAAAAAAATCGATATATTTTCTGGGCCATATGTCATAATAAGAGTACATATAATATAATTTAAATATTTAAAGCGAAATATTGAGGGGGAAGAAGATGAAAAAATAACAGCACAGGAAAAGAGAAAACATTATACATTTTGCCGACATTAAGCAATACACTGAATAACTTCTCGATTCTTAGGGAACGAGCAGAGGTTATTTCTACGGGGGTAAGCTCTCAAACTCACAAACTCCACCTTCGAGTATGGTGAGATATTTTATGGTTTTTTGTGGTTCGACTGTGAGAAGAACAGTTTTACCCATTCAAATGAAATCGAACTGATTTGTTAGGTGCATATTCACGTGAACAGTCTACAAATGATATTAAATTTACAGTCCAATGAACAAATACAAATAGGAATTTTCATGAAATTTTGTGGATTAATTTCTGCAATGCATCCTATTTTCATCCAAGAGAATTTAAACCAGTTTAGATTAAAATCGAATTAAAAAAAAAAAAGCTTTTATTTATTTACCAGCTTTGGAGGAGGGATCTACAGCCCCTCTCCAACCACTCCAGTTACAAATCCTGAATGACCAAAATCATATACATGTGCGTGTACATTCAATGTCCGAAGCACTTGGTACACAATATATAATATATAAAAAAAAAGTATATATAAATAGTGATACACAGAGGGCCCAGTTTGGTTCTTGTATTTTTTCTCGCCGTTATCTCGTGATTAATTCGTTTCAGGTGAAATCTGATGGTGGAAATGAATCTGTCGTTAAAAAAAAGGGGGTCACCGTTGAAAATTTTTTTTTGCCATATTTGGTTTTTGAAATAAATGACAAATTAAAAAGCGGCAAATTTCTCATTAATCTGCAGTTTTTTCATGGCCGATTTATGAAAAACTTATGGTGATAAAACAATTAGTTTTGTTGGAGAACTTGAGCAAATTTTCTCCGCTTTTCAACAGTTTAAAACCAGCTTTGTAGCTTAAATAGTAGCTGAGAAATCGTGAAGTAAGAAGAGTTTTTTCAAAATTAAAATGTGAATGTTGCAAAAAACGCGGATTTTTGGTTTGAGCTTTATACGAAATAGACACTATTTTGTTGCGAAAGGTTGGCTGCAGTACTGGTATATTTTAAAATCGCAGTAGTGAGTAGAATAAAAGCATATAAAAAGAAAACTTTTCATAAAAATTTATATATTGTTTTGACTGAAAAATATGTTATTTGAAAAAATTTGTCCCAAAGAAAATGTAAAACCAAAAACCGCAAAATGTACTTTCAATGAGTAATATTTTTTTCAGTGATTTACAATCCTCTTGTACACCCTGAGACTAGTCGCATTTGACTGACACTGTATTAAACTAAACTACGATTCACATTCAAGCGTCAAGCTTCCCAATCATTTATTAAAAAAAAGCCAAAATAACTAATAAAAATCAAAAATATATTTCTAATCGATAATAAAAGTTAAAACGCAAAATATTTGTTTTACAGAAAGTTTTTTCAAAAATTATAACGCCGAAGGATTCAAAAATCAAATTCCTTTCACCATTCATTACCTTATGTCTTTATATACTCTTCGAAAGGCACAATTTTCAACTCAAGCACAGCAAACGGAACAGAAAATCATTAGCGAAAATGAATTTAATAATTTAAAATGGAGTAGGTACCTACCTATAACAAAAAGATTCATTATTCGGGAAGAACGGAAGCGTAAAATAATAAATTTTTCAGGTCAAGATGATTTAAAAAGAAAAAAATCATTAAGTAGCTTAAACAGCACAATACGTCGAGGAAACAGTAAAGTATAGTGAAATTAGGTGTTGACAGGAAAATACAGTGCGGAAAAAAGGCTTCAAGGTGGGCAAGAGAATGCGTTTTGTTCCACCTGCTTCATAAATAATTCTCAATGTAGGTCTATTTAGTTATAATTTATATGTATCTACACCAGTATACCGTGTTTTTTTCATCTGTAGACATTTCTATTGAAATCTGAGAAGTAAAATGGAGAAATTTCGAGAGCTGAATAGTTGAATGGGCAAAAATTATGCTAGCTTGAACGAAATTTTGCGCACGAAAGTTTTCGCGCGAAGGCCTTGAAGTAAGATTATAGAAAGGACTTAAATTCTCAAATAATTTCTAAGATTTGATTACACGAATCTTATACACAAATCAGACAAATAATGCCTAAATACCTACTGCAGTTAAGAATTTGAAGCTCCTCATGAGTTAGCTTTCGTTCGCTGAAGGCTATTTTTTCAGGAATAAAAAACTAATTAACATAGCCACATAAACAAATGGTTAGAGAAAAAAAATTTTGAACGGCATTTCTACAGCCTAAATGAATGAACCGCTCAGTTAAATCACAGCTGTTACAATTTTACAACAATTTCAAATGAAATAATATCACTGTCGCGCATCAATCGCGGTAAGTATTAATTTTCTAATTCGAAAATCAGTTGACCGATTTCGGTCAAATTCAATACAAAACCAGTCCCTAATAGTTTTTAACTTCCATATTGATTTGAAGTATATCTGACATGCTTCTAAATTTGGTTCCTATTGGTATTATGGTTCATTCCTTGGGGCTGTTGAAGGTGCTAATTTTCCATGTTATCTCAATAAAAGTTGCAATTCTTTTTCAATAGTCACGAAATTTGGTACAAACAGTACCTCCCATACAAGGACCAGACCTACTAATTTTGATTTTGATTGGTCAATTTGCTCCCAACTTATTAGCTATTCAGTACGATTTTCCCTCTTTTACCCTTCGTATAATGGTCTTGAAAAATTAATTTTATAAACTTCATCGAAAAAAACTTAGCCCACTCCGTAACCGCTTCCTACATTAGATTTAAATAAAGACTCTAAATCTTTGTTCGTATTTTCGGAACCAGCACATAAACAACTGCACTATATTTCGTTTTGCAATGTGAGAGATTTTTTTCACATATAATTTTTTTTTTGTTTTTATATAATCCACAATTCTCTTTACTATAGGAAAGAGAACCATTGAATTATTTCCTAAAATAATGCTAGTTAGAACTCCGAATAATTTTTCATTGAAAAAACAAAATGGTTTTTAACACAATAGGTACTTAAAAATTTATTCATAAAATATTTTGAAACCATGATACTGAATCAGTATATTTTATTGCATGCACCGTATTTGTGTGATATTTGTCATTTTTTGCTAAAACTATTAATATTTTATACGATTATTACTTTATTAGAAGAATTTTGGTGATAGCGATGATTTTTAAACAAAGAAAATCTACTTTTTCTTGCGAAGCTGGCTGCGCAAGAGTTTCTTTATATCTTATACCTCATTCACGGAACTAGTTAATATTGCAATACAGTTTACTTTTTTCAAAATGCATAGATCTTAAACGAATAAATAATACTGAAATTAGTATACTTAAACAGAAAAGCTTAGCAACAAAACTGTAATAACTCATGAAGCAGAGACATTTCGCTGGATGGTTTTTTCTCGGAAACCTTGCCCCGATATGAATGAAATTTAGGACTGCGCTAACAGCGAAATCAAATTCATCTAGCTAATTAAAATTTGTATTTCGTTCAAAAACTATATTTTTGCATAAATCAAAATCTCTCCGCGCATCTTTACCCAGGTATAAAATATCATTTATTTAGAATACCTATAGGTTGTTGTATCTAAACTTGTCGTTGACACAATCATCTTAATTTATTCCTATAATAACACCATTCTTAGGTAAGAACACTAATGAATAATGTAAATACAACCATTAACCTTAAGTCGTAGGTATTAGTAATTTTAAAACTCTAGCAAAAGTAATGAATGCAAATTCATGACTTACTACGATAAATCAATTACAGTTGCACTTGACATAATAGAGATAAAATATTTGAGAGTGCAAAATTTGAGATAATTTGATTTCGAACTAAATAAAGCTACACAAAAATCATCAATCAACAAGTAGACCTCAGGTGTTCAAAGTTTCAAGCGTAAAGAAGTTTGATAATATTCAAAATATTTGGAGAAAATATTAAAACAGATTTCGCAACAATCAATATAAAAGGACAAAAATAAGAATTAAAATTTCTATTTACAATTTAAGAAAAAGATTTAAATCTAGACATTACGGCACATGGCTCTCAAAAATGCGTTTTTCTGAGGGAATGTTCCATAATTTTAGCTCATTTAATTTCCAAAAATTTCACAACTTTTGGACATGAAATTGATATAAGAAAATTTTTACTTTTTTACAACGTTCAGTACCCAATTATTATTCTTCATTTCTGGACCAGATGTCAAATTTTTGGTTCTCCTTTTTTTCATTTCCCAATTTCAATTTTGAAGTTATCTTTCTATTCCCCGGATTTCCGCTAAGAGTCTAGCTATCAATCTACCAAATCTCAAATTCAAATGAGAAAATTTTTTCTAGGAGACTGGATTATTCTGATGTTTTTGAGGGACACAGGCCTGCAACGCAAACCCATTTTCAATAAGGGCAACTCAAATTTCAAGGATAGCACTAATATTGCGGGAAAATTTTTTTTTGTAATTTTTTTCAAGGAAAATTTCACATATTTGACGGAAAAGGGTAAATTTTTGAATTTTTCTGGCACGGGCAAGAGCAAGCGCGGGAAATACCCGCATTGCCCACGCGGGGGCTACGGATCCGGAGGGACAGGTAAGCCTCAACTTTAGTATTTCATTGAGTTTTTCCCTTCACTATAGCCACTGCGTGGGAATTCTCAAACCTTCTTTATCATGGACATGATCTTATGTGTTAATTGTAAAATGGTTCTGAAGAATGTAATTTGAAATTGAAATAAAAATTTGAGAGAAATTCTGCTTTCACCTGATTTGATCTCGAGTGATTTAGGAACCTATTTCTCAATAAAGCCCGATTCGCTGGTTGATCTAAGAAGTCGATTTCAGTACTGAAGATCAAGATTTCAACGGAATTTTTGTACTTCACGTGTTTCTATTTTCTGTTATTATCAATAAATACATTGTCGTTGTTCGAACAGTAGGTCGTTTTTTGATTATTTAATTTATAGAGATAATGCACTCCCAGTATTTGGTAAGAAATCCACCTGGACGAGATATAACATTTTGACTCCTTTTTCATTCCTGGGAAATTATTTCTCTTCATCAAAATTTATGGAATTTAATGTACGACCTTACGACGTCACGCGCTTCGCAACTCCTCATATAGAACCTCTATTTATTTCGACATAATTTTATCATCCATGTTATTCGAGAAAAAAAGAACCAAGAAAATCAACTCTAGGGCAGTAATACTTCGCTTGAAAACCCAGTTTGCCAATTTTCATCCATAATTTAAAGAAAAAAAATTTCAATCAGCTTACTTGAAAAAATTGTAAAACAATATCGATGGTAATCGATATTTGTGTCGATATTTATGAGTATTTGACAAATATATCGATATTTAATTGCTAATTTCTTTAGAGATTGAGGAAGACAGATTCGATGTAATTAACAAAATAATAAAGATGTTTATGAAGTTACATCTAAGAAGTGTGTAATTACAGCAATGAAAATAAGTAAATTACAGAGATTTACAGTGTTAAAAAATGGAGATAAACAAAGTTAGACGAATGAGCAGCGGAACAAGTATCAGTGCATCTGTGAGTATAAATGTGTAAGCATTTACAGAAAGATAGTCGAATGTTTGCAGGAGTGTGTAGAGAGGAGGAATTTCAGGAAAAGAAATTACAAAAAACTATCAATATAGTTATCGATATCTGGAACAAAAATATAGAACCATTTTTCAGGAATTCATTGTTTTATAGCTTTCTCGGAAACTACTGAACCAATAAAAACTAAAACTCCTATCAAACCTGATCCCATATAAGAAATACCTTTCATTAAAATTTTAGCCCTATCTGTTGGGTAGTTTTCTCAAAATCATGAATACAACATTTTTTTCAACAATTTTTCTTCACCAGTTTTCTCAAGAACTACCAAATTAATAGACACCAAACTACTATTAGACTTGAACCTACATAAGGATAAGCTATCGTGAAAATTTAAGCCACATCTCATTTGTTGTTTTATCAAAATCCTGGAAAAGCGGTTTTTCTTAAGAATTTTTAGTTTTCTAGTTTTATCGGAAACTACTGAACCGATGAGCACCACCAAACTTCTTTCAGAACTGCTCCTATTTGATTACTATCTCTCTTCAAAATTTCAGCTCTATTCATTTTGTAGTTTTCTCAAAACTGTGAACACAAAATTTTGGAGGATACACATACATATATACATTCATACATATACGCGCGCGCACACACGCACACGCGCATACATACATGCATACCTAAATTAAAAAATAATTGGTAAAAATGAGAAAATGGTACCAATCGTTTTCTTTTCTCATGAAACGAATAATTTTCATCATCCCACCCCTAATCCTTTTGTGAAGTTTATTTTAATACCCCGTCAGCATGAATACTGGGTAAAAAAAGGTTATAACATGGAAACTGACAAGTTGTTTTTTTTTTTCATAATCGTGAAGAAAATTTCAATCCTGGCCAAATAATCATCAAATTTTATTTCTACACTTTATCTATATGAAGTGAAATGCCCACAGCTTCATACTGAATTACTGATGTATAGTAAGGTACAATATAAGTGTCCAACAAACATAGAAGTGAATGCATGGTTTTTCGATCTACGATCTATTAATCATTTCGAAAATAACATTTTTTTAATAACATAAAGAAACAATAACCTACTTTTTCTGTTCTAAATTCGTAATACCAAGAGCAACATCTTTCTCACTACCTTCACTTTAGCTTATCTTTCACTCCATAATTTGATACAAATCAATATTGTGTACTTACTGAGACTAAGCACTGGTTTTTCAGTTGGTTATCGATTGAAAGTAGTTGTCTATATATTTTATAATAAAGTCAATTCCAGTTCAAAGAACTTATAGAGGTACTTATTATACTAGTCACCCAGCGCACCAACGTGCCTCCAGAAAATCCCTCCATTTGATAATAAATCCACGCAAATATCGATACAAACACCATTGTGACTGGATAATTGAAATAACAAGCGACTTGATCCAAAGTAATCGAATTTTACGATACGTCTACCAACCACATAAACAATAAGTGATTACGAAATGAGAACAGGCACCTTAAAATAAATTTAAAAAAAATACAGCGATTGTCAAGAGCACATTTTATACTCGTATCACCTTCGAGAAATATAATATAAAGAAAACGTGGTGACATTGATGAGTAAATTATGCTTCTCCTACATAAAAATATTATTCTGTCCCAATCAACCAACCCCTCCTCGCAAAATTTCAATTATTTTCTTTCACATTTTTCTTTTCTCTCATAATCCACGGCAATGCTCCTTATTTGTAATAGAAGCTGTCTTACACGCACTTTTCGGCCACATTCTCGTGTTTATAAAATGAATGTACGTCAGGTCAAACTTTCAAGGCGGAAAACAAGGCTGAATGAAGAGAATATCCACTAATAAAAATGAGGGATGAAAAAATAATAATAAAGTTACAGCAGTGCATCCACTATTCTACATTATTCTCTTTTAAATCAAAATCTAAACTCGAAATTGATACAAAACTAAAAACAACTCTGTGGGGACTCACTGTATGAGGAAAAGGGGCTCGGACCCCTCAACGACAGTCGCCGCCCCAAAGGGCAGGCAAATAATCGTCCTTGTGACGTTAAACACAAAAATTACATTTGATCGTAATTACCTGTATGTACTTGCAGGTAATGTACGAGTACCAAATCATGACACAATAAGATGATGTCACAATTCGTACACGAACCGGCCAGCCATCTCTTATCTCGATAGGGAATGATGCGACCTGGCCGTTCTCACCAACGTATGTATTCTCTTACATACGTGTGTTTGTGTGTTTGTGTGCGTGTGAAAAAGCTGTGTATAAACCACCCAAATCGGCTCTAAAATCTCCAGTGTTTGGTCTGGTTCTGGCTTACCCATACTTATGTACAAAGTGGCTGAACACGCTTAAATTCTGTAGAATTTCCTACTGGTGAGAATATCTCTCACAACAAGGTATTCCACAGTGGTGACCCCTGCGTGATTTTTGGCTACGTTGTGAGGTGTCTTGAGACGCGTTGCGCTATTACAAAAATTTGGTGCAGTGCGCTGGCAAGAAACTCGCTTGCTTGGCAAATAAAAAAAATATTTTTTTGCAGACTAAGACACCTTTTAGGTTGTCGAAGTAGAATCTGCTGAAGTGGGAATTTATACCCCTCCCCCACGACTTCGACTTGACACTCCACAAATTTAACAAATCTGGAAGAAAGCCCTCAACACCCAGAATTAGCACGACTGAGAACTGCAATAAATAAAGAACAACTAGCAGTTAAAACGTTGAGAAGTGGTTAAAATTTAAGCCAAAGTTCTGACCTGAAAACACCTGTCCTACAAACACAGGAACCAGTGTTTTCGACCAGCAAGGAAGGAAGTAGTTCTGTGGAATACGCTTGTCATCAGAAAGACACAGCAATGGTCCCACCACCAACTGAAAACCAACAACCATCGCAGGGAGGTAGTAGTCAGCCACAGCTGACACCTGAAGTCTTGGCGCAGATAATGCAACTTTTGCAATTGCAGCCAGGGCAAAACCCCAGCTTCTATAGACAGAGGATAGAAATCCCCGAATTTCTGCCCAATGAGGTAGACTTGTGTAGCTGCCAGGTTATATGATACCTGGATTGCGAGGTATGGAGTACCAAAAGTCATAATTATGGACCAAGGTCACCAATTCGAGAGCTCGCTCTTCAAAGAGTTAGCAAATAAGCTTGGTGTTCAATACAGTCATACCACAGCTTGCCATCCTCAAGCCAATGGCAAAATTGAGAGATGGCATAGAGCTCTCAAAGCCTTTATCGTGTCACATGATACCAAGACATGGGTAGATGTACTTCCAACCATCCTCTTAGGCCTTCTATCTGCCCTACAAACAGATACAGGTCATTCTGCAGCGCAATTAGCGCTCGGCGAAGAGCTACGCGTCCCAGGGGACTTCTTCACAGAATCGAAGGAAGTTAGCCCCAAAATCATGGTACAAAATATAAGAAACGATGCCAATAATTTCCTAAAACAGGTAGCTCGCCATGGCCAGCCCAAGATTTACGTCTTAAAACACTTGGCCAATACCTCACATGTATTTGTTAGAGACAAAAAAATGAGATCTGCGCTGGAGAAACCATACGCCGGTCCTTACAAAGTAGTATCACGAGATGAGAAAAACTTTGTGATACTCATTACAGGCAAACCTCGAACAATTTCAATCGACAGATTGAAGCCTGCATACATGGTAAGCGACGATAAAAAAATAAAAAGGTTGCAGAGGGAGAACATAGAAAATATCCAGACGGATTCACCAACAAACATAGAAGAATCTGTCGAAAAATGTGAAAAAACAAATTCACAATTAGAGAAGACACCAAAAAATAAAAAGTCTGTAAGATTTTTGGACGATGTTGCCACTAAAATATTTGATCCGGAGGCCCCCATAAGCCCACAAAAAAGAGGCAGGTCCCTAGGCAGTAAAAAATGCAAAAATTCCCATCCTTCTCGCATGTCTGAGAGGTTAATGCGAAGAAAATAAAATTTACTCCCGAAAAAGTAATATCCGCTACGTAAGTTTAAACCCGCTAAAAATACGCGACGAAAATCGGAATTCCGTAAGACAAAAGAAAACTCCGGAGATAAGCAAACGAGGAATGCCAACAAAAAGAAAACAACAGGAATAAACAAATCCACATGCGATACGGAAATAAACATCGCAACGTGCGTTCATTGTCAAACACAAAGATAATCTCAACGTTATGACGTCACAAGCGGAGATTCCTTTGTAATAAAATTCGAAAAATATATTCTCTGAGTTTATTTCAGGCATAACTTTGCTTAAACCGATCAGAACTTAACTGGAAAACTTGCATATGGCCGAGAATTTTAAGCGCTATCCCCTCTACATGCTGATAAGAAGATGTGAAAATAATAAAATGAAACTGTAATGGTAAATCGAAAATAGCAGTAAATTCACCCATTTTAGAACTGTCTTAGATATTAGACGTGTTTTCCAAACGATATTTTTGGTTCCTTTTCCTGTAAACCTAATTCCTATGTTGCTGCCAACCACCATCCTGAAGTCTGCCACCTCCCAGACTGCTTGAAAAACCACTGAGCTCTCACAAACTCAGCGGAAAATTGAGCAGAAAACGGAGCTGGATTGGATAGAGGAGGAGCTGCTCATGGACACAGCTCCTCCCGTAAACGATGTCCTAGCGGAGATGACGACTCCGCTTCCCCCGATAGTCTCTCCTCCCCAGTCACCGCCGGAACCGACCCCAATTCTGGAAACACCAAAACCGGAGTTGAAACCCGCAAAGACTAGGGAACCCATGAAGTTCCTCTTCACGGCAGAGAGGGCAGCGAATGAAAAAGCGAAGATGGCTGCCCTAGCATTGGAGACTTCAAACTCCCCGATGCTGAGAAAGCCACTCTTCAAACGACCGCTGCCCTCTCACTCCCGCCACCACCCTTACACCTATACAAAAAATTGTCCACCTAGTCGTAGGGGAGAAGGTAGTCACACCCAATACCAGGCATGCGCAGACGCAAGATGGAAATCATACGAATGCGTCGGCGCTGCTGTTGGAAGGGCACTAGCCAAGTGGGAGGCAGACCAGAAGAGGCACTGACAAATCTGCAAGTCCCCCCAGGCCTGCGCAATTTGATCATTTTT
>WOFM01000421.1:0-116628 GCA_011428145.1 Ericerus pela | reverse complement strand
TTTAAAAATTGGTGAGTAGTATTACTTTCAGGTCACTCTATCGAAGAACTGTCTAGATTTTCATTTCGATATCAAATTAGGGGAGGAGATATTTGGTCAGTATCTTGTGTATCCCCACTAAATAGGTCATGAGAAGCAGCGCAGTTGCTCAATGTCCGGACTACTCTATTAATACATTTTTTCAAGCGATTTGAACGTTTGCTTGATGTGGAAAACCTTTCTAAAAAAAATGTTCTCACAATTTTAAATTTAGAGTCAGAGTCCGAAAACCAAAATTCATTAACAAAAAAAGGCTCGAGAATCGACTTCGAAAGAAAAAAATACAAAACTAAATGAAAATATTCATACAAAAAATTGGCAGTAATTATAGGTAGATTCGTTCAGTTCATGAGGAACCTTCGAAATGGTTACGAAATATCCGCATGATACGATACTATTTATACACATAAGCCAAAAGTATTGCATATAGCAAATAACTAGGCACTAAATATTCATCCATTTATAATTAACATTAATAAAACATTAATTCGATGAATGGATAACTTTCTTCCGGCATTCATTTAATTCATTCATGGGTTGTCCTCAACAACCATTTTTTGTGATCATTAACCAAATCTGAAATTAAACTGATGACAGAAATATGGTAGAAAATACTTTCTTATTTTATTGAAATCTTCAGTACTGAAATTTTCATTCATAGCGTCATCCGCTTATTAGTGAAATATATAACTAGAGTTCAATGTAGATTCTAATGCTCTTCAACGCAATACATTTCTTTCGGGATCATTTTTTCAACAGACTACCTTCTTTCTTAAATTTATTCCACAATCCAAAAATATTATCGCAGTTAACTTTAGTTCCTTTGTACGAGGTAATATAAATTGAGAAATTAAAAAAAGTTAATAAAATTTTATCATTCTAATAGTTTTAGAAAAATGTTGAGAACAACAGTTAGGTAATTAGCTTGAGCGAATTAATGACAGAAAATCCTGAAGTTTTTCTATATTTCAGATTATTAAGTGGTGTTGTTAAATTACTTCAATTTTTGTCATTCCAAAATGAAAATAATTGAGCAGTGAAGATAGTTAAGATAGGTAGGTATCTAAATGTATTTAATCCGGTATTTCGTAAGCGTATCATTTTCCTCAAAGTGATGTACCTACAGGAACGTTTTGATAATTCATCCCAATTTCATATGAAAGGACTTTTAAAGTAAGTCGATAGGCCAAAATCTGTTATATTTATGAAACTATCTTTTCTAAATCATCTCTGCAACTGCGACTCAAAAGAAAATGACATTCATTTTCAAATTTTTTAAAGCACTTTGTTCGAAGTTGAGATTAATTCTACAATGAACCTCACAACTGCTCACGGGTGAGAATGACATTTCAATTTCGTTTCTTTAACTATAAAGTTACTGACCCTAAAATGATACTGTGATTGGGGCGATATCACGTTTCCTCCAACAAATGGGGGTTATCTCATCCTTCCGTGAACGATATCCAAGAATTGATTCAAACTGAAAAATTTATTTTCAACTCTTTCTTACTCGCTCTCTCTTCTTGCTCCCTCTCTCGCTCATACTTCCGCACCATCGATTTGGACCTTGCTCTCTCTCGTTCATGCGCACTTGCTCACACACTCACAAACTCATTTAATTAATAAATTTCATTACTCTACTGGGATTTGAACCAGTCTTGGTCTTACAAAACTGCACCGCTATTCACTCAAAACATTATTATTTATTATTGTATTTTCATTGATTAATTAACAGTAGTTGCATGCAGATGTAACGTAATTCAAAGCATCGCTATGATATTATATCCATATTTTTATACATCCATAGCTCTGTTTATAGGACTAAACCAACTTACACCAACTTACACCAACCTACATCAGGATGGCGATTCCACAAATGTAGGAATGCTATCATGTCTTTGCGCCAAGTTTTACTTGAATATTTATGGAATATCTCTACCGGTGTAGGTTGGTGTAAGTTAGTGTAATCCTATCAAACAGAGCTCATGTATAGTAAACATACAGGTTTATGTGTATATGTATATTATATTTTAGTGGTTAGTGGTGGGTTGAGTTGGGATTTATGAAAAAAAGAAAAAGAAAAGGGGGTTCGGAGGGCTAAGTACTCATTATTTAAAAAAACAAATATCTATATTTTATTAGATATATTGATATCAAAATTACTGAATAAATCAAAATAAAAATAATTTTCACATTTATGCATTGCAAGAGTTGGGATTCAAAATGAGCATAGTTGCGACCTCTTAAACTGAATCAGTTCTTGGATATCATTCACAGAGGAATGAGATAAAATCTAACTGTAGAACCAAATGTGATATCGTGTGATTGGGTACTGGTATTCAATTAGCAGATGGTTTGTTATTAATTTAGGTATTAGTAACTTTCAGGTTTTGGTTCTTTTCTGTAACATTATCAAATTGTTCTTATTTTGTTCTCACTACTTTGGTGGTAATGTTACTTAGAATTTTGGTTTTGTTACGTTAATGTTAAGTTATATTAGTGAAAATTCAGGGTTGGGCATTTTACATAATTCAAATTTTCGTGCCCACTTTCTCTTTTGCAGCACCTTGAAAAAAAATCAAACTTGAATTTAAAGTAAAATCTTCCAGTTCCATTAAAACAAAAAGAGTTCATTCAAGATCTGAACTACAAATAAGGTATGCAACAAATAGCTCCCAGGCGAAAAAATATAGAAAAAACTGCCCTTTTAGAATTAACAGAAACAAAGCAAGATTATTTCATTTATGCTGTAGTAATGGTATTCAAAAACATGAAAATGGTATTAATGTTATTGAAGGTACTTTCAGTCTAATTTTGTTTTAATTATTATGGTAATAACATTATTAAAATTTTCAATAACGTTACAGTAATGTTACCTCACTATATCCAGGACATTGGTATTGTTTCAATAATGTTACTAGTTTAAAATATTGTTAAGTTACACTACTTGATTCGTTTCTGGTTCCATTATCTCACCCTTGCATACTGCTCACAGGTGGTAACTGGTAATAAATTGGAGGTAACTAACAATTTTCCAAAATTTTTTCAACACACCAATGCCTATTTGCCTATATGATCTGAGTTGCCTGGTTCAAATTTTGCATTAGTTTCATGAATGAACTTATTTTTTTGGACCCACAATTAGAAAAAACACCTCACAAGACATAGTCGAGGTCTGCTGTCAGGTCGATGACTGTAAACGGAAACCGCGTGACAAAAAGTTCGCTTAGTTTTCTACAACAGCAGACCAAATAAATTAATCTTCATTTAGTTAAGTATTCCGTCCTTTACTTCTGTGAGCAAGTGTCTTTATTTTTTTCTCATTCAAGTCTACATTAATATCGTACGTGAGATTAATTGAATAAGATTCAATCGGCCTATTCCATGCGAATGGGCTCAAAGTTTACAGGTTCATTTCAAATAGGTAAGGATTTCTAAGAGTATTCTTAAACCTGGATTATAATATTTTCAATCCAAATGCCATTTAAAACTTCAACAACATCGAATCTTACCCTGAGTCGAGGTCGACAGCAACGGCTCAGAGGCAGACAGCGATGAATCAGAAGTGGTTACACGAACTCCAACATCTCCGGCCACGTCCACATCGACGTTGTTGCGCACAATAACCACACACCTGGTTCGACCATTCAATGGTTGTTCGTCACTCGTGTAGCTAACAAGTTCGCATCCATTGGGCAGCAATGCATCCGTTGCGTTGCCCTCGTGTTTCTCTACCTCAATACCATCATAAATTCCACTCATGATGGCACAGCCTCCAGAAGGATGGCAGATTACTAGCTGGCCGACGCTTCAGTTTTGGTCCACGATCGTTTGTTGAATTCGGGCAATTCTAAAATGCACCAAACAGGTGTTCGGTGACAGTTTTGCAAGATGTGGTAAATACTAAAGAAAAAAACGCTCATCACACAATTTCAGAGCAAATCGACTGCTCATGGGCGCAGCCGCACGCACCGATAGTCTGGATTTCTCAACACCTCTGAAAACCGCATTATCTGCTTTATCCGCTATCCTTTAAAAAAAAACAAAAACAAAAGGTAAATTAATTTGTTTTTGCATTTTACCTATCTCTATTGTTTCGGAAACTGAAGTGTGAAAAAATTCTAAAAGCTCATCAATTACACCGAGGCAATTATTTTTAAGAATTTGCGTATTATGAGATTGTGAATGAAAATTACCTTTTTCAAACATTCATTTAATAAAAATGGAAATACTGTAGGTAAAAATACTGTCAGAAAAATGAGAGTATTCAGCACCTCCTTCGCTCGTTAGTTGTTAGTTATTCCCAATCATATATCTTACAAGTCACTAATGTACGATATATCACGAGAATAAGCACAGTAGCTATAATGAAAAATTCAGGTAATAGGCATAAACAATTTTATGTTTGTCTCTAACTTTGATAAGAAACAGAAAGATGGGTAGGTAGCGTATATCTGGCTATGGTAAACCTCACGCAAAAAATATTTACTTGGCCTACGTGTCCAGTTAGTTGCAGATCTGAGATTAATAATTTCAATTTTTTTACCTCTCTAAATCGACTGTACTGATATTTCTCACTCCTCCACAATAACACAAATGTACTATATATAGAACTACTATTCTGGTGCCACTTCACGTTGACTCCAACCGCTTAATTTTTTTTATCGCGCCATATTGAAAAGAAAAACAATAGCATTGTAGCTTTCATTCTAAGAAATTTTTGGTATGCACGAGCCCTATGATTTTTTTTTATGATCTGGTGCAAGGACACAAGGTTTCAATTCTGTGGCAATTCTTTGAAGGCGAAACGTTCTAAAAATTTTAAACTCGAGCAGAATCATTTCTTAAATAAGAAGGGCATGATGTAATACAAAACCGATTCTCAACTTGAGAAAATAACTTGATCAGAATATAGGAGGATAGTAAGTTAGATTATTTATTTCGGATAATACTCACCAATCAAATTATTTCTTGAATTATTTGAAATTAAATTGTTGAAATTATTCACAGTTAGTATGAGATGCATGTGTTTGAAAGGGGGTTTTTCAAAAAGACATTGCTCTTAAAATATAAAGACTCAATCCTTTCTCCTTTCAAGGTGAATAACGAGAAAATACAAAAACTAAAAAATGTGTTCAAAAATGGTAAATCTACAAAAATTTCACGATTTCTTAAAAGAAATCAAAGGGTTGAAAAAATTCAACAGATTTCTGTCCTAGAGTGGAACTTTTTTGATCGCCTTACAGCCTCGATGATAGTACACTTACCTAAAATGACAAGACCTAAACTCAAAACGACCAACTCTTTCGATATATCATACCAAAATGATATAGAAGCAATTTTTTTTATCAAATTATGTTTGGGGGCGAAGCCCCCAATCATTCCTTCTACACATTCGTATAATGATAAGAAATGGTTTTATCTCCTCACCAAACCACCCAGTATACAATTAAAACATAGGCAGGTGTCAGAAATTATTTAATTAATTTTAAAATTAAAAAAAATAACAATAATACGGCCACATACGAGGTAATAATCAACAATAAATTGGTAAGATTGAATTTCGTATTTAATTTTGTATATTCTGACAGGAGTAAAATTTTTTTCAGTTAGGCAATACTATAGTTTTAACTAGTCAAAACCAAAGTAAGATTTTTGTTTGGTCATTGTTAGTTTTAATCGAAGAAAAATTTTTTCTTTCGTCAATATTAGTTTTGACTAGTCATAACTAGTATCGACTAAAAGGTTTAGGAATAAATAATAATGACTGGTTCAAACTAGTTTTGACAAAAATCGGGTTTTTGGCCATAATAAAATAGCGGAAAACCGAAGTACCGGCCGGCCGATCCACGCTAAAATTAGTAGCGTACTACAATGAATTAAAAGAAATATTTATTTCAATATCGGGGCTACAGGTGCAAAACTTAGCATTTTATAGCCAAAACAAAAACAAAAATGGTGGTATAGGAAGTATCGTCCGGCCGATCCACGATAAAATCAATAATTCTGGTCCTTGACTTAGTACAAATGACGGTATCGAACTTTGTGACTATCAGAGAAAAATTATATACATATATATTATATGAACATACAATTATATTCCGTTTTCTTGTTCCCACGGTACAGGTCGCAATTTTTCTTATTTTTACCATACTTTATCATCATAACTAATTTTTCATTTCAAGAAATAATGCTTTCAAATTTCACACTGTCTAATATTTTGTCAGCAGCTAATAAATTTTATACAATCATAACATACCACTAACGCATATAAACTTACAGACAATTAATGTGACCATCAAAATTCATATTCTTTTTCTCAAACCTACTTTTTCTATGGAGGCTTGCTGCGCTAGAGTTTTTAATTTTAGTTTGGAGGGTAGAGACGAATATCTGTGATTACGATACGGAGAGCAGAGCACAAGAAAAACCGCAGACAGAAGAAAAAGTCTGGCTGCAAATACGCGACTGCGTCGTTCATTTCCACACAAAAAACAAATTTACCTCTTTAAGATACGTGCCATTAACATCTTAGCTCTTATTTTAAGTTCCAGAATCGGTGGGTACAGTACCAGAGGACATGAGGCAGTCCGTAAATTAAGTGTAGTACGTGATGTGGACATTGTTTTTATGAAAAAGAATGGGAAAAAGCTATATTAATTAATGCTTCATAAGTGCAACAATATGGAAACACATAAAAAAAACGAAAAAACATTAAATACGATAAAATTACATCCCAAGCGCAGCTACAAATTGCTAAACTTCTCGAAATATCAAAAGTAGGAGGAAACGAAAATTATACATATTGGAGCTACATTGCTACAAAGAGAGGGGAAATAAATAAAAGATTGCTAGAAAAATCGTGAGCCTCTAAAAAATGTTTTATTTAAAAAATTAGAGATCAGTTAAATTATTGTATTTTAAAATATACAAAATACGAAAACAAAAGGACATAATATTGCCGAAAAGGTCTAGATGCGAAACAAAGAAATTTAAGTAACTTAAAAATTTTTGAGGGAGGAAGAAGTAATAAAGGGGAATAAGAAACCTTTCAAATGCAAGAACGTTTTTGTTTTCATTTTTATGTTGTTTTTTCAAATATTTTACTCCGCAAAATGTCATGAAGATGGTTCTTCCAGGAAAAAATTTTGAAATTGATGTAAAAATAATTAGGAACCAAAAAGACCCTTAAACTACATTCCTTACTTGGAACTCAAACAAATGATTCTATAAATGAACCTATGGGGACTATACAAACTCTTACGCACCTCATCTTTATCAGTGCACTGCACTTTGAATAAATTGTAAGTTTGTCTGCCCCTACTTGCATCAACATGTAAATTAGATACAAAGTTCGGACCATGACTAATTAACAGAGAATGAACTGGCCCATGTCACCTTACATCATTTCTTGTCAGCATCAAATAAGAAACGACACATTAACATGACATAATACTGTATGTATATATTACATGCGTGTCTGTGTGCGTGTATGGAACTAACATAAGGCCACAAAACTGACTACAAAATCACCAGTGTTAGCCAAGGTCTTGGCTCCCCCACACCTTGTGAATGATATGTTGTTGCCAGAATATCTTCCATGATGTAAGGTATTCCACAGAACCAACCTGGCATTTTGTTCATAGAAACCAGACTCTGATTTAGGTTGGGTGCACTGAATGTGCAGTAATCAGACCACAGCAAAATGAATAATTAAAATCAAATTAAATATATTATGAACAATACAAATTTGAAACATCGTAGATGATATTGAAAATCACTGGTCAAGCTTAAAAATAAATTAAAAAAATATTTTTTCTTTTAAATTTTTTTGGGCGTGCAGATGTAGGGGCTCCTGTAATTTTGCAACTAGGCCCGACCCATCACAAAATTACATTAGGGCTTGATAGAAATATCAAAACATCAAATTACAATGAATACCTACCTATTCATTCAGATTGTATTCAGCATTAATTTTGATACCAAAGATGGTAATTATTATAGTAAATTTTTCATACATCTACAATAAAGCCCAATCAATACTCAATCTGTTTTAAGAAAAACACACAAATATGAACTGAAGTCCAAAATATCAATTTCCGGAATTCAACGCATCATTAATTTCCAAAAGAACTAAAAAAAGTGTCCTCCCCTTCAAAGAAAGTTAGGAAGTATTCTAAACAAAGAGGTCTCACAACATCTATGATAATGAGGGAGTGTATATTAATTGGAATTCACTCTAGAGTTATGCAATCAGTGATACTAACCTCAACTGGAGATGAAAATAAATACCACTATGCGTGTGGTCAAAGGTTTAACCAAGATATACAGGACATTGACTTTATATCTAACTGTACCATAGAAAAATACACGAAAATTTTGTTTTTCTAATTTAGAGTTCCTATTATTTTTGCAAAGCAATTTCAACAGCTCTTCCAAATAAAAATTTAACATGAAATTAACAGGTGAATGTTTCAAGATCGTATCATCAACATTGATCCAAATATCAGCAAAATATCATTCAAAGTTTGGCTCGAGCGAGAGCCGAGTTTTACGATCACTTGCTTAGTCAATGTATTATCGCAGTAGGAATTTTCTTGGAACCTTTATTGTAGAATAGCATTTTATTGTCTAAAAAATACAACTCTTGTTCTTGTTGTTCATGAAAAATTCTGATGTTTTTGTTTTTAAAATCTTTCTACTTGCTAGTATTTTCCCTAATATTGATGATACGACTTTCAAACTTTTATCATTAGATTTATCAGTAAATTTGGATTCCGAAAAGTTACTCGAATTGCAATGCGAAAATAAAGAGGACCTTTTAAGATACAAAAACGAGATTCGCTGTACCAATTTTCTCATAAGGCAAATATAAAAAGAACACCATGTATTAGATTTAACATGTAAATAGCAAAGAGCCCAGTATTACCGTACTGTTCATAAAACTTTATTATTTACTTTTAGCAAAATACTTCTGATTTGTAAGATAATATCATACAGAGGGGATTTCTATTTAAACAACGCTTCATTCTAGGTCAGTTTTCAAGAAGAATCTGAAAGTTTCTTTTCTTCCGCCTTCAAAAGAATCTCTCGAAAAGGGGAAAAAACTTTACATAAGAAAATTCTCCCGTTTCGAAGGAAAAATAATTAGATACAGCAGGTAGATTCAATCTTCTTTCCATATGCCTCTTAGAACAGGCAATTCATATTAAAATTACATATTTAAAAAAAAAAAATTAATGACTTGATATAAAGACAATGGGTCTGAGATAAACTCAAGTCCTCCGAAAATTGCGATTACTCTTTAACAGCGAAAATACTGTAAATTCAAAATAGTCAGTGACACCAATAAAGAAATTAATTTTAAAATAATACAATTTAGCTTCATTCATTCGTTTGTAAATACCGTTAAAGAAACAAAAACTTGCTTAACCTGTATGGACAGATCGGTAGAAAGATTGAAAATTTCACTTAACAGAAAGCAGCAAAATATACCTACAAAAAAAAAACTAGCGCAGCGATACTTCGTTAGAAAACTCAGTTTGCATTCAAAAATTGAACATGAAATTCAAATACTTGAAAAAATTGCAAAAAACTATTGATGGTTATCGATATCTGACAAACAAATCGATCTATCGATATTTCATTCTTAAAATTTCAGGTAAAAAATTATGAACCTTCCATCACACTTACACTATCGTGGGTGGGAACACTCACAATCTCCTGCGCGCCTGGTGGGTGTAAAGGGAACTCGCCTACTAAAGAAATGTAGGTAGGCGAGTGACTGGGCTGAAGAAGTCGCCGTAGTCATTACGGATCTAGTGTGCGAGATAGGTGTGTGACGACGTATATTTTCGTGTCCCTTGGACGTTAAACCACACATTAATTATAAGTGCCTACAACTGTAGTGTCTCTGCCACTACTTACACATCCATAAAGAAGATGTATTGGGAGAATTTCAGTCTGATATACTTTTAGTTTTTTCAAAATCCTGGAAAAACTACTTTTCCAGGAATTTTTCTTCTCCAGTTTTTTTGGAAACTACTTGACTAATAAGCAACAAACTCCTATCAAACCTAATCTTATATAAAAACCACCTCTCATGAATATTTCACCCCTATCCCTCTCGTAGTTTTCTCAAAACAGAGAAAAAAAATTTTCTCAGGCCATTTTTTCTGTTCCAGTTTTCCCAAAAACCACAGAATGAGTAGGCACCAGAACTGCACTCACATAATGACAATCTATCTTTAAAATTTCAGTTTGATCACTAGCAGCTTCATCAAAATCCTGGAAAAACCAAGATTCCAGAAATTCTTGTTTTTCCTGTTTTCTCAGGAACAACCGAATGAACATATAAGCACAAAACTTTTATCAGATTTACAGTAACATAAGAAAAACCTGTCGTGAAAACTTATCCGGAGCAAGATATACTCCCATTCTGCATAACTGAATGAATATAGACAATAAAAAAATAATCTGCCACTTTACCTACTGTTTTATGTACAGTATATATATACACCTATATATACACGCACAGAAAAAAATAAATCAAAATAGGAAAATGGTACCAATAGTTTCCTTTTGTCATGAAATGGAAAATTTTCATCACTCCAATCCTAACCTCTTGTGAGGTCAATTTTAATACCCCATTTGAAAGCAAACTAGGTAAAAACCAACTTCAATTGAATTCTTTGTTTCTTGTTTTCTAGGAAACTACTAAACTAATAAGCATTAAATTTTTATTAGACTCCCACTAATATAAAGACAAATTTCAGGCCAATCCCTTTTGTCATTTTTTCAAAACCTTTGAAAAATAAATATTCCAGGAAATCTTTGTATTCAATTTTTTTGGAAACTACTGAACAGTAGGTACCAAATTTCTTACATACCTACTCTTATAATAGGATTACCATATTTCATAAAAATTTCAGCATTATCCATTCTGTAGTTTTTCTAAAACCACAAGTTTAAAGGAAGATTTTGTAGCCAATATGGAAGTCCAAAGCCCATCTTGGGGCAAAGATATAAATTTTTATCATTTAGGAAAACATAAAATGGAACAAAATAGTTCTTGAAATGAACAAAAACGAGTAAAAAAGAATCAAAACAACTTCTTCTAGTAATGGGTAGTTGGTTCACGAGTTAGTTCTTTTGAACAAATCCTAGAAGTGAACTAATCGATCATCTAGTTCACTTCTAAATGAACTAGTTCATTAGTTTTTTTTTTTTTTTTTTTTGATAGTTTTCGGTTCTGATCAGTCTACTCTACTCGATCCATTGATAAAACTGAAGTTGAAGTAAGTATCAGTCGATGAGTGAGTCAAACAATTAACCAATAGTTCTAGCATGAATTTATGAATACGAGTCGATCATTATATCATATAATAAATCAGTTGATTTAAATGATATGAGCCAATCATGAATCAGCTGATTGAAGTGATCTGAAAAATTTACTGAACTACTTAACTAATTGAACTAGTTCAGTGAACTAGTTCACTTTGGTAAAGCAGACTCAATGAACTAAATCCGCGAAATGAACTAAAATTCCCATCTCTAACTTCTTCCTCCCTCTTTTTCCATCTTATACTTGTTGGTAACGCTGATATTATCCTCTCCCTCTCTTTCTGTTTCATTTTTTTCCTTCAGGTTTCATTTAAATCTCAGCAAAGAGGGTTAAGGTAACTTTTCTTTATATTATCGAGTGATACGATATGGATATGTCTTTAGGGCCACTGAATTCAAATTTCTGGCCCAATTTTGGAATAAATCAATTCTAGAATCCTTTCAGAACACAAGATGGGGTCAAGGTAATTTTGTTGTATATTGAGTGATACATTACAGGGTAAATTTTTCAATCTGGTTTAATTTTTGATTGAAACTATTATTAAAATATTTAAGACCACAAAAAAGTTATTAAAATAAAGGTAGGCAAACATAGATACATGGACATTACACATTCCAGGCTGCGGGTAACAGCTTGTAAGATATATATTACTATAGAACTATAGTCCATCCAATGAGAGTTGATCCCTGAAAATAAATGCAACCCCCAATAACTGTATAATTTTTGCCAGGTGGAATATACTCGTAAGGGAATACAAATTTTACGATAACCATATGACAACATTGTTTTAAGGCCTATGAAACATCTTCCATTGGACAGACTATAGCTGTTTCACTTGACTTCACACTGATGAAAAATCAAACAGAATGAAAACAAATCACAACAGCATACATATTATTGTACTCACATAGACACACAAAACGTACTTTTTGCAAAAATAACGAAATTGAAGAACACAATAATGAAACAACAGAATAAACAAAATTGGAACCACATAATTATGTTCATAACTGCTACAGGCACACAGTCACACAATCCACTTGAGGAATCTTTTTTTTTAAAGATGAATCTAATTCTATGGATAGATTTTCGAATTTATTAATTTCAAACCAACAGATGACCAGGATAATTAATGTAATGAAAGATTCATTCAAACTGGTTCATCGGTTCTGGAATCAACTTGCATATAAAAAACCTTTTCATTCTTATAAACACATATACATCGATATAGTTATGGATATACCTACTTAACGTATACATCATATATACATAAAAAAACAATTAGGTGAAAATGGAAATTCTCATGAATCGAATCTCCAACTCTTTTACGGGGTTAATTTTAATTCTACGTTTGTAAGCAAACTATCTAAAAATCACATAATAAATAATGTAAGAGAAAAAACGAGAGGAAACAAAATTACAACCATCGTTCTTAGACCTAAATTCACACGATCACAGCAACATTATACTAAAGGTACCATCCTATTCAAGATATAAAACAGATATAGCTCAACAAATTTAGAGACAAGATTAACTGAACTAAACCTGAGAGGAACAACGCACTAAACCTGAGTAATTAGAATTCGACAAATTAAAATAGGTTTGTAATTTCGTGGACACTTTTAACACTTAATTAAAAAAATCAATAAAAATAAAACGTAATTTTTTGTGAATTTTCCGATTTTTTTTCGCCATGAACAAACCAGTTTCGAATATTTTATCCCATTAAATACGTCGTTAAAGGGAAAAAAATAAATAAAATATACATAGGTACCTGCCTATTATACTGTATAATTGTCTGCCCAATTGAAACGCGGAATTTAGCAAAATAAGCGTCAATAATTACATTTTCAATTAGCAAGAAAAGTACAAAACGTAAATAAATGATAGTTTCTTATTATTTGATATGCGAGCAATGGAGGGAAAGATACCTACTTTGGAATGCAGGTGACGAGAAAATGCGTCGGATGAAGGTAAAATGTCAAAAAATATTACCGCATATAGGTATAGTTTAAAGAATTAAATTCGAGAAACTATTCACAACGGAAATTTTCTGATACATTTCATACAGGTTCTTAACTGCATGACTCCACATTTCCAACCAAACAACTCAAAACGTTCATTGAGTAAATTTGTTTAGGACTTGTAACGCTGACAGATAATTAGCTCAAGCAATAATTGCAATAGCTAAAAAATTTATTTCTTCCAAACATGAATTTAGAAAGCTGTTTCTGTTCAAATCGCATTAATGATGATCCGTTTTACGAATGGCTACTGCCTTCCGGTGAGAAATAAAAATTAGACTCACCTTTAAGACATGAAGGATTTTAATGATGGGGCATTATTATCACAAACAGACAAACAGTGGAGGCACCCTAAAATTTTTCCTTTGGTTGCAAAACTTTCAAGTCCCCGAATTTCAATTTTAGAGCCGACTTACAGTGACATATAAACTAGTGAAAAAAAAAGGTAAATTGAAAATTACTCACTCCATATGAGCTCTAATTACATTCTAGCTCAACTTGACTTAAGTTTTATTAATGCCATCATATACCTAGTATAAAACTTTAATTTCAACACCTAATGAAACTTGAAAAAATAAGGGAAGGCTCGTTTAGATATCATTTATTCAAAGTAGTTAAAGACATTCAGTAAGAATAATGATTAATAAAGTAACTCTAATTTTTTGAAGTAATAATATTATTTATGATTAATCATATACAATAGAATCCACTATACAGATACACTCATCAAGCAAAGCCATTTCGTCTCTCTTAACCACCTGTCTCTGTAAAGCGAAGTTGGAGGAAAAAACAGGAGAGAAATAGTATATTTCGTTACAAGAGCAATCATCATCATCAAGGTCGCTCATATTCCGCTCGAGTTGCAAACTCTATTTTTCGCAATAGATGCGCATGCACGATTAGAGGAGTCTGATTGGTTGGAAGGAGGAGTCAAATATTTTTATTGCCGAAGCAAATGCTTGTTTTGCTCCCACTACTGACTTTTGTTTCCCACAAAAATTTTTTGTTCCCTGGTTGGAAATTCTATGTTTTTGCCCTTCAAAATAGAAACCAAATCAAGCATCTTGGACATAGACTGTGAAATAATTTTTAAATTAAAAATATTAGCAGGCTATAATGTACTTTGTAAGTTACCTACATATGATTTGAAAAAAATATGTATTGTCTTAGTTCTCATTTAGTATTCACTTAAGAAGGTCACTATGTAAATGAATTCAATTAAGTGACCTCCTGACAAAACATTAGTTTTCCATTCAATATTTGTACCTTTGGGGACTAGACATCTCATACGCACAACGTCATTCCTTATCAAGTGTATTACACTCAACATCATATATACACTTAGTTTGTTTGTATGTTCTTACTTGCACACACGGACAAGTAATACTATATGACTTTTGGCCGATGATAATACAATAGATAAAGATCTCAGCGATGTCTCCGACTGGTATATGAACATATTATGTCACTTCTTATTAATTGCCATAGCAATGAAGACAAAATGACGTACTTTATATAATACATATACATACATATAAATGCATATGTGTGTCTGTGTGCATGTAAAGCATCTCTAGTTTTACTAAAGTGAAGTAAACTGACATTTTTCCTCCATAAAAGTTGGAAAACCACAAAATGTCTACTGTTGAACCAATCGTTGCTTAATGATAGCTGTTTTGTGGTTTTCGGACTTATTTGGAGGACAAATGTCGGTTTACTTAAATTTGGTAAAACTATAGAGATGCTTTAGTGTATGTGCCAATTTCCCTATATAAACTCACCAAACTGGCTACAAAATTGCATCTGTTTGCTTAGGATTTGGCTCTCCCATACATTTGTGTATCATGCGGCAGAACACACTAAGCTGTTCATTACCTTCTACGGGTGAATACTTCTTCATGACAAGGTATTCCATAATACCTTTGGTGGAAAAAATGATGTTTTAAAAAGAACAAAATTATCAAGTATACTTATTTCTCCCCTTAAACAGTTTACTTCAGTAAACTTATTGACTAAGAATATGGCTCTCTCTGTCTCTGTCTTTCTCAACTGACATACTGTCTAACTTAAACAAACTGAAAATAAACTGTGAGGATAAGCTTGTTTTCATTTTTAAAATTTTTTCTCAAATAAACAGTGATCTCAGGTATTATTTTTAATTATGAATAATGCAACCATGCCAGGTCTGCTAGTGCAAATCCAACATCGTTGAAATTAATTATTTTAAGAAAAACATCGTCGTTTGCTATTTAGAAAAAAACTTTTAATTTCAAATTAACCTATTCAATTTTCATTTTCAAACTTTTTAAATTATTGTCTTAAGAGGGGGGTCCATATCAAGAGGAATCTTTAAAAATTCCAAGGTGTGACTTTCAGGGAGCTCATAAAATAAAATAAAAATTTAGGTAGCAAAAAACAAAAAACCCCCTTGAGGAAATCCTACAGCTGGCCCTGACATAATTTAATAAAATAATGTATGGACACAAGGGCGTAGCTAGAAAATTTTCCTGAGGCAGCAAAGCAATTTCTATCAGTGTAGAGACCAGCTAGAGGGGTTAAAAGGGCAGTGATATAACTAGGAATTTTTCATATAGGGATTAGTCAATATGCAAACCTCCACTGCAGTAGGGCTGTACTTTGGATTTACCTCTAGAAGGGGTTTTATAGTATGACAAAATTATTATGTTGAGGGTGGAGTGAGAAAAAAATTTTTTTTGGTGTTTCCTGGATTCTGGAACAATTATGTATAGAGGGTTGTTTTTACTTTTTGAGTAGATGGGGGAATTTCCAATGACTGGTGGATAGATGAGGCTTTGGCCCACGTGTAATTATTGCATAAATAGTTTGAAAATTGATTTCCATTTGTAATTTTTCCAATCCCAAAACTCAAACACCAGGGAATGAGTACCTCCATGCCCCCTAGTTGCACCACTGTGAACAAGCAAACTTGAAAATTCATTCACAGTTGATTTTACTGGCTTTACAAAAAGCAGTCACTGAAATTTTTTTTTTAATATCCTAATGGAAATTAACGTAAATAAATATATAATATTTTCAAGAAAAAAAATATTACATTAGTTTTTATTGAATAAAAATTTTAGTTTGCTTAACCAAAAATAAGTATATTTTCTTTGAAGACCCATTCAAAAACACGCTAGATAGTTTAACTTCTTCCCATTATTTCTTCATTTCTACATATCACCGACATTAGGGATAAAGAAAAACATACATATTGTTTTCTTTTTTTAGCTGGCCTTTTTTTTTGAAAATCCAGAGGCTGATTACCCCCCCCCCCAGCCCCAAGATGCCTACATCCTTGTATGGACATAAAGCGAAGCTATAAGTGCTTTAGTAATACCTATTAATTTACTCTCTCAATTGGAGACATTTTTCACCTCCCAAAAGTAGCGTCTATTTGCAGTCACCAAAAGTGCCATAGTCAAGGTCCAGCCCTGGACATACATGAGTTTGTGACAAATCCCCAATTCCACAAAAAAAAAAATTTAATATACATTGGGGAAGGTTCTAAAATTTCCCCATACATTTTAAAAGGAGTAGTTTTCAGAAAAATTAGGGACTTATTACTTCCTCTGCCCAGAAGTACCTTTATTCACTCTCACAGTTATCTCATTAATCTCATCTAATGTTCATTTACATTTACCTAACAATGGTTAATCTAGTTTTTGAGTCCATTAATAATTTACTTGTTTATTCAAAAAGAAAATTATCTTACTGAGGGGGAAAATCAATAATTCTTTTCCTAATCTAGATAACAATACTCTTTTTTGGAGGAACATATTCTTGGTGTTCTTTGAAACCCTTCCAAGTATTAAACATTTTCTTTTTTCAAGAGAAACAAAAACTATTTTAAAAATCACAGTAAGTTTAATAACTGTGTTCATTGTTTTAAAATTTTTATAAATTACCAACTAGTAAGGTTTTGAGGGAGCATACTCCAGGCTTCAACCAACATTGTGTGCATATTTATGAATTACGACATTCCTTAATCTTTTTGCACATTTGTTCTATAGAGAATGATGGAATTTGAAAGTTTTCAATTTTTCTTATCTACTATATGTGTATCAATATAGAATTACTATTTATGTACTTTACCTGAGTAGGTACACAAAAAATTATGTTTGAAAATTAACTTTAATCTCTCGTCACTTTGTCTACATCAGACGCTGAGATTGTTCCTCTTTGCAACTGTGTACTCGACACAGTAGCTACATGAAATATATTAATCAATATACATGTACCCATGTTGTCTCCTCTTATTTTCAAGGACAATGACAATTGTATTAAATTTGCAAGTGGCTTGGTTGTTTAAGTAATATCTTGACATCAAATTTTATTTTATCAGAGATTATGTCGATGTCAACATTATAAGTACGAAACATATGCCAACTATGGACAGTTGACTGATGTGTTTACCAAGGAGCTCAGCTGTACAAAATTTTTGAAGTTCAGAACTTTAATGTTCTGTTGAGGTGCTTGGTTGCCCACCTTTTGACACGACCTTAAACGTTGAGCACCCTACGATTATAGACACATTTAAATTTGTATATATACGACAGTTTAGATCACTGGTGTACCTGCTCATGTGGCATCATTTTAAACCACTCTGAGTAATCATTATTTGTTATAGTTACTGCAAAAATTTTGTTTTTATTAGTCATATTACTTAATTTTAGGTTTGTGATATATTTTTTTAAATTTTACCTTTTGAATTAAAAATTTTTTATTAGTCTCGCCTAGTCAAATGTATAGTATTTCTTTTGGGACACTGTATACAAAATTTTCGTAAAATCTCAGAGGTTTGAGGAAAGGTGTTGTTTTTATCCTCAGTAATACCACAAACCTGCTCACTTACTGTTATCTAGTTGCAATATGTTATCGTTTGTTTAGTTTATTATGCTTTTACACTTTGTTTTAAGTGCAGGTTGTTCAGTCATTTTACCAAATGCTTATGTCGTGATGTCCATTTTGAAATACCGAGTATGGCAGTCATGAACAAAGTTTGTGTCATGAGAAACTTGTGTTTTTCATTCGTTTTTGTTTTAAACCTCAATTTTATCAACAAATGAGGCAAATTTAGTGCTCTTTGTGGAGCCTCCACTTCTCAATTGTAGATTTACACCAAGATGATAACTTTGTTGTCAGCAAAGTTAATTAGAAAAAACCAACATACAACATTGCTGGGTGTTGGTTCTTTTTGTTCATACCAACTGCGTACAGAGGAGGTTATATGTTTGGTATGTCTATCTCCAGAACTAACAGAATTTCATTTGCTCAGATTTCAGAACAAGTGTCTTACTTTAGAGATTTTAATGAAAGTAGGTTCAAAATGTTCTTGATCATCTATGTCCTTGGCTATTCATATTTGAAAATTAAAAAATTAGAAGGGTGTAATAGGAAAAAAATGAAAATGTAAAAAATTATTTTCATAAATTTGGGCATATCCACCAATAAGAGCTACTCATTCAGATTAACGCAGTCAATTTTTGTTTTTTTGTTTTTTTTTTTTTTTAAATAAAATTTATTTAATATGACTGTTATGCTCCTATCACCTCTTATGAATGATTAATTATTTGAGACATTTGAAGTATTTTGGAGTATAATTGAGGAAACAATGATTAGATTTTAATGAAACCACATCTACATTATTTTCAAATATCAACAAACATATCATTAAAATTTCACTATCGAGTACTGCTCTTTTGGGAGAAAATTCGTTATTAAAAACTGTATTAAATATTTTTTGCAGAAAATTTTATGCTGAATAATTTTTAGACAGCTATTTTTATTGCAAAATTGAAATTCACGGAGAAAAACGCGATGAATCGAATTTTGGTGAATAAACACCATCTCTCCAAAAATCCTAGAGGGTGCAATTTCTATATGTTACTCCAGAAGACCTACCCAACAAACCTATACAGTTAGAGTATTAATTTTAATTTTTTTTTTTCATAAGATCTGACCCACCTATTGAAATTAATGATCAGCTTCTACTCCAATCTAAATTCCACGTAAATGTGATTTTTAACAAAAGTTGGACTTCTATACACGAAATTTCAGAAGAGCACCATTCTAATATTCAATACTCTGCAACGAAGAGAAAGAACTCATTTCTTAATCATAAACACTGAAGATATAAACCTACTTGATAATTGAATTTTACAGGTATTTCGTAACACAGTTTTTTTTTCTTTTTTTTTTCCAGTTTATAAAAGTAAACGCTTTGTCTAACACATATCCTAATCGCGGCCCACGTCAAATATGGAATAGATATGAGTAACATTTTTTTTTTTCAGAATCCTCGGCACACCCAAGCACACGAAGGAATGTAAAATGAAATCGAGAGCGATTTTTTTAGTAATATTAATATGCGTACATTTTCAACAACGAATAGCAGATTAATGCTTCAACAAATCGAACAATTATTAATTCTTTAATTACTTACGTACCTATAATCATATATTGTAAATGGAAGTTGAATAATTGTTTGTGACGCTTTAAATGCATTGTATGCGGATGGGAACAAAAAAAGGTGTGTTCCTCCCGTAAATGTAAAATTACCTTCATTCTCGAGTAAAACACAAATGGAGGAAAGGTCATTACAACATTTAGCGACGGAGGCTGATTATATATGAATGGATTGGAAATACTGGAATTGAAATTCATGGATTCTGATGCAAAAGAGTATTATGTAGAAATAATAATTTCCATCCGAGGACTCGAAACAAAAATCCATTAAAAGAAAATTCACATGACATTTTCGACTGACCGCCACAATTTTGAATTCTGAACTAGCTTCTAGGCAATTTTTGATAAATTAAAAACAGTTATACTCTTAAGATTCTATAGAACATATTAGAGAATATTTCATCAGTCCCGAAACTGAAAAATTAAACAATGGGCGTAACCACTAGAGCAGTTGTCTTTCACTAAATTTGAAAAAATAAAAAAATAAATGAATAAATAAATAAATAAATAAATAAATAAATAAATAAATAAATAAATAAATAAATAAAGGAAATTATTTTAACCTGTAATATAAACACTAAAAATGTTTGATCTAGCACCTTTAAGAGAATGCTGATAGAGCAGTGCAAGAACATCGCGTTAAAAGGAATTAGAAAATATATATCTATATAATATAGAGGGGGTTAGTATAATGAGAAAATTATGTAAAGTTTATCACAATATACCTCTACTCGGTATAGTAATTAACAGAAAGTTGAATGAAAGACGGATATCAAGCCAATCATTATGTTCATTCCCACTAAGATAAGAACTAAAAAAAAAAAAAAAGAGAAAAATTTATAATACAAATCATCGGTGCCTTTAAATGCCATTAAATTCGCAATAAAAATATTGTAATTTTAGACATTATCTAGAATTCTAATTTTTAATAATTATTTCCATTATTAGGCTGAAATTTTTCGTTATTCCTAAATTACTTTTTTTCACACTACAATGAGGGTGAAGGGGAGAGATATTGTACAAAATACTGTAATTATCAATAAAAGATTCAAGAGAAAAAAGTATATGAATTAATATTACAGCATCTCTTGACATCCAAGATTTTCAACAGAAAAATGCATGTGAGGAGGGCCCATTAACCAACGAAAATTCAATCAATTGTTCATACAAACCATCAATTAACTTCCACACACACAAAGATTCAAACTTCTTGAAAATGAAAAATTTACTTGTACTTACTCCAGTGACGTCCCGAGAGAATTTTCTACTGGGTGGGAAATATTAGAATGGACGACTAAAAAAAAAAAAAAACCTTTTTGCCTACTGAAAACCAATTTTTGTTTTCAAATCTGCTTCTCAAAAATATTTGGACTTGCCGACTGATTTAGGGGGTCTCACCCACAACCTCCCGGTCGGGGCGTCCTTGACTTACCTTCACTTTTTATCAAAGATTTTTTTGAAATCGAAAACTAAAAATTCTACCTATACTTACTAAAACAAATTGAATAATTTAATTTCCGTCATAACACTAACCTAAAGTGAAATATAGAAGCTATAACTAAATTAAAACAACATTTTTTTCCATCCTTGAATACAGTAGAGGCAAAATCGAACACATTCAAGAATTTGTGAAACATCGCTTCCATCTTCAAAACGAATTACCAATAAAACAATAATAAAACGTAAGTGCCAAACAAATTTCAATTAGATAATCAGGTTATAAGCTCATCTTAATTATTGAGCTTGTGAATGCAGGCAGAAACCACACAGACGCATCATTATTACATTTAAATTTGAGCTTCAAAGTAGTAATAGACTATCTTCACGGTTTTGCGATTACTTGAAAAAGATAAAGTATCTCTCAAGTGGAATAGTTTTCAACTTAAAGATGAATAGTGTAACGCATATTTTCGTCTATTTTTAAATATGACGAACATATTCATCTACATGTTTTCAAATACCAAAAATATAGGTATTCATCAATAATGAAAACCTCCTATAGCTCTTTGTAAACAACCACTAAATTACCCGTATTTAATTTTATGAATATAGATATAATGTCTGTATATTCATGACCTAATTGTGCCTATCCCTCGAGTATATTGCAAGTCAGCACAACCCTATAATAACAATCCCCTACCTCACTTAGCCTATCCAATACATACACTTACATACCCCAAACGAGTATATAAACCCTCAATTTGAAGGAATAAGACAGTTCTTTCTTAGTACCTAGAGCCTCTTTTACAAGTTACAGAGCTACTAGTTAATAGACAGTCTTGTCTAAAGGGTTGTAATCCCATATGTTAAACCTATTGTGTAATAATTAACGTATTATTTAATGTACTGTGGTCATATAAATTATTATTTTATTAAGTGTTAATTCAACCTTGTGTTTTAAATATTATTGAGTCTCTCAAATACGTTAAGGTCCACGATAGTTGTGGATGATAAATTGAATATTTAAATTATTATAGAGGTATTAATGCTCGTCGTTAGATATCTCGTGTATGGTGTAACACTGAAAGTGGTTCTAATTAGGTACATTACCACCTCTTTTGGCTGTTACAAATAGAAGCAGATGAAATGACCCTCAACACTAAAGGTTATGCCCTGTTGGCACTTTAACCTAATT
Organism: Ericerus pela; assembly: GCA_011428145.1. NCBI lineage: Eukaryota > Metazoa > Arthropoda > Insecta > Hemiptera > Coccidae > Ericerus > Ericerus pela. The sequence goes on along the minus strand of WOFM01000421.1, from coordinate 94,100 downwards.
TTCATTTTGACCAACATGTCAAAACTTTAATAAAAACAATTAATAATGTTCCTAAATTAGCCATTTCGGACCTACCGCATTCATGAGCTGAGACAAGCAGCTATCATAATTAGTTGATGACACTAGAAAAACAGACAACGAAGAGCCTGTTCTCAATGATATGTACACCTTTATAATATTGTACCAAACAATCGAGTCGCGCACATTTTCAACAAATTAAGTAGCTCTTACTTGTTCAATATCATCGCTAATTTACGGATTTCAAGTTTAAAAATATGGCAGAAACACTCGACAGTTTTTCTCAAACACCTATACAGATTTTAAACGCACCTAAAAATTCTTCATATTTACTATGCTAGTAAGAAAAAATATTCTTTAACAAAGGATGAAAAATCTTATCGGACAAGAAGTTAACTCAAGCGAAGTTAATGGAGATGTAATAAAATAAAATAAGGAGTACTAAAACTCCAATCAAGTTATTTGAGGTGTTTATCCAAATGAAATGACAAATTAGCATAATAAATACTCCTTACCGACCTACCTATATTGAATTTCATAAAAAATTGAACACGAAAAAACGCAGTTTTACTTTCAATGATATTCAAAAGTAAGATAAACAATCTCAAAAATTTTTCAATGTCATTATCAAAGTTATGAGTTTAATTCGCAATCTTATTCTTCCTTTAAGAAAAGAACACCACCAACCATTTCTTATTATTAAGACCCCAATTAATATTCGAAGATTCCCATTTTAACCTTAAAAATAAAATTATGAAAATTATTCTTTGATATTGGTTAAAAAAGTCTTCACATAGATCACTCAAAATTTAAAATTTTAGTCTACTTCAAGTCGGGTTTGATAGGGTTTATGATTAATTTTATAAATTTACTTTAACCAAAATCGTATTTCACTATAGTTTTTCGATCACGGTCTCTAGACCTCAAAAACACCCTTCCCCAAAAGTTCACATAAGTATACATACACAAATACATTGATCGATATATACATATATGAGATATAATAAAATCTGTCAACGAACTGGTTAATTTACACTAACCGTGATTATATTTCTTTGAAGTAGTCTTCTCGAAGTGGAAAAGGCTATACATTTTCGTCATGTCAAAAAATACGTTGAGATTTCATTCCCAATTGTATCAAGCGCGTTGATACAATGCAGTCTGAAGGAAACAAGGAGGAATTTATAAACCCTAGAAAATTGTCAAAAACAGAATTGCTAATAATTCATTTCGTTGAAAATATACGTTAGACATATAAACGTTGACGTTAAATCGTTTTGTCTAGCTCGCCACGTCCTTTTGATTTTCAAAAACCAAAATAAGAATTAGGATCTTCTTGGCGTCTGATGACAATAATTCGCCCCCTTTGAAACGATATCCAAAACATCGCAAAAGAACCTATTAGGACTACAAATTTTTTCCCAACAGACAATTTTACCAAGTGCAGGCTACAACCAAACGTTTCTACACAAGAAACGAATTAGCAGCTAGGTTAGGCAAAGCCTAAAGGAAACGAACAGAATATCCTAACTCGTAACGCACCATAACGAACGCTGGCACGTGTGTCCGACTAGTGTACCTACATAGATTTCTCCAATTTAATCGCTTCGAAATATTCCATTTAATTATTCAATTTCTAAAGGACGCCAACGGCGCACGCGAACTTACACGCGTTCAACACCCACTAGCAAAATGCAGATCTATAACTTCGACACAAGAAAAATCTCACCCAACATCTCTAAAGAGAAGTTTGTCTAGCCATCATTGGAATGTTAGAATACTGATGGCATAGTTATCGCACGAAAAAACCGTACTAATTCGGCCGACTGATAGTAAAATTGTAAATATACTTCATGAAATCCGAGAAAATTTGGCCTCAACTGTCGGTACTTAAGTCTTGCGAAACTACAACAAAAACTATCTCCACGTAAGTTTTTATTAAACTTTCTTTTTCCTTAAAAAAAAAAATATATATATATATAAGACGACGTTACCGTGATTAATAGTATTTAAATGACACGACGTGACAAGACCAACACTTCGTTTCACTTGATCAATCTTAGCAGGCTACTACTGCAAAATCCACACCATAACTTGTTCTGTCAGTGGCCTTCCACATGCGTGAAAGTGAACTATACATATAAATGATCTGAAAAAAGTATACTTTCCCAAAATTCACCCTCTTCCCCCAACTTTTTCCCACAAAAGTGACCGTCGAGGTTTACTAATCCAATGCGACAGGTTCGTAGGGGCATTTAAATGACATTAATATATAGAATAAATGAAGTAACCAGCCCTTGATGATTTTTAGCAGGTAAACTGGGAGGAATACAGAAGAACGTAACGTGAGAAAAAACCCTAAGTACTCAACAAAAATTTTGTTAGTTTTTGAAAATTTCCAAATTAGAATCTCTCTTCAATGCAAAATATTACGATCTGTAAGTAGACTAATAATATTTCTTTTAAAATTTTTTTAGGAAAAAAGGTATAATGGGTGGTGGTGAATTTCAGTTTTAGAAATCCAGTAAATTTTAACTGTTTCTTATACTTCATTTATGGTGAAAATCAGTTTTCATTTGCAACAAATAAATATTATTATTTGGGAATAAAATCAGCATACATTTCCAACAAACTATGTTAACAGTCCTTCCAGTATCACTATTTGTTTTTATTTTGGCTATAAAATGCCTAATTTTGAACCCACATGAACGTAATTAGGAAAAAATATATATTATGATATATTCTAAAATGTTGGAAATTATAGCGCGGATTGGCCAAACGGTACTTATGGTGCCGCTATTTTTGATATTATTTTTGGCGATAAAATTCTTAATTTTGAACGAATAACCAAGAAATTTTCAAAAAATATTAATTAGGTATAATTTATTAAAACATGTTAGAAATTCTGGTCACTTGTATGGATCGATCAGAAGTTACTTCCAAAAAATTTATTTTTGTTTCAATGAAGAGGTAGTTGTTTTCAATGGCGTAATTTTAGGTCTAAAATTACAAAATTTAATACAACCATCGTGATTATGATCTACTAATAACTTTTTAGTACATAATTTTCTACTTTTCAAAAATCTACTTTTTTTAACAGAGCTGCTGCTGCGTTACAGTTTTTTTTCAGTGTTTGCCACAAAATAAATGTTATATTTCTCCGCTAATAAAATTTTTTCAAGGAATTTTCCAAAAATAAATTTTTTGTGTGTTTTCCGCAAATGAAGAACCACCATAATGAGCATCTGATGTCTATAGAAGATATAAGAAAAATTGAGCGATACAACAAGGTGAAAAAACAAAGTTGTATATTAAATGTAAGACTTAGCACTCGGTATCACTTTTGACAAACGAATTATTTGTTGGAAGGAAATGGTAACCATTATACTGAATGAACACAAATGTATAAATCGTAATTTGTAATGACTAACATTTTTGAAGCCACTTAATATTTCATGATACCTAACAAAAAATAACACATTTCGAGTGACATAAATGCCTACAATATAAGTCTGTATATTGTTAAGTAAACTTCAACCGTCAACTACAGAATTTTACTTCATAATAATACATTAAAAAGTAAATTTTTTAAATATGCTTTTCTAAGAATAAAAACGAGTGAATTAAAACCTAGCAAACTCTACTGCACTCATCAAACCATCCGTAATTGCGCTTTGGTAATACTCTAGCAGCAAACTCGGTAACTATTCACGAGTTTATCCATATAAAAACCAAAAATAAAGTCTAAATTCTGTTCCAAAACTGAGTTAAATAAAAGCTATTGACAATATATACTATCATAACCAGACTAACAAACCAATGCTAAATTTTTTCCACCTAATTTAGATCTGAGAAATAGATCCCACCAACAGGTTTTGCTGCTGTTGTGGGATCCGCGTTTGAAAAAGAACAAAAAGATACATGACCATTCACGTTTTCTTTCGAGTGCAGTAAACAAAAGTTTTTCCAAGTATTCTGATTTCTGTTGTCTGCTGCAGCCTACTCTTTGTGTAAAAAATTTTTATGATACCCAATAAAAAAAAAGAACTAGTTGGAGAACAATTTGGAGCAATATTTGTGAAAAAAAGAAAATCTGTACCACTAACGCATCATTGTGTTTTAAAAATGAACTAAATTTTTGGTGGAAAATTTCTCCATCTGTTTTGTCAGCCTTGTATATATTAAGTCAACATAAAAGCATATAAAAAACGAAACATTTCTACCATACAGATTTCTAAAAAATTAAATTCATCTGTAAATGGAAAAACTCTAGGACAGCATACCATGCTAGAAAAAGTAAGTCTTCGAGAAAAAGAATTATGAATTTTGATGCTCACATTAATTTTCTGTAAGTTTATATGCGTAAATGGTATGTTATGAATATATGAAATTTGTTAGCTACTGACAAAATATTAGACAATAAGAAATTTAAAAGCATTATTTCTTGAAATGAAAAATTAATTATAATGATAAGGTATGTTAAATCGTCATATAATTTCAAACAAAACCAAAGCAGTTATGAAATAAAAAAATAAATAAAACATAAACATTTGGTTAATTTTTCTGAAATATTCATGAAAATTAGAAAAAAAAAGCGGAAAAATCTTTTCAGAACGAACAGTCCGGTCAATCCGCACTAAAATTGGTAGCATACTACAATAAATTACAATGAATATTTGTTTCAAATTTGATACATATAGTTTCAAAATTCATTTTATGACCAATATAAAAACAAAAGTAGCGGTACAAGAAGTACGGTCTAGCTAATCCACGCAAAAATTGGTAGTATACTACAATGAATTAAAATAAATATTAACTCAAAACTCTGTGCCTATTAGTCCAAAATTGAACATTTTATAGCCAAAATAAAAACAAAAATGGCAGTACCGGAAGTACCGTCCTACCGTCCGGCCGATCCACACCAAAATCAATAGGTCTGGTCCTTGGCTTAGTACAAATGTTCGTACCGAATTTCCTGATTATAGGACAAAAATTTCGACCTGTACAGTGGGAACAAGAAAACAAATGTATATTAGAGTTATTGATGCCAAAATGTTCCCGTCATGAAACACAAAACGTACCCACCCCCATCCAGAGGGCTAATACCGTACCGAGCGTAATAAGCAAATTTTCCAAAGAAAACGTACTTTAAAATGGCGAAGAACAAGGGAGAAAGGTATGGGATAACTTATGGATCGTCTAATGTTTTTTTTTTTTTTTATTATTATTAAAGGTAATATTATGTAAAAATATGCAGACAGCTGTTACGAAAGGAGAAAGTTATTTGTTAAACTAGCACCCATGATTTTATAATTTCAAATAATCTATCATCTATTTGAAGTAGAAGAGGTTAGCGTCAACCCAATTAATAGCAGATACTGCTTTTTATACGCTTTTATTCTACTCACTCAATTTGTTGAAGTACACCGGATGACCAACTTCAGCGCTGCTTTCACATGTTACGACACACGCACACATACACTTTATCCAATTTTATTAGTTTTTTCAATTTTTGTTTGTTTCTGTCTCAGAAAAAAAAAGTGAAAAATTTTATTTTCTCTTTCGCCGTAATTTTCTTCTTCAAATTATAAAAGCGTATTCTTTAAAAACTCGTTTTTTCACCTAACTTATATATACATACAACCCCTGAAGGGCCGCTTCACTGCACTTTAGCTTGTACTGGCCTGGCAACACTGATCAATTTGTTATTAGGAGGGAAACAAGAAAACATTTGTAGTTGGCGCATGCACCTTGAATTATTTTTAATACCTATGAAATTTCTACATCAATCACAAGTTCGATATTGAAATGAAGCGGAAAATAGACAAGATTTAAAATAATTTCTTTTCTCGAAAACCAAATAAAAGAAAAACATGCTCCCTCGAATGTAAAACGAACAGGACAGTTCTCAAAAAACTTTACATCGCCTCGTTAGTCCTGAGGTATTCCTAACCATTAAAGACTACGCGAATCCTCAATATTGTAAACCACATGTATTTGACTCATCCATATTTATTCGGAAACCATGAGATTGAAAATCAACCGCTAGTTTTTTATAAGCTTTTACTGCATTCACTACCGCTAGTTCATATAATACGTTCACCATCAACAGCGCCATTCGTCGTTATTAAGTAGGTTTCTTCAGAAAATCTACCTATTACGCTTGCTGCGGTATTAACCCAGGGTTGGAGGTGAATACGTTTTTCATTTCAAGATCTAAGGAAAATTTTGGCATCAATAATTCAAATTCATATATATGTATATAGACAGATAGGTATAAGTCCGTTTCTTATTCCGACCATAAAAGTCGAAATTTTTATTAGATAATCACGAAATTTGGTAAGTACATTTATACTAAGCCAAGGACCAGGCTTATTGCTTTTGGAACGGATCGGCGGGACGGTTCTTCCGGTACCACCATTTTTGTTTTTATTTTGGCTATAAAATGCTCAATTTTGCATCAATAGCTACGAAATTCGGAATAATTATTTACCATAATTTATTGTAGAGCGCTACCAATTTTGGCGTGGATTGGCCGGAAGCTACTTCCGGTACCGCTATTTTTTTTATATTGGTCACAAACTGCGCAATTTTGGAACCATATGTACAAAATTTGAAACAAATATTTATTATATTTTACTGTAGCATACCTACTGCAATTTTTGTAAAGATTGACCAAACGGTATTTCCAGTACCGCTATTTTGTTTTTATATTGGTCATAAAATACGGAATTTTGAAACAATATGTACGAAATTTGAAACAAATATTTATTATAATTTATTGCTGCACACGATCAGTTTAGGTGCGATTGATCGGACGATACTTTCGGTAAAGATATTTCTTTAAGTTTTTAGTCTGACTATAAAATGTTTAATTTTGAACAAATATTTATTATAATTGATTTTAACATTCTAACAGTTTTCATGTAGATCGACTGAATGGTATTTCCTTCAAGTTAATTTTTGTTTTTAATTGTTTCAAACTTTGTAATTTGGAAATTCAGAGCCAATATTTTCAAGTAGGTTTTCGTTAGAAAACCTACTTATTACGCTTAGTGCGGCATTAACCCTAGGGTTGAAGGTGAGTACATTTACACTAGAAGTTTAATGCTCATAATACCTTCAAAATGGTGTAATGATACCTCTAAAACCAGGGAATTTTGTGACAAGTCATTTTCAATGTATGAGTTACATAGAACAAAATGTTCTCAGTAAAAGCTTCATAATGCAATTAATCTTCTTAAGTAATGAGTAAATACCTCTGAATAATAAATTAGTTACTAATAAAGTAAGAATCCCACCCATCATCTTGCTGCATAAATTCATATATAATAATGGATACATTCCTCTACTGTCCCATATTTATTACTCCATTCTTTTCACAAGTTTCTGTATGGTTTTCCATTAATAACCTCACAAACAATTTAATGTTTCCCCAACTATTATGAACTTCTTCCTTTACTGTCAGAAATCTTTCAATATCTGTGATGGTCTTATTCATGTACAATTAGGAATTCATTTCTGTAATGTTTGAAGTTCAGGTATAACTGTGATGTACTCATTATATGCTGTTTTGTTATTGAATGCATCCATGATGGGCTTATAAACACATTTCATGAGTTTATTTACCTATCCTTGATGTTCTATTCAGTATCTGTGTTGTACTTCACTACATGCATCAATTTTTCCTCACTTTCAGTAGATTTGGTCCTTCACTCAGCATTACTTCAGAAAACCACAAATTCAAAATTAAAGAACAAAAATTTTAATTTTTATAAAGAAATAGCAAAATAGAAAAACAATACAAACGATTATTGAATAAAAATTGAGGAAGAAATGAAATACAAAAAAAAAGGTATAAAACATTAAAAATAAGGAACATTGACATAAGAATTATTATTGGCAGCATGATATAAAAATTTAATTTTAAATGATATGATATCTTCAGCATTCAGACAATACCATTATTTGAAACATATATCAATTTTGTAACTTCTAAAATGATCAAAAATTTATTTATAAAAAACTTGAACAGGAATAATTAATTCATTTTTGACATTAATAAAAATATATTTTATGATACAGAAAATATGTTCACCTGTGTTGTCATTGTCTTTTACAATATGCCCTAAAAAACTGTTTTTATTTGAACAATGAATTCACTTAAAATTGTCACCAACTTTTGAAAATCATTTTTTGAGAGAAAGTTACAAAAGATTGTTCTTAAAAAAGTTATTTCCAGAAAATTTGTGAGACAAACAAAGCCAATTTAATGTGCAAGACTCTCAGAATTGATTTTTTGTGTCATAAAATCAAAAACCTCTTTTGCAAAAGTTTGAAAATACTTTTTTCCTAATTATATCCCCCAAAGAGGGAAGAAAAAAAATCAAAACTTTTCTTTCAGTAGACCAAAAATTATCAAATAAAAACAAAATTTTGAGTTGGGGTGTAAATATTCATGTTTTTCACTATCATCTTAGCTTTGAAACTTTTGCACACATTTTCAGGCAGCTGAGGGTAATTTGCCTCATTTTATACACAGTCATGTTTTTTAACTATATTTGTTTTAACAAAAACTGAGCCCTTTATTTTATTCCAGAGAAAAAATTATAAAAAAATTGTAGAGGTACTTTATCTGTTTGTGAAAAGTTAATATTGTCTTCAAGAAAATCAGAATTGAAAATATTTTGTTGGGTAAATTTTATCTTTTGGTGGCCTCAACCCTGCACCCATCTGTTGTAACTTTAGGGTACAATTTTAACTCAACTTGAATCTTCAATTATGTTTTTCTCAAAAACTATCGAGTTTTTACAGAAAAGGTAAGGTATATCTTTTTAGTGTACTTTTTCCTCCTGAAAAAAATTATTTGGCTCAATTTTAGAAGAAAAATTGTTAAAACAATATATGCTATTCAAAATGCAACATCTATAAATATTTACATCCTACAATAAAATGTTTTTTTTATTGCTGATTTTTATCCAATTTTAAGAGAAAATTTATTATTTTCTTTTTAATAGGAAAGCTATATAACTCTAAAAGAAAGTGTTTCAAAGAATTTTTATAGCAGAAGTTTTACTTTTTTTCTGACCCAAAAATCTATCCTTACAATCTTGCATATTAAGGGCCAGTTTTTCAACAGCTCACTAAGAAATTTAACAGTCAGCCAGTGTTAAAATCCTGTTTAACTCTTTACATGATCTAACTGTTAAACTAACTGACTTCTTAACTGACAATGGAAAAACTAGAACTGAATTTAAAATACCCTGAAGATAATTTAAAAAAAAAAAATATATATAGTATTCATGCTACTTGCCTTTAAAATGCAGTTGTTGAGAAGAGGATGAAAATCTAGTACATAATGATTAAAAGGATATTGTTGTTGATGAAGTCAAAGAAATGGAATAAGATGATGATTCCAAGGCAGCATAAATACAGCAGGTATGCTTGAATTGACTGATAGTGATAGAGAATATAAATTATTTTTGCTGGATACGGTTGTTGAATCTGTTAAGGTATTTGTTGGAAGTAATACTGTTGAAGTGCTAGTAGTATGTGTTTCTACATTTCCACTTGGAATGTCTTCTGAAAGAACCAAACAAAATACAATAAATATAAATGAAACAACAAATTTGAAACAAATATTGTGACAGTCAAAATTGAGCATAAGTGGGTACAGGCTTTAGCTAAAAAATCAGTTTAATTTTTAAATAATCATTCAAAAACTGTTGAATAGAATTTAAAAAATTATAACACAGCAACAGCTCCATTAGAAAATGTAAATTTTAAAATTCAAAAAATCCCTACTCCCTCCACTCCTCTGAAAACACCCACAAAGTTGTGTTGGTTAGGAATATAGGTCACTTAGATTATAAGGAGGGATCAAAATTTGAAATATTTATTCATATTTGAATGCCAAAAATGAGGGTGTACCTTGAGAGTGATGATGAAGAAGAGCCTGAATACCTTTAACTTCCAAAAAAAAAGAAAAAGGAACACTAATTTGCCAAAAAAATCATATCTAGGTATCCAATTTATATTTTAATAAGTATTTAAACTTTAAAAAAATTCAATAATCCTCCCCCTCTAACCAATTCCTTACAAAAGCAAAAGTTATCAAAAAAATTTATAAGGTCCTTTCTCAGTAAAATCCTGAGTATGCTCTTGCTAAAAAAAAACTTATATGGTATAAAAATATTTGTTACAACCTACACAATAGATATGGACAAAAACAAACTAGGTACTTCTTTTAATCTATACTCACTAAAGCTTAGCTTTTTATCTATAATAATTAATTAGGTACTTTAAATGATAGTTACTGTTTTCTTCTTTGTTAGAAAACTCCTTAATTACCTAGGTACTGCATTCAAAACTTTATATTAAGAAGAACACAAATAAGAAATTACACTATGATGTGCGGACATTTGTTAAGTAAAACATTTAAAGTTAACAAAAAGGAACTTACCTAATAGGTACTCTTTTTATTGAACATACAAAAAACCAAACAAATAACTGATACACATCACAAATTTTTGTTTATACACTACAAACTGAGCATGGTGGTTTTTTAACTGTCACTTTCTCACTTTTTTTTTTTTTTTCACTGAGTATGTAGTAGGTTGTATCATATTCCATTAATCAGTATCTTAATTGTACACTTGTTCAGTAAAAGTTATGTAATTATTACATCACTAAATTGTTATAATTCAATTAATTCATTAATCACCTTCTTATTTAAAGTACTGATTCAATAAAAGTGATGTAATTATTACACTACTAGATCATATTTATTTAATTGCAGTTATTGACTATAATTCCCTCATTTCATTATCTATTATTTATTTATTAAGGTACTAAAAACATATTCATAGTTTAAATATTGTTTTGTTAAAGTATATATTCTACTGGGTGATGCAACAAATACTCTTCTTTAAGAGTTAGATTGCACTGTTTTGGTTGCAAATAAGTTCTCCACTTTTCAAAGAGTCAGTTACTTATGAAGAAGGTGGCCATTTGATTATATGATATAATAAGTACATCATAATTCAGTAATGAAAAACAGATTGTAATTTTATTTTACAGTAAAGGAATGTGTCCATAAAAAAGAGTATATTTACTATTGAAAAAATTGATTCAGCCAATAATAATATAGTAATCCTATAATTTACTCTATTTGAATGTAACTATTATCTGATTTTATGGAATTAGAGTATTACTAAAATTTGGAATTTTATCAGTGTACCGTTTCATGGCCTCAGGAAAATTTTGACACCAATAACTCAAATTCATATATACCTATAAATATATATAAATTTCTTGTTCCAACGGTACAGGTCGCAATTTTCGTCCAATAATCACGAGGTTTTGTACGAACATTCTTACTGAGCCAAGGACCAAACCTGTTGACTTTAGTGCGGATTGGCTGGGCGGTACTTCCGGCAACACCATTTTTGTTTTTATTTTAGTATAAATGTTTCAATTTTCCATCAATAGCCACAAAATTCAGAATCAATATTTATTTTAGTTTATTGTAGAACACTACCAATTTTGATGCGAATTGTCCGGACGGTACTTCCGCCATCCCTATTTTTGTATATTGGTCATAAAATGCAAAATTTTGGAATCATATGTACGAAATTTGAAATAAATATTCATTATAATTTATTGTAGCATGCCATCAATTTTGGTGCGGATTGTGAGGATGGTATTTCCGGTAAAGCTTTTTTTCCTTCTTTTTATTAATTTTATGAACTTTTTTTTTTACAAAAATTAACCACATGTTCATGTTTTTTGTTTTTTGTTTTTTTTTTTTCATTTTATAACTTCATTATATTTCATTGGTTTAATTTTAAGTTATATGATAATATATCATACTTTATAATCTTATTTTTCATTTTTCAAGAAAAAATTCTTTTAATTTTCACATCGTGCAATATTTTGTCAGCAGGTAACACATTTCGTACAATAATGACATAACATTAACGCATATTAACTTACAGACAATTAATATGACCAGCCAAATTCGTAATTCTCTTCCTCGAAAAATATACTTTTTCTGGCGAGGCTTGCTGCGCTAGAGTTTCTACTTTTTATAATCACTACCACAATACCTCAGTCCAGTGACTGATTTACAGTGTAGCCAATACCAGCAAAAAATAAAAGCTTTTTTTTTTTAAATTTCCTTTTTAATTTTTACTTATTTCCATTTAATCTCCGAAACCAAAATGAGAAAATCCAGGTCAGCTTGAACAAAGCTCAGGCATTTAAATATAGTAACCAATTTGAATAACGCAAAATATACGATAAGAATTAGTGAAGGCAACCAACCTGGTATTCGCATTAAAAGAATTAAATTTAGGCTCCGGTTCGTTAATTCAGGAACTCGAATTTCATTAGACTATTCAATCCATGACCATTTTTTTTCTAAATTTGTTTCTTCTAATACTAACACGAGTACAGAAACAAGATTTCGTAAAAATAAAAAAACTATAGGTAGTACTTCACAAATATCACATAATTTTGACAGAATTTTTCTCGTCAGATAAACGATAAAGACGTCCTCACTTTTAGTGTACTTTCCAAAGGAAAATACAACTATATCATTCAGTGCAGAGGCGGGACCTGTGGAAAAGCCCCGATCCTGAATCGTAGATCACGAATATATAGGTATCCCGAATTCTCCTGTATACAATATATATATTTTAACTCTTTCCTCACTCAAGGCCTTTTTGAGAGCCTATAGAGCCTCTACTGTTTAACCTACAGAAATAAAATTTGCGGTAGAGTTAGAAGCTTTCATGGACTACACATTCGTGCTAAAAGTTTTGAAATTCGTCCCCTAATTTCGAAGGAAGGGTTTTTCAAAGTTTTTCAAATCCACCATGTTGTCATCACGATAACTCCCATAAATTTGAAGATTTTGGCTTGAAATTTTTATGAAAGTTGGAGACTATTAAGGATTGGTTTGGTATTGAATTTGAGCGAAATCGGTTTACTGGTTTTCAAATGGCAGCCATTACAAAATTTGACAATTCTGGAAAATATACCTACACCGCAGTTGACGCGCGGCAGAGATATTTATGTTTACGTACTGTACTTTGCAGGGTCGAAAAAAATAAAATGAATTAACAATCTTTCATTTTGGAAACAAGCAAAGAATTACTGACATAAATTAAAAATTCATTTAAAACCCTTTCCGTATGTCGTTCGTTATAGGCTAGACGTTTGGACTCCATTTGCTGGGAAAAAACTAAAATCTTTTGCAATAATATCCAACGACACAGTAATAAATTAAAATTAATCGAAAGTTGAAACTACGTCCAAGGCATTATTAAATATTTCCATCGCCTTCGATGATTCCGAATAATTTCACGTGAATCAGGGCTGAATTTACGGTAATGTTTTCAAAACGCGAGCAGTTTCGAAACGAATATAGTTCGACAATCCAAAAATACTTTATAAGTCAAATCTAAATTTTCCAAGTGAAAAAGTATTGCTTCACTGAACCAAACAGTATACCTACTGAAAGCATGAGGTTAAAACATTAAGTATACTACTATTGGCTTAAACAACTCCCGAACATAATTTTCAGATGATTTTTTTCTTATTAAATAAGGTAAATCACTGCGTAAAAATGCGAATTATAATGCAGTTTTTGATTTAAAATGGGAGTTAGGGGAGTATTGGATGAAGAACAACACTTTGAATTGTTTCATTGCGCATTAACAACATATATCATCTATTATAATCCTCTGATTTATGAAGATACCCATGAATACGGAGAACTCGGCCGCCACCAAAAAGGTGCTTCCATGATAAGCAATGTAAATATGTTTTCTTAGAAGACATGTTTCGTATACAGAAAAATTATCGTAGCGTATGCTTTGGATGAACGTGACGCTTTTGGATGTCCATTACGGTACACGGTAGTTAAATTAAATATTCGTAGCAGAAAAAAAAAAAAAAAAAAAAAACAAGCAACATCGTTACACGATGTCCCAACAAGGTATTCGCTTCATTTGCATAAGTGATGGTCAAATATATATCTTTTTCAATAATAGTTTTATAAAAAACATTTCCACTATTTACAAATGCAATTAAAAATAAATAAAGAAAAGATAAAAAAAAAACAATGTTACAGAAAAATAACTTCAATACTGAATAATCATTTCATAGTTTATGAATGTTTTTACTTCTTATGATTTTTATTTAAATAAAAAAAAAATTAATTGGAAAATTCACTAATCCTGTTAACATCAATTAAATTGATTTTCGATTAAAAATAATCCATTTAAACCATTAAAGCAGTTGTGGATTTTTACACCATTACTAACGGTCAGCAGAAGGGGATATAAACTTAACTCGAAATTTGAGAATGTATAAGAGTTAACGCATAGAAATTGATAAATTATTCTCTATCTCAATTTAGCACTGCAAAACTGACTCCAGAGTCAGTTGTACAATGTAAGTAAAATGCTATCTTAACTCTAATTTAAGTTAAACTGGCCAATTTCCATGGTTTAACCAATGCAGAGGCGAAGCTGAGATTTCTTTAAAAAAGAGGACAAAACATTATTTGATGAACTTTTTTTTTGTTCCTCACTTCTGAAAATTTACGAAATTTGAGAAATTTAGCATCTATGAAACTCGCAGTCACGTATTTATTATACCCCATTCACTTTAAGAATGATATGACCTCACACGTCGGTTGCTGGCAAAGAGAAAAAAAAAACAGTAACTCATGATCAAGTATGTTGCTGAGAAAGTTATAAATTTTCAATTCAATAAAGTATTGATCATGCTCAACTGTGTTCATACTTCATGGGTGTATCTGCCTTAATGACGTCATGTCGTTTTTCAAGTGAATGAGATATACTACAATTTTTTTCCTAATTTTAAAAGAAAAAAGCAAAATAAAAATAAGGATGTGGTGTAATCGCCTTCTTTGCTCCCTTGGCTACATCCTTGAACTAATGTACTAACTTATACTGTACAACTGACCATAGACAAAACATTCCATTATCATAAATAAATAAATTTTATTGTCACAGACGAAAACATTGAGTAATATCATGCAAAAATCCTTCAAAAAAAAAGAAAATTCATGGAAAATAAACCAAAAGCCATTAACAGAAGCAAAGTAACAATGTTACAATTGGTTAATATTTTGTTTATTAAACGTTTTTTTTATACGTAAATCATTTTTGAAACAACTATTTTCAAATATACCGGAACGCCATCCTGTAAATCAAGTCATCGAATTATGGGTGGGTAATTCGAATCCCAAATGCGGAACATTTCACAAATTTATTTATTTTTAATTTATTATTAAACAAGATTTTTCCAAGATGTTTATAGTTGCGATTAAAGATGCAGGGGGACACCATACCAGAGAATGCCACTTTAAAGGCAATGATGGTGGGGGTCAAAGTGGTTCACATCACTTCTACAGAAAAACCTGCCACCGCTAATTGACAAAGAGGCATGCTTTGACCAAGGCCCCTCACATCTTTTAAAAGATCCCTTCACAGGTAATATGGAGGCATATATTTAATCACCAATTTCACACGAGAAACAAAAAATTTGAACCAATAGGACACTCATTATTTGCTCCCACTACCAGATTGTAAGAAGTCATGGTGATAAATGATAACTGATAAGAAAGTACAAATTAGGGATGGGATAACTATCAATAGTTATCGAAAGTTATCGAAAAGAAAAACTATTGTTAGTTATTAATAAGCAATGCTATTAACGATAACTATCAACAGTTTCCAAATTTCAGGTTTTTACCGTTAAAATTTCCAATATCAATTGCAATAAAAAATGTATTCTATGATTGAAGAAGGTTGTTGGAATGTTTTATCACTTAACTGATTTGCTTTACACGGAAACTAACGAGACCAGTCTGAAGAATTCTCGAATATTGCTATCTTTTTTCATCCAATTGGTTTTCGAGAATTTTTTGAGCCGGAGGAAATAGTGGGGAACTATCGACAATTATCGATAAGAAAAATTCCGATAGTTCCAATCCCGGATCCAAGGTTTTTAGATGCCATATATATTTATTATCATTGAGTGTGTCGGACAACACAAAAATGCCAACAAAAATTTATGAATACTAAGTACCCTATATACAGTAATTGTGCTGATTTTAAATTTACTTATAAAATACCAGTGAGTCACATTATTGACAAAATTAAAAAAAAAACCGGCATGGCGAATCCGCAGCCGCAATATTGATACTACACAGGACTTTTTATTCGCAGTGCGTATTACCTGGTTGCGGTTACTGTATAGAAACGTTTTGCATCAGCAGAAAAAAATTCCGACGTTGATGTGCATTTTTAAATGGCAAATGTAACCAGATAATACGCACGGCGAATTGTTGGTCCACATCAGTGTCAGTACTCAGCATGCGGATTTGTCCTGCCGTTTTTCGTTAAATTTTAACACTGTTGTTAGCCTAATATTCCTTACTTTTAGTATTTTTTACCACTATTGGGGATCGAACAACCAACCTCCGCGTTTTTGAACTGCGATTCATGTATCAAAGTCACTACTGTCACGATAAGTATCTGTGAACTTTTACTAGTAGGTAGGTATTCTACTAAAAATCAACTTACTAATTCTGGTATTATAGAGCAATCTATGGTGGGGGTGGGTACGTTTTTCGTTTCATAACAGAAGAAAAATTTTGGTACCAAAACTCAAATTCATATATATATATATATATATATGCAGACATTTTAGAAAGAGTCGGCAATTCAAAAAACAAAAAAAATTGTTTTAATTAGCCTGACAATTTTAGGCATTTTACAATGATCCCATACCATTGTAGGCTATTTAAAAAATCAAACGTTTTTCGCTCATTAGCCTAACACTAACAAGGTTTAATGTAATGAGCCCAAACCCATTTAGGTTATTTAAAACTCATTCCAACTGGTCTAAAATCATCAGGCTAATCGAACAACTGTAATTTGTTATAAAATGTCGTTTCTTTATTAAATGACAGGCGAATTATAGGCATTTTACAATCACTCAAACCACTTTCAGCTAATTGAAAATTGTAAAATTTCTTGCTGAATTAGCCTAACTCGAACTAGACATTATGGAATGAGCCCACACCTAATTAAGCTAGTTACAGATCGTTCCAATTAGCCTAATATCATAACAAAACTTGACTGCAAGATCAAGATCAAGATCAAGAAAAACAATGACGTTCAAAAGCAAAACTGTTAAGTTTGGGTATTCATTTTGCTCATCATGAAATGCCGTCCAGGTACCACTGGACTTTAGAGACACATTCAGGGAGAGAGAAGAAGAGCAAAAAAGAAGGATACAGAGACAGAAAGAGAAAGGTATAAGCCTTCTGAACTGAGTAGGAGAGCTAAAAAGAGCAAGACCAAGATCAGAACTTGAGTATGAAAGATAAAGATCAAGACTGTGGAAGACTAAAGATGAAGGCCACTGTGATTTTGATTTTGTTCTGGATTTTGCTAATCTTTAAATGCAACTTATATACCATCATGGCATTGGACTAGATAAACACATATGGAAGAAGTGGAGAAGGGAGACAGGCAAGGAGGATATAAGTATTAGTTCCTGAACTGGCACTACAAGTGGTTGGCCAAAAATATATTTTTTGCTCTCAACGATTGCAATGTTGTAATGAAAACTTCACGTGGCTAGATAAGTGAACTTCAGCTATTTCAAATAAAAAAATTCAACGAAATTTCATACAAAAATGATCAGAGTCCATGATGCATTATCAACATTTGTAGGTGAGGTTGAGTGCTGATCTTTTTGGAGAGCGGGTTAAATTTAAAGATGTCGTATGAGAATTCAAGCACGAGGCAATCAAAATTTAATTAATTCAAAAAAAATAATAGCTCTAACAATAACATCCTACAACTTCAATAATAAAAACTAATTAATATTAATATTAATAATAATTATAATATTATCAGAATAATAATAATAAGAATCGAACGAACGAATGAAAAAGAAAATTTGTCGTATATATCTACTCTGGCATATACGTAGGTATGTACCTATACAGTATAGGGTTTCTCTATTTAGGACTCGTAAACACAATAAATTATTAAAGCGCGCCACAACTTGTACCTACGTTTTCGTGTTCGTTTACAGAAAATTACTTCTCTATCTCACTCTCCACCCAATCCTCCAGCCAATGTAATGAACTATGCGGGTACGCTACTGACGCACGTACGCTCGTTTATTAATATTTGTGTTCGCTGAAACAGCCTCCAGAAAAATTTTACCAATACGTAACTCCTGAAACAAAAATTATGTACACGACGTCGTTGTCGAACTTGTAATACGCGCTAAAAATGAAAATAAACAAGAAATATATGGCATGACAGCTGGAGGAAAACTTCAAACACGGACTACGACTATGTATGTACAAAAATTTTTATAGTTTAACGCTCCACCGAAAGTGAAAATATTGACGTTTTCAGACGCGTATGAAATGTTATTCTAACAATCTAGCCGTAAATATTAGAAAATGAAAAGTTACTCGAATAACTTCCAGTTAAACATACCGAGCAGTGAGAATTTGTTAGGAAATCAAAACATCAAGGGCTGCTACAACTATTCCCAACATACCGAAAAAATTAAGACTTTCCACAACGTAACGTAACTCCCTTCGTAATGTCTCTTTGGCGAATCTTGGTAGCACTTACATATAAAATTTATCAAAAAATTTCACACGTGGAGGTACAATTTTTTGCCCAATTTTCTTGCAAAGGAAGAATAAAATTGACCTCGTAAAATGGTTAGAGACTGGGATGATGGAAATTGTTGGGTGAGAAAAGAGAACGATTAGTATTAGTATCTGTAGGTTTTGTCAGTTCGGGGAATTGAATCTGGGACCTACATATTTGCCAGATAAAAGCAGTGAACTCGCACAGCCGTATCACTGCAAACTATAACTGGCAAATGTATTTTGTATTAGGCAAGGTATGGCGGTTCCCACAGTATCATTTTCCAATTTTCATTTATTTTTTTAATGCATACATGCAGGTCTTTACTTTGAGTATACACCTAATAGAGAACTGATTGTCCTAATTCAATTCTTCAATAATGGAGTGAGGGAACAAAATTACTTCAAGAAATATATCTATGTCAAGGCCTCAGAAAGAAATTTCAAGCTCAAAAGAAACAAACTTAAAGGCGCCTCTTAGCTCCAGCTGCAGGATTTGTCTTTGAAAAGGGGTTATAATTTCAGAAAACAATTTTGCTTGCTCTTCTCACAAAATAAATTTTTTAGATCCGTTTTGGGTTCTAAAACATATATTTTAGTAGTTTTTTTTTCAAACCTTCGGAAAATTTACTCCCAAAAACCTCATCATGAATTGGTCCTGACACCCTTTTTCACCGTTTAAACTAAAAAATTACAATTTATTTCTAAATTAAGGCCATTCTGGGCCCCCTAAAGATGCCCGGGCCTCGTACCTTTGATACCCTTTCCCCTTCCCTCTCAAAGGCCTTGATCTATATATTGTTATATACAGATACAATAACGTGCAAAACAGAGTAATTTTATTTCCCGAAAACTACACAAATTAGCTCTCTACTATATATACTCAAAGATGCATATGTTCATGTATATCTCATAATTAAATGAAAGCCACTTCTGTAACATTATCACATGACTAGTTTTACTGATATATTTGGCTATGCGTGTATGTGAGTCTAACTTAAAATCAAAAAACCAACTAGTCAAACTATTTTTCTTCAATTACCACTTTCTGATTTCTTTAATTTTAAGTATGAATAGCGTAGGAGATTCGTCGGATAGTCAGGAACATTTTCAGCCTACTTTCATTAACATCTATAGAGTAAGACTCTTGTTCTGAGCGAATGAAATTCCGTCAGTTACAGAGATCGACATACCAAACATATAACCTCATCCGTACGCAGTTCGTAAAAAGTATACAACCATATTTTAAAATTAATATCCGAATTCAAAATCTGTACATCTCTATATTTTTCTACTATGTACTGTAAAATGTGAGAAACAAATCACTCAAAGACCACCGGAAGGATTTGCATATGATTTTTCTGAAAAAATTATGTTATTACTAGGAAGGGTTATAGCCATTATGTTATTTTGTGGTGCCTCTGGAAGCAAAGTTACCATTTTTTAAGATCTGTGAAAACAGAAAACGGATAAAACATTTCTTGAACCGAAGGAAAATGACTAGAAAATATCATAGGGGATTTTACTTTCGACGTCAAAGTACGGGTGGCGTCTCGGAAAAATAGTTCAAAAACAAACAATGAACCAATGAAAAAACCAAAAAATAAAGAAATTGGGACGGTATTTTCTTTTCAAGTAGGTTTTCTTTACAAAATCTACTTATTACGCTTGATGCGGTATAAGCCCCCAGGGTTGGAATGGGTACATTTTTCGTTTCATGATCTCAAGAAAATTTTGGCACCAATAACTCAAATTCATATATATATATATACATATATAAAGTCCATTTCTTGTTACCACAGTACAGCTGATTTTGGTGCATATCCGCAGGATAGTTCTTCTGGTACCACCATTTTTGTTTTTATTTTGACTATAAAATGCTCAATTTTGCATCAATAGCCACAAAATTCGGAACACATATTTAGCATAATTTATTGTAGTATGTGTAACGGCCAAAAGAGGTGGTAATGTACCTAATTAAGACCACTTTTGGGAGTACACCATACACGAAATATCACGTACTTAAAAAGCAGTAATACTTCTAAAATAAATTCAAGTTTATCATCCACACACTATCGTGGACCTTAACATTAATTAGAGACTCAATAATATTTCAAACACGTGAGTTTACACATTTAATAAAATAGTAATTTGTACATCACAGTACATACATATACGTTAATATTTATACATATACAATCACAATTCAACAAGCAAGACTATCTGTTCACCAGAGAATTCTACAAGAGAGGTTCCAGGTACTTAGAAGTAGCTGTCGGAGAACTGATTAAGAACTGTACAATTACACTACTGAATCGAGGGATTATATACTCGTTCAGGGTATGAAAACGTACGTGTCGGATAGGTAAAGTGAAGTAGGGTGTTGTTATTGTAGGGTTGTGCTGACTCGTCGAGTACTCGAGGGACAGGTACAACTAGGTCATAAATATACAGAGGGTATATCTGTATATATAAAATTAAATACGGGTAATTTAGTGGTTGTTTACAAAGACTTGTAGTATGATAATTGTTGATAAATATCTACGTTTTTGGTATTCGAAAATGAGTGAACGAATATGTTTGTCATTTCTAAAAATAGACAAAAATATACGTTACACAATTCTCCGGGGGGAACAAAAAAAATTAGGAAAAAAAAATTTTCCAAAGTCTATCCAACACATACAAGTTTCTTAATAATTATGCATGATTAAAATTATGTCATATAATGCGAGTATCAGTATATATACTTAGAATAAAATATTTACGAATATTGATTATGAGTAACAAATTTTTTCTTACGTATATATAGGAAGTTAATATATCACATTATTTTGCGTAATTTTTACAATGCTGTACTTTTTGTTAAATTAGTACTATTTCGATGGGAGATTAATTTTAAATATATTATAATACACATTAACATAAATGAGATTGTAATTAACCACAATAAGAATATCCCATTGACAAAAGTTAGATAATCATTAAAGTTTTGGTCAGGTATTTGTAGTTCAATGGATTTAATTTTGTTTTCTAGATCGTTAACTGGAACGGTGTGAGGAACAAAATTTTTCCATTTGGGGTTATAGACCTTTGTCGTTGCCAGATCAATGGCCAGATCAAAAGGTTCTGTAGAATCAGAAAAATATGTCCACAGAAGTGGTAAATGATTTTCGATTTTAATAGTCTCTTCTAAAGATTCAGAGAGACAGGGAATTTCTATTGGGATAATTACTGTATTTTTGTTGTTTTCGTCAATATTCTCAATTTGGATATGACAAGGTACATCCAGAATAAATGTACCAGGGGAATTATTATTTATTTTTAGTTTTTCGGATTTTTTAGTAATGGAATTAGTTGCTATAAGGGAGTTAAAATTTACGATTGCAAACTTTGTGTGTCCAATAGGATGCACTAATGTTTGATTATTATTCAGATTACATTTAAATGAGCAGGATTGTAACAAATTTTGATTTAGGTCTTGAAAGAACAGATTCTTTGCACAAGAAGATAATTTATCACTTCCTCTATTAGAAGGAAGGAAGCATAATGGTTTATCTGAGTTACAATAATGGAGGTTAGTTCCACTAATATAACGTACGGTATTTGTTCCGATTTCGTGAATAATCAGAGATGGTTCTTGATCCCAGCTACACAATTCATTAGAATGACTTTTGAATGTGAGTGGAATGAAGTCGTAAATTTCGTATTTAGCATCTAATTGTTTTAGGGGAATTTTAATTTCTAATTCTAGAGTATTTTTAAAGAAGTTGCAGTTTACAAGTTCAGCATGATAATAATTTTGAATATCTTTAATGGGGATTGCTAGGTCAAGGCCTAGGTTTTTCGTAATTTCTAAAAGTTTTAATATATCTTTTTCTAATATCTCTTTTGAAATAATTGAAGAAGGAATCATATGAGATTTACAAGACGTTAGGATATTTGATAATCTCAACGTATTAATAAGATAGTTATCATAGAATCCTTGTATGTAATTTAGGGAGATTAGAAGTTCATGTTCTTCTAGCAAGTTTTCGGTAAAAGAATTTGTATGCGAAATAAATTTTGTCATAAAATTATTTGTATGGTCAATGAAGCTATGCAGATTAGTGGACGTATTGACTAACGCTGCATGCTCGGTTAACAGTTGATTTTTTATAATATCGTATTCTTCTTTCAACGAGATTTCATTCGCCAAGAAATTTCGTCCATCTCTAAAATTTAGTACTCGACAGCAAAAGCGTAGCGCATCTCCGAAGAAAGATCTGATCGGGGTGAATACGCTTCGTTTGCTTCGAATAGAAGATGGTGTCGAATAGAAATCTTGTATCATAGCGGTATTTTGTTCTTTAAGGTTTATTATAGCGTTTTTTAGACGATTTGCCATTTCTGCATATTTGCAATTTTTCCAGGTTGTTTCATTGCACAACCGATGTTTAAAGTTTGTTTCTAATAGTTTATCTGCTGATTCATGCAAGTCTAGTTTAATGGAGTAAATTATTGGGGCAGATTTCAAATATACGAAAATATTGCTTATTTCTTGAAAATAAGCGCCAGTTGACGCCGTCGTAATCCTATATGGGTCAGACGATGTTCTTTGCGCAATACTAGTCGAAGAAATAATTATTGCGAAATAGAAAAGTAGATTCGTATACATTTTCTGAAACAGAAAGAATGCAACGTCTAAGTTATTTACGAGAGAATGGATTATGCATTTTACTGATTTGTTTTGACATACGCTGGTTGGGGCAAGGGGAGAGAAATTTTTCCGAAGTTCAACTTATGAATCTCGGTCAAATTGTTAATATAAAATTTACTAATTTCGATCGTTTCGTCAGTATTCAGTATTCGCTTGTTCTAGCTCTGTTTGACTTTCGCTTACCATTTTTTGTGTGTTCTTTTTTCAATTTCCAGTGTTTGTTCGTGTTTCTGATTGTTTAGTGAAGTGTTTGTGCGGGGATTTTTTTTCTATTTTTTCCATTTTATACTATTCCTTTTTATATAAAAAAAAACAATGTCGATCGTGTACATGAACGATCGAATGTTCGTGTTGTCGGGCGTAGTTGCGGCCAATGAAACCTGGTTCCTTGGGGATCAGGTTCTTACAAAACTACGCCAATTTCAAAACTGTAAGTGTGAGCCCCGATTATATTTTTCACTTCACCGTTTATTTTCGCTCTTCTATCGCGTATCAACCGTGTCCGACCGTAGTGACTTTTTAAATACTTTTGAGCCGTCACGGATCCCGGGTGAGATTATCACCGAAGACCTTGGATACTGGAGCCATACGGTTGGCTTCATCTGCTGCCCTGAATCGGAGGAATATGCGAAGAAATTATTATTTCAGCTTCGCATATTTTATCCACATTCCATGACAGTTGAGTTTAGGCCATCCGGGCTCAAGCTCATCTTCCGCGGGAATCTTGATACGCGAGGGTTGGTCGGGTTAGGCATCCTCTCCGGACTTCTGGTTGGTTTGCTGTGCATTTCGCAGTAGACCAATGAGAAGGTTACCGTAGAGTACCTGCATCTCGACCAATTTTATCTGAGTGACTTTTTGATCAGTACCGCGGGTGTTCGCTTTACCAAGTTTATGAACGAGTATCACAAACCGCGACTGAACCTTTCCATGTCCGTCACCGGGTTTCACTTTCAACGTCATTATGACGCTACGGAATACAACTGTGCCATGTCCTACCGCAGTGGATGGCTGTTATCGGAGCCGACCGTTTACTCATTTCTATGGAACACTCCCTCCGTAGAAGAGAGTATGTCCACCGAGGAAAGCGGTTCCTCCGATGGTGCCCGAGAACAAGGGAATGCGTCACCTAGTTCAACTGAGACCAGCAGTTCATCCAGTGGGAAGCGACTGGAGGAGTTCCTGGAAGGATATTCCGAGACATGGACCATCGGTGAGTTTTTATTTAACTTTTACGTAATTTTAAGTATATTAACTTTCCACTTAAATAAATTTAAGAGGGGAGAGACGAGGAAGAAGAGAAAAAAAAATGTTTGTCTTTCGTCAGAAGAGATAGATAGAAAAAAGGGGGACTTAAGAGAAAGAAGAGAGGAAAGAAGAGAAAAAAAAAAGATATCGTGAGTGAAAAAATCAAATAACTACGGGTAATATACTTTACACATAGTTACTTTGGTTTTTTTCCGAGGGCGACCCCTTGGTTTAGGTATGATTTGGGTTGGGATGGGTTTTTCGATGTTTTCGTCGTTTCCTTCTATTTTTATTTCATTTCTTATTTCGTTATTATTACGAGATTTATACGGAATTAGTCGTCGTACGTGAACTGTTTCGTCATACGCCGTTTTATCGTCCGTTTTAATACGAATTATGTAATTTAAATCCGTGACCTTTCTAACAATTTTATATGGTCCGGTGTATTTCATTTTATTTTTCGCGACGTTTTTTGATTGACGCAGCAAAACAAGGTCATTAGGTTTGAAGTCAATGATCTTGTGGTGTGCGTTATAGTGTTTCGCGTTTTTCTCCGATGCTTTCTTTGCTAAGCTCGGCGTTTTTTCTCTCGTTTGAAGAAGATTTTCAATTTCTTCTTCACGAGTTGTATTATTACCATCGTTTTCTGGTATTTCTGGTAAATGTACTTCTGGGTTGAAACCATGAAGTAGGTAAAATGGGGATTTGTTATTTAAATGTTCAATTGGACTAATATTATATGCGAAAATAATTTTGTTAATTGTTTCGATCCATTCCTTTTCGTTTGAATGGTCGTATTTTGACAATGATTTTTTTATTACACCGTTGATCTTTTCAACGAGTCCTTGCGATTGGGGGGAATAAAACGAGGAGTAAATAATTTTAATATTATTCTCTTCGCAAAATTTATGGACGGATTCATTTGCAAAATGACCTCCGTTGTCGCAAGAAATCTTTCCTGGGGTGCCATACGTATAACAAATAAATTTCAAATACTCAATTACGCATTGAGCATTTGGGTTTTTTGTTGGACGTATGGTGCAGAAATTTGTGCTTTTGTCTACACCGACAAGCACGTATGAGTGTTCATACTCGGTATTAAATTTCCCAATGAAATCGATCTCTAAATGTGAGAATGGTTTAGGGTTTTTGATTTCAATATGTTTGAGGTAGCCAGCCTTTTTCGGGGAATTTTGTGCCATTTGACACTCATGACACGACAATACATATTCTGTTATTTTTTGTACCATGTTTTTAAAGAAAAACTGGTTTTTTATTTTATTTTTTGTTTTTTTAATTCCGAAATGACCTCCATACAACGGATCGTCATGTAGTTTTTTCAGAACTACCGGAATTAATTTTTCAGGAATTACTGTAACCGCTTCATCATATGATGAGGTTGGGTTAGGTAATTTCTTCAGTACATTATTTTCGTCAAGAAAATATAATTGTATTGTACGATTTAATTTTCGTATTTTATTTTTATCTTTTTTAATTTCGTTGTAATTTAATAACGAAATAACATTTTTCCAATGCGGGTCATTTTCCTGCATTGTTTTTAAATTTTCGGGTAACTTAATTTTTTGGAGGGATTCAGAAGTTTGATCTTCTGATTGGGGAGGTGATGTAATGTCGGGATTTGACATTTGTGTGACAACTGGGGTCACAGGAGGGGTTGGGATGATCTGATTATCGAGGTTTGACTCTTTAAGAGCAGATCTTGTAACTACATTAGTAGTTTGGTTGGGACAATTTTCAGAATGATTTAATTCATTCTGTGGGATTGTGGTTTGTACCACGGGGTAATATGGGAAAGTTGATGCAAGGGAAGGAGGGAAATAATGTATTTGGGACGTTGCACTTGGGTAGTACCACGTATTTTGATTTTGATAAAATAAAGGGTTTAACGGGACAGAATTGTGAATTCTACACAATACATTCACATTTTTCTCTTCATCTTGAAGAGCATATTTTTTATCTACGAGAAATTCACCTTTTTCAAATGTAATTTCGTCCGGTTCATCATGCGGACGAGATAAAATATCAGCCATGCAGTTATTTTTTCCGGCGATATGTTTAATTTGGAAACTATATTCGTTTAATTTAGATATTAATCGAATTAATCTTGGGCTCGGGGTATTAAATTTCTGATGATAAATCAGGGGTTTATGATCCGTGTATACTACGAAGCGTAATGCTAGTAAGTATCCACGAAAATGAGCTAATGCATTTGTAATAGCTAACATTTCCAAGTCAAATGAACACAACTTTGACTGGGCAAGTTGGACTCTTTCAGAGAAGTATCCAACTGGATGTTTATGCTTCGTAACGGGATTAGTTTGCAGCAACACTGCACCTAATGCGATTTTTGAAGCATCAACTTCAACACAGGTTTCCAATTTTGGATCATATATTGCTAATACAGGTTTGGAAATCATAATTTCTTTTAATTTTTCAAATATTTCAAGATGTTCTTGATTTAATTTTATTTTTGCATTCGATTTACTATCTGTTCCTCTTAGTAAATCAGTAAGAGGGGCAGTGATTTTAGCTAAATTAGGAATTAATTTCCTATGATAATTTATTGATCCTAAAAATGATCGTAATTGTTTTAATGTATTAGGGGGATTTAAATTTTTTATTGCCTCTATATTTTTGTTCAATGGACGTAATTCGTTATATCGGACCGTATGTCCTAATATTTCAATTTCGTTCATTGTGAATTGGCATTTTTTTGTTTTTATTTTTAAATTTACTTTATTTAATCTTTTTAATACTTCCCTTGTATTTTCGAGACATTCTTCGAACGTTTCTCCTAAAGGAAAATGGACGGGGATATACTTAAACCTATTGGGGTAGAATTGAATACATATCCAATTCCATCCACATTTATTCCAGTGTATTGTTTAGATTCTTCCGTGAGAGGAATCTGTAAATATCCACTGTTTAAATCAATTGTCGTAAACCATTTTTCATTTCTTAAATATGGCCAAATAACATCAATTGTTGGGACACGATTGTTATCCACAATAATTCTTTGATTCATTCTTCGGTAGTCTACTAATACTCGATAGACTCCATCTGGTTTCTTTTCTACAAATATTGGGGATTCAAATTTTGATTTTTGTTTTTTTAGGACACCTACTTTTACTAGGTCATCAACCAGTTTATGTAGGGCCTCATGTTCTGCGTGTGAGAATTTAAAATTTCTACACCGCAGTGGGGTTTCGTCGTCTACTCGGACAACTTGTTCGGGTACTTTACAAATGGAAACTTCATCTGTTTTTCCCGTAAAAATATTATTAAATTCATTAATTATTTCATACATTTTTATTTTTTGTTCAAGCGACAATTTTGGATTAATCGGGATAGGGTTTCCTCGATTATCCTTAAAAATAGTATTTTATTTTATTTTTTTTATTTGGCAGGAATCAATTTCTACTGCACTACTTAATTCAAATTTTCCTAAGTATTCGCCTTTATAAATCACGTGGTGTCTGTTATTATGATTAACAGTCGCTATCGTGTCTTCTGATACGATTACGAAGAAATTATGTTTTTCTTCCATGGATGTTTCACACAGAAACTCCAGGTGTTCAGGCAAGGTTGCTAAAATTAGCACCGAATTTGCCTCCATTTTAAAAGTTTGGGTGGCATAATATTTAAAGGGCTTAATATAACCTAACTTATTTTCTTTTTCAATAGGGAAATTGTGACATTCAGGCATGTCAAAACATCGCTCTTCATCACCACATGGTAGAGTGAATTTGTTTTTCGAAAAGTCCATTTTGGCTTTATGGGTTGATAAAAAGTCGTAACCCAGTATGACCGGTTCTACTAAATTTCGAACAACGAAAGTGGGATGTGGGTAAATACAATGATCAATGGAAAAAATCACATTGGTTACTCCTATGACCTCAAGAGGTTGACTATCCGCACCACAAAATCTTACTTTTGTTGGTAGAATTGGTTCCGTAAAATTGACTTTCTTTAAAACTTTTTCATCAATAAGTGTCTGTTCTGAACCTGGATCGACTAAGCTAAGTATTTGTTTACCATAGATGGCAAATGGAAGGTGAAATTTATATTGGGTTCTGCAGTACCCTATGTTTTGAAACTTCTCCTTACTCACATTGTTAACCAGTTTCGATTCTTTGTTCGAGACATCCTTTACAGCTGACAGATCACCTGTAAGGGGGACACTTAGTTTTTTGAGCAACTATTCTGGCAGGCCTGGGGGTTTGATGTTTGGAGGTAATTTTGTTGTGGAGCTGCCATCAATGGTGCCGGAGGGGCAATCATTTGAGTGTTCGCAGCTACATAAGGGAGATTTTGGGGAGTATTAAATGAAATTCCAGACCATGCTGGAGCATTGTTCCAATTTGGAAGGGCCAATTGATTCCAATTTGGAATTCTATTGGAATAATATCCATTATTATTTCTAGGGAAATTATTTCTCCGGAAATTTGGATTAAAGTTTCTACCTTTATAGTTAGGGTTGAAATTTTGATTATTATTCCCATTTCTGTTTTGGTTATTTTGGTTCCAGTTTTGGTTCTGGTTCCAATTACCATTATTATTATTATTATTATTATTATTATTATTATTATTTCTATTTTGATTTTGGTTTAGATTTTGATTCTGATTTTGATTATTATTATTATTTTGGTTCTGGTTTTGATTATAGTTATTTTGTTCATTATTTTTATTTTGGGAATTTTTATTTTTTCTGGATTTCTGAGATTTCGAAATGTTCGCTATTGCAGCGCTCATTTTCTCCATCTCAGCTTTCCAGATTGGATCAGATGATATTAAATTTACATTTTTTTCAGTTTTTTTTTGTTTTTCCAGATTTTAATTCTTCAATTGTTTTTTCTAATTGATCAATTTTTTTTCGTAACAGGGGATCTACATGTCCAAATGCTTTATCCTTAAATTCTAGATATTTAGAAAAAGCTTTATCGAGTTCTTGAATTGTTTTAGGTTCTTTTTTTATAAGAAATACTTTCTTTTTCGGGAAGGTTGGGCATAATTTTTTCAATTATTTTTTCTTCGGATATATCAGGTTCAATTTGTTTTAAAATTCTTTTTACGAACATAATGTACGCAGAGAAATCAGCTTCACCATTATAATTTCTTTCGTATAATATTTCACGTAATTGAGGTTTAGTCCTCGTAAAGACTTCCAAAATTTTCTGTTTAGTATTTTGCCAATTATTGCATTCGGGATTTGCTTGAATTCTATCTTCAAACATTTGTTTAGCGAGACCTGAAAATGCAATTCTTATTTTTTTAAATTTCATATTTGCATCCCAATTGAACGATTCCGCTTCATTTTCAAATCCGATTAAAAATGATACGATATCTTCAGTTGGGGTGTGTCCATATAAGGAAGGTCTGATATTTACTGCAGCCTTTCCTGACATTTTATTTTCTAAAGGGGGAATTAAATTTTCTAAAATTCTAGTTTCAAGTTCTAGGCTGAGAAAATCTTCGTCGGATTTTTCTAAGCACTCAGTAATATCAACAAGGTTAATTGCAGTTTTAACTCTTGGAAATGGTGTGGGATTATCCAAATTTTCCAACAGTGGAGTTGAAGTAGTAGGGGGATTAAAATATTTTCTTACAATAGGGTTTTCTAATTCGGGAATTTGTTCACGAGTTTTTCGTGTTGTTTGCAAAATTATTTTTATATTTTCAGGGGATAGTAATTTTTGTATTTCTTTACTAGATTTAATTTTTAATAGGATATCCTCTTGGGTTTTTATACGAGAAAAAAATTTTTTATCAACTTCGATATTTAAATTTTGACGTACATTAATTAATTCGAAATTTTTAGCCTCGATAAGCCAATTTAAATTTGTTTTAGCAGTATTGGGTTCGGATAAATTTTCCCAAGTTTCACTCATAAAAATAAATTTTTCCGCGACTTATAATTATTTAACACTTCTTATATTTAAGGGAGGGACGCGAATTATTATTAATATTAATTATTACTTTGTTTCTTCTTTTGTTTGAACAGGAGCTTGATGGATCCGTTGCCGCACTCCGCCGAACTTCGTTCACCAACTTTATGTATATACACTCGTTTTCTATTCCTTTTTGTACAATAAATATCCTTTGTTTGATTTTGAAGTTCGAGTTTCTTTTTCACAACTGGTTTTTTTTTTCTACTCGCGACTAACCTCTACTTCCTTTCCTCAAGAGCGCGCCTTACGCGTTTCTCTTTGAGTACTTAACTAGAGTTTTCAAGGTTAGAGCAAAGTACTTCGAACCAGAGGAATTGAAACAACAGCCTGGATTCAGCAATTCCATTGAGTAGGTACTAGAGCGAGAGTTCGATTCGCAATAGCAGACCAGTTGGGCGCCAATAATGTAACGGCCAAAAGAGGTGGTAATGTACCAAATTAAGACCACTTTTGGGAGTACACCATACACGAAATATCACGTACTTAAAAAGCAGTAATACTTCTAAAATAAATTCAAGTTTATCATCCACACACTATCGTGGACCTTAACATTAATTAGAGACTCAATAATATTTCAAACACATGAGTGAGTTTACACATTTAATAAAATAGTAATTTGTACATCACAGTACATACATATACGTTAATATTTATACATATACAATCACAATTCAACAAGCAAGACTATCTGTTCACCAGAGACTTCTACAAGAGAGGTTCCAGGTACTTGGAAGTAGCTGTCGAAGAACTGATTAAGAACTGTACAATTACACTACTGAATCGAGGGATTATATACTCGTTCAGGGTATGAAAACGTACGTGTCGGATAGGTAAAGTGAAGTAGAGTGTTGTTATTATAGGGTTGTGCTGACTCGTCGAGTACTCGAGGGACAGGTACAACTAGGTCATAAATATACAGAGGGTATATCTGTATATATAAAATTAAATACGGGTAATTTAGTGGTTGTTTACAAAGAGTTGTAGTATGATAATTGTTGATAAATATCTACGTTTTTGGTATTTGAAAATGAGTGAACGAATATGTTTGTCATTTCTAAAAATAGACGAAAATATACGTTACAGTATGCCACCTATTTTGGCGTAGATCGGCCAGAAGGTACTTCTGGTATCGCAATTATTTTATATAGGTCACAAAATGCGCAATTTTGGAACCATATGTACGAAATTAGAAATAAATATTTATTATAATTTACTGTAGCATGCTACGAATTTTGGTGCGGATCAACCCACGCGGTACTTCCGGTAAATCTTTTATTCCCTCTTTTTTCTAATTTGCATGAACTTTTCTTTTTACAAAAATGAATCACATGCTCAAGTTTTCTTTTTTTTTTATTTCATAACTTTATTATATTTCACTGGTGTTATTTTAAATTATATGATGATGTACCATACTTTATCATCTTAATTTATTTTTCACTTTTTCAAGAAAAAATGCTTTTAAATATTTCACTGTATAATATTCTGTCAGCAGCTAACACATTTTAGACAATCATAACATACCACTAACGCCCATAAACTTACACACAATTAACGTGACCATCAAAATTCATAATTCTTTCTCTCAAAAATCTACTTTTTCTAGCGAGGCTTACTGCGTGAAAGTTTTTCTTCGCGATTAAGGAAAATTCATATATTACATTAAAGTTTTTAGTTTTAGAGAAAAAAATTAGAGTGGAAAAAAATCAGAAATTTTGTCCATTAGGGCAAATATAATTAGGAAAAGTTGCTTAGGGAAAATGTACCGGAATCGAACCATATATTCATATGAAAACAAAACAAAAATAAAATAAAATGGAAATGTGATTATTCTACACAATTGGTATTTAAAAATAACAAGATGAACGAAATAAATTAAGACTTTTTTATAACTGACTACAAATTATTGAAAAAATACAGATTCCGACATCACTTTAAATTTGGGGTAACTTTAATGGTATCGTGGAAACTGAGACTGTAAGCGATTTAGAACATCAAAAAATAGAAAAAGAAAATGATCTTAACTTTTAGATTACAGCCATTATTCAAGATAATACTTATTTTACTTAAAACTGTAACTGAACCTCAAACTTTTGACCTGAATACAAGGGCGAAAGCCTCCATATTATCTTGATTTAGAATTTTCTAGTCTAGTGAATTGTAATTTATTCAAACTGGTACCACGAATAAAATGATTTTTATTCTATCGAGGCATTAGATGAGGAGGATCATTACTCCAGCCCTCGCCTCCAATTGCTCAAACCTCTAATTTCGCCATTTCGATAGAACTTTTACGGGTGAATTATGCCATTAATTAAAGAATTTGTTGTTTCCCTTTCACGTTTTTTTTTCCATTTAGGAAGAAGACAGTGTGTATGTTTACTTGGGAAAGAAAATAAGTGGATGATGCCATAAGTGATGAAAAATAAGAAAGCAACAAATATTACAATTAAATAAAAGCATAAAAAATAAAAAATAAACAAATCCGAAAAACTATGGAATTCACAATTCAATAGCAAGTTTAGGGAGAAAATATTGATTGGTACAAATTTGTTACATGCTTAGGTAGGTATCAGTCAAACTCTCTCTAATAAAATGAAAATGAATTGACGCATTCATCACAACTTTAGCCTTAGTGACGAGGGTTCAATCTTATGTATTTTAATATAAAATGGATCGTGTAGCACGCATAATTTAGAAGGGAATAATTATTGCGACGGGCTTTTCATGTAGTTCTACGGATTAAACGTCTCAAGATAATTATAATCCACGTAATCATTGTAGGGTAAGAATACAGGGTCAATAAAGAAACGAAAAGTTTTCAGTTTTAAAAATAACGCATTCGAAACACTGAGTTGATAAATGTGAAATGTCTCACTCTCTCCAGCATTCACGGTTGAAAAGTGCGTAAGGAAAGGGATTTAAAATTCGTTTTCTCGTCTAAAACAAAATAAGTTTACGTTAAAAACGAATTTTTAAAAGATAAGCTTTTATTTTTTTTTGGCTTTAGCTCCATGCGAAATAAATATCATTTTGTTGCGGAAGGTGGCTGCAGCATTGGTATATTTTAAAATCGCAGTAGTGAGTAGAATAAAAGCTTATAATAACTCACAATACAAGTAAATTCATCACGGTCTATGGACATGCAAGTACAAGAGTTTCGCAAATGCGGTTAACAATTTTCTGTCCAACTTAGTAGGTCTGTATTAAAATACATACTGCTTCGAGAAAACACAAATGAAATTTCCCTCTAATTCATTCGGACAAATCTGATCACCTGAGGAATGCTCCAAATTATCACTATGGTTTGCGTTAAAACGTATCGCATGCGATACTTTTAACCTCCCCAATACTGTGTAGAACAAACCACCTCAGAATCTCTCCAGTGGGTAGAAGCTTCAATAGAGGGACGAAAAATGATGAAAGGGTGAAGAAGTTTTTTCATAAAATTCAACGACGTCAACTAACTGTAACTACGTGATAAGCAAAGGAAAAAAGTGTTGACTTAAATAACTCCAGTCCACAGATTTTCCTAGAGAAATTCGTAAAACATTATTTTTATTTTCTTAGCGCACTTTTATTGTCAGTGTTTAAATATCTAAGAATAAGTTCCTGAATTTTTCTGTGAATGAGTTCAAAATATAAATTATTTATTTGTGGAGAGATGGAATGACATTCAAAGTTGGAGTTGGTTATACAGGAATTATTTTGATCAAAAAGTTTAATAATTCATTTTGCATTATTTAAAACTCAATCTGTATAAATGGGTGGAACCTTCGATCATGAAAATTCGCCGCAACAGATGTAAGACATGATGGTAACGAACAATATACGAAATGGTACAATCCGACAAAAGTTAGAGACAAGCTGCGACACAAAATGACTGAAAGTTGACAAAATTGAACTTCCTATATGTCAATATGACCTATTCTTTTGGTGAGAAAAATGATTTTCATAATATAATTTCGATCCGACATAAATTGATCCCGTAAAAATTACGAGTTAAGTTACATTTTGTGTTTCAGGACACTACAGGTACAGACTTATATTGGATTAAAATTAATATGAGTAGTTTTTATAACCATCCACTTGAAAATTCTTCCCTACCAAATTCAAAATATTGCACCGAATACAGAGTATTGCATTACGAATTCTGTAAAATGCGTCGGTGTGCCACCTCCCACTTACATGAATGAATTTCATTTTACTGTCAGTGTCGGTCTAGTATCAGTCGTGTCTAAGTATGCGTAGTATTGCGTCAGTATTGTGCCGGTGTGCTGAAGCCTTAAAAGTCACAAAACTGCTCAAGTGAAGGAATTTAACTACTTGCTACTCATACAAAATCAATTTAAAAATAGAAAATTCTCTAACAAAACAGGAAATTAAACTAACCAATAAATCACAAATTTTCAAATATTTTCAAATTTTTACATTTTCCTAAAGGAGCTGCATAAAAATCTTTTAAAATTTATTTGAATGATACACAATGAAACCTGCTGAAATTTTTTATTTCAGAATTATTTAAACACAAAAATTTTTAGGTATAAAAAAGAGGAAAATAGATTTTTTCCTGTTTTCGAAATCAAAACTGTTGATATCTTGATTTTTGTCATAAAATAAAATCGAAAACATTCTAAGATGAAAAAATTATAGATAACAAAAACTTTAATAGGACAATAAAACTTCATTAAATTTTGAAAAACTCTAAAAGAAATTTATTCGAGGTGAAAAATAGGAAATTAGTCGAATATTCTGGATCCTTCATCTGCTTCATGATCATAAATTTTACTGCTTACACTCGAGAATAATTTTGTTTTTACTTGAATATTCTGAAGTAAAAATATTTTTGAGACTAAGTCATGCCATTATCAGTAATAACTTCATAAACTACTGTATAATGGTAATAGGATTTCAATTGAAATGAGAGAGAACCATCCACAATAAATATTTTTGGGATTTAGAAAATTTAATTCTAAAAATTTGTGTATTTCTCACAAATTCAGAAATAGAATTTTTCTTGAAAGCCAATTCAGTGATATAGTGTGAGATATTACTCTCATTCAAATAACAATTAATAGGATCAGCCATTATTGGAATTTTCAATTGATTTCATATTTTAAAATTACACTCCCCATCCCAATAAACAATTATTCACTTCTTTTTTTATCTGATAAAAATAATTTTTATATTACTGTAGATACTGAAGGATCTTACATCAGTATGTCGTTTAAAAATTCCTATTAATGTTATCAATATTTTCGTTTTATATTCTTCAATTCTAACTTTCTTTAAAAGTTTATCAACAATATCAATTCAGAATTTTCAAAATTATTGTGTCCAGTTACATATAATATATAGGCTTTCGACTCGAATCAACTTCTATTAGAGTTTTTCAAAATTTAAAGTCTTGTTGTCCGATTAAAGTTTCGGTCAGATATAATTTTTTCATCTTAGAATGTTTTCCATTTCATATTATAAAAAAAAAACATCAAGGTATCAACAGTTTTGATTTCAAAAACAGGAAAAAATCTATTTTCCTCTTTTGTATAATTAAAATTTTTTATTTAAATAATTCTGAAATAAAAATTCCGCCAGGTTGCCTTGTGTATAATCCAGATGAATTTTAAGAGTTTTTAAACAACTCAAATAGGAAAATATAAAAATAAGAAAATATTTAAAAATTAGTGATTTACAGGAAAGTTCTACTTCCTATATGTTTTTTAGAAAATTTTCTATTTACAAATTAATTTAATATAAGTAGCAAGTGATTTCGGGTCATTTTCCCAAATCTATTTTCTCAAATAGGTACCAATTTCCCGAAGAATCATTTTCCCAAACGGAAAATTTATCAAAGAATTCAAGTTATTTTCAAAAAAAAAAAAATTAAAGTAGCCTACCATCCCATAATACCTACAGGCACAAGATAAATTCTTTTTCAAAAAATAATTATTTGTGATACGATAGAAAACAAAAAAAAATTTTGCTAATGTGAAAAATATAAGCGAAAACTATGCCACAATTCAGAACCAGACTTGGTGGCGAAGAGGTTAAGGTGCTAGCACTCCAATGATGACCTCCGAGGTTCGAATCCTCCCGCAGCAAAGGAAATCTTATAATACAAGAAAAAAAATTAAAGAAAACGAGGAGGTAAGCTATGTCAGCTATATGAGCAATAAGCAGGAACAGTGTGCATAAATTTTAATGCATGCGCTCAAAAGGATGTATAGAATAATGACCCATACATCGGTGCTAAAACTTATCAGTATTACCCTTCAGTGTTTGTTTATCAGCTTTTGCTCGTCTTCATTTGGCGATCTTGATTGATCACGTGAATTTTCACCGCAATTTACAGGAGGTGGCCACAACTTACAAGAAGTGGCCACAATTTATAAGAAGTGGCCACGGCTCTCGAAAAGAATATAGACAATGAAGTTATATACTTATTTTCTTCTTTTTTTTTTCTTTATTATTCTCAATTTGATTTTTTTTACGTACTTTTATTTTTTTCACGCTGAAATGCTTTATTAATTTTTAATTTTTTACTTTTTTCATTGTTTCTCACATGATTGGTGGCATTAAAAGCTAAAGGCATATTATTGGTGGAGGGATCTTTTGGACGATGCAGGGGAGCCTTGGGCAAGGCATGCCACTTTATATGTTGTTGCCCCCAAAATGGCATACCATGGAATCGCCCCCCTCATCTGCCAAAAAAATCCTACCACCTATGCAATAAGTGTATCGAAGGCTGAAACTCATTGTAATTACAATGGTCATTGATATGGTATTATTTTAATTAAAAAAGTGTAATAAATAGAAATCAGTTCCAGATTCGTAATTTGTAATAATAATTGCTAATAGATTATATTAATGTAATCTTCTACCGCATAGAAGAAACAAAAACATCACAATAATGTTTTGCTAAAAAACCTTGTTTGCAGATAGAGATAAAGATAGAGATGGAAATAGAGAGCTTACTTGAAAAAAATTACAAAATGATATATATGTTGTTGCCCCCAAAATGGCATACCATGGACTCGCCCCCCTCATCTGCCAAAAAAATCCTACCACCTATGCAATAAGTGAATCGAAGGCTGAAACTCATTGTAATTACAATGGTCATTGATATGGTATTATTTTAATTAAAAAAGTGTAATAAATAGAAATCAGTTCCAGATTCGTAATTTGTAATAATAATTGCCAATATAGATTATATTAATGTAATTTTCTACCGCATAGAAAAAACAAAAACAGCACAATAATGTTTTGCTAAAAAACCTTGTTTGCAGATAAAGATAGAGATAGAGATGGAAATAGAGAGCTTACTTGAAAAAAATTACAAAATGATACCGCATTAATAGGCACTAAACTTGTGAGAAACCTTCATCAACATAAACAAATTCTATCGTGAGAATTTCAACCCAATCCCTTTTGTCATTTTCTCAGAATTCCGGAAAAATAACTATTCCAGGAATTTTTTGTTTTCCAGTTTTCTCAGAAACTGATTAACCGTCAGGCGAGAAACTTCTTTCCGACCTGCTCCAATATGAGAACTATCTCTCGTAAAAATTTCAGCCCTATTCACTTGGTAGTTTTCTCAGAACGGCGAACACAAAATTTTGGGCAATACATACAAACCATAAGAAAAAATTAGGTCAAAATGAAAAAATGGTACCAATCGTTTTCTTTTCTCATGAAACATATAATTTTCATAATCCCAACCTCTAACCCTTTTGTGAGGTCAATTTTAATACCTCATTTCCAAGAAAATTGAGTAAAAAGTTCTTTAACTTGGATTCGAATACCCGTTTAGCGGGTGGCGATGGCATGTGTGGATAACAGGCAGGCGATGATTTTCAATATTCGAGAATCATTTTACATTTTATGGTATTCAAAATGCTCTGTTGTATTTTCCAAATAAAAAGTATGAGAAATGTGGCAATGTGCAAATTGCACTGAAAGAAAATAACATTTTATATTTTTAAGCTACATCGGTCCTAAATGATACTAAAATTGCCTGCTTCATACATCATCAAGGTGGAAATAAAAATTAAGTTTATGTTTAAGTGTTGCAAAAAAATAATAATAATCCACCTCACTTAACTTCCTACTATATCACCTCATCTATCCTTTCATTGTAGAAAAAATTAAAAAGAATAAATAAAAGTTAGGTGTATTTGGAAAATTGGTATTCGGGAAAATGTTCCGAGAATCGCAGCGTGTAGTTCCACAACCTCACTTCAGAAATTCTGTGACTTTTATTATGGAAGCATGAAACGTTAGCACCTACTTCAAAAATTCCAGTCTCTAGATCTTCCTGAAAATATTTTAAAACGATTATTTTAATCTTTTTAGCCAACCTTCATTATTCTTTTTTTTTTTGAAACTGATTTTATTTTTGGAGAAAAATTATCAATTTCACCTAATGCCTTTTCATTTCATTTCATTTCAACTCTATTAGATCTTGCTATAGAAGTTTTAATAGCGTGATTTTTCTTTTTTTAGAGTATTTTTATTTCGACTTTTCTTTTTTAATTTGATTAAATTTAAAAAAAAATTTTCAATGCTTTTTCGTTAGCGGCAATTTTGCTTTAAAATAAACAATTTTTTACAGATAACTCAAAAACTATCTCAACTATTCCGAAAAAAATTAAACAGGACTACCATAATATTACCCTTTATAATTTAAAAAGACAGTTCATCTAAATCGGTGCCCAAGGTGAGAAGTTATGCTGGAACAAACATTTAAAAAAAATATATATAAATATACCTTCGGATAGAATTATTAATAACTTTCTCCATTTATTGAAAGACGTTAAAAACTGAGCAATTTTCCAGCTTCAGCTGAATAACTTCAACCAGTAGGTGCCCAATGCCTCGTCTTGATACTGGCCTACCTAACCCCCTATTCATCTCATTGTTCAGGAGCATACATAGGGAGAGGTGTCATCCCGAAATATTTATAGCATCTGAAATTTTCGACCTCTCTTCCTCACCCCTTCAAAAAATTATCAGTCTTTTCTTCCGATTTTCAAAAATTTCTGAAACCCTCGGAACTTTTTCTCAGCAGAGGTATGTTCTTACCATCGTCAAATCCTCGAATGAGTTACTGACGAATAAATAGCCTTCGCTGCAAAATCCCTCACCTCAAAATAAGTTTAAAAAATCAAATAAGTATCTTTTTCAAAGAAATGTGATTTGATGAGCAGGGCCGTCAGAAAATACATACCTAATTATAATCCGCTATGCAAAAAATAAAGTCATTTTACTAGATGCACAACGAAGGCGAAAACGGCACAACAATTTTACCCTTGAATTTTGCTCACGTTAACAAATTGTCTACGATAGAAAAAAGTTGTAAAAAAAAAAAGTGAAAATCTGAGAAATGTTAATTAAAGCATCTGGATGTGAAAAGATACATAGGTATCGTACTACTTCGTATACCCTTTTTTCGGTAAATTAGATTTTTGAATTTCTCACCCCACCCAGAACAATCGTACAAACTTTCTCAAAAGCAACATCTCTGCGTTCTATACCAATTAAAAGTTTTATAAAACCATTGATTTTACTTACACAAAAAAAATTTTGAGGGCATTTTTCTCAAAGTTCTCCGAATTATGTTCCTTTTCAAGTAGGTTTTCTACGAAAAACTACTAATCAATTTCGAGCTCATGAAACGACCCATGTGTAGGGTAAGAACATTTTTCGTTTTATGAGCCAAGGAAAATTTTGGCATTATTTTCGAAAATTCATATGTATTTATACATAAGCTAACCATAATTATGAAATTCTAAACCGGGATGGGGTACAGGATGAGTACAGGTTCACCATCAAAAATTTTTCAAGTAAGTACCCAGGTTTTCTATGAAAATCTACTAATTAAAATTGATCTCAAGAAACAACTTAAGGAAGCGTTGGTACATTTAGTCATAAACTTTGAGACAGAAGTTGATTTAGTTCTATTCTAAAACTCTACCAATATTTCATTGTTATTGGATTTCCAGTTTATTCTCTAGAATATCCCGTTACTCATTTTAACAGAACTCACAATTTCTTCTTTTTTTTTGGATAAATTTGATGTAAAACTAAAAACTGGAGCATGAAGCTCAACCAGCTGGGACATCAGAACCAGTATTTCAAACCAAGACAATCCCGGTCAAACCAGGATGTATGGAAAGCCTGTTTATATGTGAATATATATGTACGAGTCCTGACATGCAGTCGGCACCTTGGCTTGTGCCAGCCCACGAATTCTGCCTATACAATACAAAAAGAATAATAAATTAGGTTAAAAACGAGTTTTCAAAAAATACGCTTTTATAATTTGAAGAAGAAAATAACGAAGAAAGAGAAAATAAAATTTCTCACTTTGTTTTACGAGACAGAAACAAATAAAAATTGAAAAAACAACTGATAAAAACGGATAAGTGTATATATGCGGGGGGGGGGGGTCGCAACACGTGAAAGCAGCGCTGAAGTTGGTAAATCCGGTGTACTTCAACAAATGGAGTGAGTAGAATAAAAACGCATAAAAAGAAGTAAAAAATAATATATTTTCTTTCTCTTTCTTTGACCTGGGATCTAGTATCACTTCAACTATACTAACTGATTTTAGTTTCTAGTCTTTTAGGTTCACGATATTTTTCTTACTATCCCTCAAGGTTGGAGCAGAAACTAATCTTCAAGGTTGGGGCAGAAGAGTTTTAAAATATTTAGAATAATCAGTCATTATGCTTCAATTATTTCAAAGCATACCATTTAAAACCTAATTTTTTTAGCGCAGAATAGCTGCGCTAGAGGTTTTTATCCACAGCTTCAATTTAAACGTCTCCATTCACTTTTTGCTACCCAAAATTAGGTCCAAATCCAAAAACTTTTCTTTCACTTATTTTTGGTTTAGTCACAAATCATGTGGGCTTTTTTGAATTACATGACTGACGTTCGTTGTTTATTACCAAAACATGGTAGTGTATTTTTCATGGCGTGAGAGTAAGCGAGGAGAAAACACTGATTTTGCAGGATTTTAACCATGGAATTAGATTTCTCAGTTTAAACCAGTAAAAGAACAATAAAACATAAAATTTCAATAAAAATGCTTCTTTGAAGCCTTTAACAGTTAAAATTAATTTAGGAAAACTAACAAAGTGTATTTATCGTAAATGCAAGCGACATTTCCTAAAAGCAGGCATAATCATATTGAATGAGAATTGAGAACCATAAAGAAAATTGACATATTTAAAAAAACTCCAGCGCAGCAGAACTTCGCTAGAAAACACAGTTTGCCAATTCATCCACAATTCAAAAATTTTAAATGCTTTATTCAAATGAAAATTGAGTCAACTATATCACAAAATTACGAAGAATATTGTAATTTTCTCAGAATCGTGGAAAAACCACTTTTCAAGGAATTTTTTATACTCTAGTTTTCTCAGGAAATTAGCAAACCAACCAAATAGACACCAATCTCTTACCAGACCTGGTTCTATATTAAGAGAACTACATTTCCAGAAAATTTCTGCTCTATCCCATTAGACGTTTGTAGTTTTCTCAAAAACGTGATCAAAAAATTTTCTCATGCAAACTTACTTTTCTCTTCCAATTTTCAAGGAAAATACCAAACAAATAGGCACGAATTTTAAGACTATACACATACGGACTATCTTTCGTAAAATTTTCAGCCTGATCTTTTGTAGTTTTTTCAAAATTGTAAACACAAAATTTAAGCGATACATACAATATCCAAAAATAAAAAACAAAATTCTGTTACGAGGAAAAGATAACGTCAATAGTTTTCTTTCGTCGTAAAACGAAAAATTTCAATCATCCCTTCTAATCCCTCCGTGAGGTCAATTTCAATACCCCATTTGTACACTGATTAAAGAGCATATATGTATATGTTGCCCTTACTTCATTGTTCTAATGATTGCCAAGTAATACTTTAAACTGGTTTTTGTTGTTTTATGAGTGCCTCAACATACTGTCTGAGGTTTTTAATAAAAACGTGGTGTTCAGATTATTGCAGAGGGGGAGAGGAGCTTTTTTTTTGTTTTTTTGCAAGTCCAGTTATATCCCATATACATAAGCTTTTGAGCGGAGCGTGTTTCTAAGGTCTGGGGACCATGATCGAGAAGAACCATAGTGAAATTTTTCAGAAATCATGCCATACCACCCTCTGCAATAGGTATAGATTCTACGAAATCTACCTAAGAATGAATGCGAGCGATTCAACAGGTCTGTGTAATTACATAGAAACAGCTAATGCAAAAATTTCAACATTTTTTGAGAATAGATGTTATCATTTAGAAATAAGAACGAAACTAGTTCTCTGGCAAGCCGATTCGATTATCAACGGAATGCGATACAAACAAGACCGCAAATCCAATAGAAAAAAACTGTTTATAAGGACCAACTCACCGAGTCAGGTCAAGATGTTCCGCACTTTTTGTGAATTAAAGTTCCTTTGAAGTTCTACTTTGAAAAATAAAAATGTCTCTCAATAGAACTAGTTCTGTATGTTTTCCGAAAATGGAGAATCCTGCTATCAACGAGAGCTGAGTTTCGCAGTTTTTTTAATAAGGAACTAAGCTTATTTGCAGATATTTTTCAATGCTTTGTCGAATATAATCTTTTGAAACAAAACTGAGTACTACAACGTTTTGGAGATTGAACTTACCATGACCGTTCTCATCGACATTAGGCACAGTTTTTTTTTCCACCGACTTCAAAAAAACGAGGTTATTATCAATTCGATCCGTATTTATTTTGTTTGTTCCAGCATAATTTCTCAACCTGGCCCCAGATTTTGATGCTTTTTTTAAATGATAAAAGGTGGTCCCATTTAATTTTATAGAATCGATGGGATAATTTTCAAGTTATCATTGAATAAAATATCCTATAGTTTTAACGTAGCAGTGACGCAAAACCGAGAAACGAAAAATCATTGAAAAAAATTTTTCAATTAAAAACTCTAAACAATTTCAAATAAAATAAAAATACTCTTAAAAGAGCAAAATAATTATTTTAAAATTTCTTCGGCAAGATCTACTTGAATTAAAATGAAAAGAAACATACGTACTAAGGTAAATTAAAATGGTCCCAGAAATTAAACGAGCGGAAAGGGTGATCATGTACGTTTGATTGTTTGATAACTGTTATTAAGTATAAGTACAACACAGGCATTTATGAAAGGTAAATATATTTAATGCGAGAAGTGAAATTTTTGGTGACTATGGAAAATGATTTCGTTTGAAGTGGATAACGAATTAGCATTTTGATGAAATAATTCCAGGACACAAATCAATGGCATTTTCACGTGTCCAAGTATTATTTCTCGAATTCCGA
This sequence comes from Ericerus pela, assembly GCA_011428145.1. Classification (NCBI taxonomy): domain Eukaryota; kingdom Metazoa; phylum Arthropoda; class Insecta; order Hemiptera; family Coccidae; genus Ericerus; species Ericerus pela. The sequence continues at coordinate 50,110 of WOFM01000421.1, read as the reverse complement.
AGAAAAATTTACAGTTATAATATAGTTCGCGCCAAAACATTAAACAATGACGAAAATACATGAATTAAATATTTTACTTTCCAATTACGCACCAAATTTAACTAATAACCAAGTCTAAAAAGTTGAATAACGAATCAGAATTATCAGAAATATCGTTTTGTCGTCGTTTTTCAAAATACAGAACACACTATATAGGCTACGGCTATGTAAGTACATTCGAAGTACTTAAACCTATCTAAAGACGAATACAAAACACACAAGTCAGAAGAGCATAATATACTTCCCTATTAATTAAAAAGACTAGCATAAAGCTGCTAAAGTGGTATCGTACATAAAACCCCCACAAAATAGACTCCGGCCTAAATGCTCATTTACGAAATATGCGCTCCGATAATGCAGCACAAATAGAACGTAGGTATCTTTTAATTGAAAATTGCTGTATACTCACGTTGTGTGGGTTCCTTCAAATTCTATTTTTTTATGAACAATGAAAACACGGATGGCGACGGAATCAAAATGTTAAAGCTTCAGAACACAAATGCACAACACGAAAATGTAATTTCTAAACGTATAAAATTGAAAGAACTCGATCACGCGTATGGGTACTTAATTCGCACTATTTGTTAATTGTTTGTGGCCCAAAATGTTGATCAAGGAAAATAAAAACGAAACTTAACAACACTATAACGAGATTGAACTGAACTGAGAAAAAAAAACGTGTTTTCGTCAAAACTACCCAAAACCAACACCTCTATAATATATAGTCACCACAGGCCAACATAATTGCATAAATAAGTCTTGAAAAAAAAAATTATTAAAACGAAACCTGCTTGACAAAGAAAAATAGCGACCAAAAACCTCCGAAAAAGGCTAGAATTGCTTGAAGCACACACTGCGGCTAGTTTTCTTTTCGAAGTTCAAAAAACTTGTCGATGTGAGCGATACTTGTAATCTTCTCTGAACAGCGAATACACTCACCATACATCACATCGAAGACTGCTGCCATTCGTGTGAAAAAATGAGGAAAGAGATTGAGATATATGTGTGTGTGTGTGTGTGTATGTGTGTATAACGAGTCAACGATATACAGAGCGTGTGAGAAAGATGGGTAAGAGGGATAGAAGGCGAAAGAGAGAGAGAAATTTACAAAAGGATTAGTGAAAGCACACGCGAGAGAAAGAGAACACTCCATGCAGACAGCTCGCAAAGATACGACGAGGAACGAGAAGCAAAGCAATGAAGCTAAAGCTTCACCGAGCATCGACACATTCGATTCATTCGCTTTGAATATTTGAATTGTTTTAAAATGATATTTCATTTCGCACACGGAGTCATAACAGACCTACGAAATTATAGCGGATTAGAATCTTGAATGCACGTTTTTTTTTTGCAGTGTACAGCAGCTTTTACACGTCAATGTTTCATTGTGGTCGGAAGCAGGAGGTGGTGAACGTAGCATTTTCGTATATTTTGTAAAATCTCTGAAAGCAAATTCAAATCAGAATGTGTGCCGTGTGGCTGAGAGAGAGAGAGAGAGAGAGAGAGAGACAAAATATACAGTATCGTTGTTAACTTGTGACACACGCATCTCTCGTCTCTTCTGTTTCAAATTCTGCATCCTCTTTGTTGTCACTCACAACACGACTCACAATAGGCGGAATTTTTACACTAATTTTTTACTTCCTTCGTGTAATGAATATCGTTTGTGGTTGTCCATGTCCAGCATTAACCAAATTCATTGTCCTACTTGACGTACGCGTTATCAAATTTGATGAAACAGAAAACGAATGAAAAGAGACGAGAAAGAGAGAAAAACGGTTTACGGATATGATCACAGATTTATTTTGATTGGAAAACGAGACCACTGACATGGAATTGGATAGCGTATGTCCGTCATCAACATAGTTACTTGTACGAAGGGTTGTTTATTTGTTTCTGTTGACCTTCAAAATTAAAAACTAGCGAATTTCAGCCCACCAAGATAAGCTATACCTGAATGTACGTCGGCCATGGGAGGGTGGAGATTCGGGAAATTTCCGATGGGCTGGTTCTATTGTGGGCTAATTAATTTCCCACACCTCCGCTCCATAAGGAACACACATTGAAAGGGTGGTATGGTATCTAGCGGCGCAGCAACGACAGGAGAAACAACCCAAAGGTCTACCCAAATAAATTTTTAGCATACAATGGAAGAAAAAATAAAACAAAAGCTCTGATTGATAGGACTACACCAACTTACACCAACCTACACTGGGAGGGTGATTCCACAAATGTGGGAATGTTATATGACTTTATGCCAAGTTTTATTTGAATATTTGTGGAAAATCCCTACTGGTGTAAGTTGGTGTAAGTTAGTGTAATCCTATTAAACAGAGCTAAAGATTACTATGGAAAAATGAAATGAAAAAGAAACAGCAGTGATTGGTTATGACTAAGTTACGGCCTAGCTTTTAATATTCACTCTCAATTTTTCACAATCACGCACAGCAGCGGTTCCAGAAAGTTATTTTTTGGGGGAAATAACAAAATTTTTGGGGAGTTGGGCTTTTTTTTTTGCTCTTTAACTAATTTTTTACAGTTTTTATTGCAATTCTGCGATCGTATTTCATTTTTTCTCTTCATTTTTCTATTTTCTTCATTTTTTTTAGCATTTGGAGGAAAAATTTCCCGACCCGTCGCTAGCGTTACACGCAGCCTATTGAAATCTACATACCTATCTCCAGTTGTAAAATCTTGTAGGTATACGTTTTTAAAGTATCTCCAACAAAATCAACTTCATGGGTGAAGAATCAGCGTAGATATGCTTGTTTTGTCCCACTACGTAAAGGCTAGGGGGGTGTTCAAAAAAGTAAAAGGTTACTGGAGAAGAAAAAGTGTTACTGATGTGTTTAGATACGGAATTTTGGACTTGGGTAAACTGTTCAAAAACATCTTCTTTTTCTTTACTGGGAAGTGGGATCATAATTTTTTTCTTCAATTCTGAAGACCAGGAAAACAATTCCCCTGCAGTAACAACTGAAAAATATTAATCAAATTTTCGATTGAAATCATTTCATCACAGATATTTTAGAGTAAATTCCACATATCTTGATAATTTTAAATCATTTATCACTAAATTTCACGAATTTTTTTATAACTCTATACCTACTAGATCTTAGTGCTCCTAACTGAATTTGAATTCGACAAACGGAGACGATCGCTGGCCGTTAACTGTATGTAGTAAAATGCCAGCAGCGCATTAAAAAGAGACAGAGATAAAGTGTAGTATAATTGTGCCATCTCTTTTTAAGTAGGTTTCTTTAGAAAATTTACTTATTACACTTAGTGCGGTATTAGCCCTTAGGGTTGGTGATGAATACGTTTTTCGTTTCACGACCTCAAGAAAATTTTGACACCAATAACTCAAATTTATGTATATTCCGTTTTCGAAATTTTTGTCCAATAATCACGAAATTAGGTACGAACATTTGTAGGAAACCAAGGACCAGACTTTATTGATTTTCTTGCGGATTGGCCGGACAGTACTTCCAGTACCGCTATTTTTATTTTTATATTACAGTTAAAAAGCGGAATTTTGGGGAAAATATGTAGGAAATTTAAAATAAATATTTATTTTAATATATTGTGGCATCTACCAATTTTTGTAAGGATCGACCGTACGGTACTTCCGGTACCTACGACTATTTTTATTTTTATGTTGGTCCTAAAAATTGGAATTTTTGGAACAGTATGTTCGAAATTTGAAATAAATATTTACTTTAATTTATTGTAGCATAGGACCAATTTCGGTATGGATCGATCGGAAGGTACTTTCGATGAAACTTTTTTTCCTCTTTTTTTTTTTATAATTTGCATCAATTTTTCTTTTTAGGTACAAAAATTATCCACATGTTCATGTTTTTTTTTTTTATAACTTTATTGTATTTTTTATAATTTTAAATAAAATTAAAAAAATACAATAAGGTTGAATATGTGGATAATTTTTATAAAAAGAAAAATTCATGTACATTAGAAATAAGTTTAGGTTAAACACAAATTTTCACAAAATAAGCTTGTGGGGACTCTTTGGAATGAGGTTTTGGAGCTTGGACCCCGACAACACTCGCTGCCAAAAAGCAGGCTAATTTTTGTCCTTGTGACGTTAAACGAACACATAGATTACGTGGAGGTTAAAGAGACAGAGGTGAGTACCAATTGTACTACCATATAGAAGATTTAATTCACATATGCCCTTAGTCATGAATACTCGACGGACCCAAAATTTTGATAACCAATATAAAATGTCCGGACATTATCCAATGTTTGCCCAGGTTTTGGCTTACCCATATGTTTAATATGAAGTGGCTGAACCCGCATAATTCAGTTGAATTGCTTTCTCGTGAGAATATCTTCCTCACAACAAGGTATTCCACAAAGCTTTTATTTATTCATTTTTTTTGGCTTTAGCTTTATGTGAAATAAACATTATTTCTTTGTGGAAAGTTGGCAGCAATATTGGTGTATTTTATAATCGCAGTAGTGACTTTAGTAGTGAGTAGAATAAAAGCTTATAAAAACAGAGGGAAAAAAAGCTTTATCATTCGCACCAAAATTTGTAATATGCTACAATAAATTATAATAAATAATTGTTTCAAATTCCTACGTATTGTTCCAAAATTCTGCATTTTATGACCAATGTAAATATAAAAAATCGAGCAAGGCTTGCTGAGCTAGAAAAAGAAAGTTTTTGAGAAAAAAAATTATGAATTTTAATGGTCACATTAATTGTCTGTAAGTTCATATGCATAAATGGAATTGTGGGGATTTGTCCCGCCGTGAGGCTCGGCCTCCGCCAATAGGCGATACGTCGATTGTAAGATCGACGTATCAACAATTAATAAATTACGAACTCGCACATCGTCTATATAGACGATGTGCGGTCGCATATGAAGCAGGCTACGTAAATATATACGTAGCCACTCGCTTATACGTAGCCAGGTGTGGCCCGCATATACCCGCGCCATACGAGCTACGTTTGCCCTACAGTACCCGCAGTTTCCCGGCACTGTACGCTACACAGGTTGGCTGCCTACACACCAAATGATGTAGACTTATTGGGACACGATTTTTCCTTCTGAAGTGTGGTAACTTGCCCGGTTCCCACATGCTGGTGACCTCGACATGATAGGTAAGTCTCGACTTTGGTAAGTCTAGAGGTATAAGAGGTCTTTGGACCCCTTAAGGCGCTAGCAGCGCTATTACTCCCTCCGGGCGCTAGAAGCGCTGGCGCTAGCAGCGCTTTAAATGAGGTGAGGCTAAAACATAAATATTACTATTGTGGTGGTTGAAAATTTTTACAACCATTCTCTGGAGTCGTTTTATGTTATTGGTAGTGATCTAGTTTATGCAATTTGCTAGTGATCACTCCCAAATTAAAGTCTGTTAGTGGAATTTTACCCCCCTGATAAATATATTTGCCAGTCTATTAAGGATTGGGCAGGGATAAACAGCACTGGAGGACCCAAGTGAGAATCATCCTCTCACCCCTCCTGCCTCTGCAGCTAACCCCCAACCTACTGTATCCACATCTGATACAGATAGGAAAGCTAGAAGAAATCAAGCACAATTGTTAGAAATTAATATCTCACAAGAGGAAATAGCAGTTTGCAAATTAAGAAGTGGTAAAATACTTCCTGCAGATTCTATTTTAGCTGAAACTTCTAGTTTTGTTGTTGAACCACAAATCTTAGGTTGCAACACAAATACTCTTGGTCAGTCAGTAAACTCTGCAAATCTGCAAAATAGGATGGAATCTCTTGAGGATAGAGCTAGGTTAGCAGCCCAACAAGCTGCAGAAGCCTTGCGCCTACAACAACAGACGCAAGCTGAAAATGAAAGGCTCCATCAAGAGTTAGAACAACTCAGAATACAGCATAAACAACCTCCGGTTCAGCTACCTACTGGTCATCCCATTGGTCAAGAAAATTTAGACACTTTCAACCAGTTCATGCGATTCATGGAAATTCGAGAGCAGAACAGAGCTCCAAATGCAAATTTCGATGCAAGAAGAATTAAAATAAAAATACCAGATTTCCTCCCAAGGGAAGTAGATGTCTGGTTATCATTACTCGAAGGCAAATTCAAAAAAGAAAAACTCCCAGATGAACTCAGATATGAACACATCTGTGGAGATATGCCAGCTGAAATAATGAGGACTGTTCCAAATATAATGGAATGTCCAAATGATGTAGTTAATAAATATGAGTGGTTCTGTAATAAAATCCGAAACATTTATGGTAAAACCGATGATGAAGCCATTAAACAAGTCATGGGTGGCATGAAACTTGGAGATGAAAAACCTTCAGTATTCATGGCCAAATTTAATCAAGACTGGTGGCAAAATGGTTACACCAATGGTAATTGCAAATCAATTTTGTAAGCAATTACCCACCAGTGTCTCACAACTAATATACACAGTTGGTGCAAATTGTGCAGAAAATGTAGAAAGACTGGAATATCTAGCCAAGATTGCTGATGATGCCCTACAGGCCAGTGTCAACCGACCTTCTGTAGCTGCCTTATCATCAGAGGTTGAGACTAATGAGCTGAGAGCACAAATAGCCCAGCTAAACAAAAATTTTCGCAAATTAAAAAATGAAAATAGAAACTTAAGAAAAATGAATTCAAATCAGAAAAATAATAACTCGAAAAAACGCGATTATAGAAATAATAATAGGCAATCTAGGTCCAGAGACTGAAAGCCTAACAATAATTCGGAAAAAAGGGGTCGTAGCCCAAGAGGAACTCCCCCTTGCCCAAAATCTAAAAGTCCCAACCGAAAACCTTACAACAATAAGTGGTGATACTACCACAATCTATTTGATGAGAAAGCCACTAAATGCACACCAGAATGTGCCTGGTGGGCTGTAAAAATGACTGAGTCATCAAACTAGAACAAGGGGCCCTCTCTGCGGCTGACGCCCCCTCGGAAAAATATTCACGCTGCCTGTTCATAAAGGACAGGACAACCTGGAGAAGGTACTTGGTAGATACAGGTGCAGACCTAAGTATCATACCAGCTAGCAAAACACAAAAAGTACAAACTCCGAAATACTATCTTCGTGCTGCAAATGACCTGAACATTTCTGCTTACGGCTTAGAGACTAGCGAAGTGAACATTGGTTTGAGACGTGACATGACGTGGTCCTTCACGATTGCAGATGTCCCAAATGCGATCCTTGGTGCTGACTTTCTAGCACAATTTGGCTTGTTGGTCGATTTGAAAAATTCTAGGCTTATCGACTCAACTACTGGTTTATTTGTGGAAGGCAAATCGCTAATGTACAAAATTGACGAAGCGATAGATAGCTGCAGCAAACTCAATGAGAAATTGATGAAAATCTTTTCTCATTTCCCTGGCATAAACCAACCATGTTTCAAACAAGACGCTCCCTATAAACATGACACAGTCCATGTAATTGAAACAAAGGGACAACCATGTACTGCGAGAGCCAGGAGACTTGCTCCTGATAGGCTCAATGCAGCTAAAGAACTATATGATCAAATGATCAAGGAAGGAATAGTCCGACCATCAAATAGTTCTTGGAGCTCGCCGATTCACATGACGAAAAAGGCGAATGGCAAATGGAGAATTGTAGGGGACTACCGTGCCTTAAATGCCCAGACAATCCCTGACCATTATCCTGTTCCAAATATAATGGACTTTAACGTGAATATGAGGGGAAAAACATTGTTCACTAAAATGGACATAAATTGGGCATTCCATCAAATACCTATGGCCACACAGGATATCCATAAAACTGCGGTTATCACCCCATTTGGATTATTTGAATATCTTCGAATGCCATTTGGACTTCGCAATTCGGCGCAAACTTTCCAGCGATTTATCAATGGACTGATTAGAGATTTACCATTTGTATATGCATATCTGGATGATATATGCATATGCTCAGAAGGCAGTGAGGAGGAACAGGAGAAACATGTAAGAGCCATATTACAGCGTATACACACTGCCGGCCTTACTGTCAACCCTGCAAAGTGCGAATATGCACAAGCAACTATTGATTTTCTCGGGTATACAATCTCGACCGAAGGTATTTCTCCAACAAAGACCAGAGTGCAGTCAATCTTAGAGTTCCCAAAACCTAAAACAATTGCAGACATGCGACGATTTTTGGGGATGGCAAACTTCTATCGACGTTGCATGCCCAATGCAGCTGCTGAACAAAGCAAGCTATTTGCATTGTGCACCACAAACAAAAAATGGGATAAAACTCCTATTGTTTGGGACACCGAAGCTGAAAAAGCCTTCGAAAGTGTGAAAAATCTGCTAGCAAATGCGACATTATTGGCTCACCCAGACAACAGTCTGACGTTATGCATATCAACCGATGCTTCTGACTTTGCGATTGGTGCGACATTGTACCAAATAAAAAATGACTCAAATCAACCACTCGCATTCTTCTCTAGAAAGCTTTCCAAAGCTGAAAAAAATTACAGTACCTACGATAGGGAATTACTGGCGGTCTATGCTGCAATAAGGCACTTCAGACACCATGTTGAGGGTCGATCGTTCACGGTATATACCGATCATCTTCCCATCACACATGCCTTCACGCAGAAAACTGACCCCGTCTCTCCTAGACGGTTGAGACAGCTAGACCTAATAAGTCAATTCACAACTGATATTCGGTACATCAAGGGAGAATTAAATATCCCTGCCGACTGTCTGAGTCGAATAAATGCTGTCTCTGCCCCTGCCCAGCTGCCTTATGCTGAAATCGCAAGAGATCAGTTAACAGATTTGGAACTCGAGGAATATTTAACCAATGAGAAAACCAATCTGAAGCTGCGGCAACGTAAAATTCCTGGTACAGATATATTGGTAACATGCGATATCAGTACAGGCAAGGATAGGCCATTCCTGCCAAAACAATATTGTAAAATGGCGTTCGATAGTGTGCACAATTTGTCACACACAGGACCCAAAAGTACTGCTAATCTAGTAACATCAAGATTTGTTTGGCCACGAGTGAAAGCCGACTGTAACCAATGGGCTAGACAATGTCTGAACTGTCAACAGTCTAAGGTCGGAAGGCACACAAAGTCGCCACTCAAGAAATTTAAAAATACAGAGCGATTCAAAATAATACACATCAATTTGGTTGGTTCACTACCACCATCTCGAGGGAACAGATACCTGTTGCCTATGATAGATCGAGTAACTAAATGGACAGAGGCTATCCCATTAAAAGAGATGTCAGCCCCAACAGTGGTTGAAAAACTCTACGAAACATGGATCGCCCGTTTTGGTGTACCTGAAGTCATTGTTACAGACCAAGGTTGCCAATTTGAAAGTTCACTTTTCAATGAACTTGCGTCCAAGCTGGGTGCAAAACATAATCACACAACAGCATACTACCCCCAAGCCAATGACGCAGTGGAAAGGTGGCATCGTGCTCTGAAAGCCTCAATCATGGCATCAGACACAAAAAGATGGGCTGATATTTTACCCACCATCTTATTAGGACTCAGATCTGCACTACAGTCAGATACAGGATTTTCTGCTGCGCAACTTGCACTTGGTGAAGAGCTACGCTTACCCGGAGACTTTTTCACAACATCTCAAGATGTAAGTCCCGAATTGATGATTCAAAACATCGGAGATGATGCAAACAGCGTCATAACTCAAGCAGCTCGACATGGCCAGCCTAAAGTCTATGTCTCAAAGCACTTGGCCACCACAACTCATGTGTGGGTGCGAGATGACAGACTCAAAGGTGCACTTGAAAAGCCATATGCCGGCCCATACCAGGTTATATCACGTGACGAGAAAAATTTTGTCATAATGATAGCAGGTGAACATAAAAAAGTCTCAATTGACAGACTAAAACCTGCATTCCTGGTTACCAATGACAAGGAAAGGCTGACAGCAACCATCAGACAAAAGGAATTAGAGGTCAAGCATAACAATGACCCATACCCCACATTGCCTGATAAGACTGACTCACAACAAATTGATAATAAGTTAGTTGAAACAAATAGTGGACAGACAAAAAGTGAAATCAAAAATAATTCACAATACGAAAATAAAATGGAACAAAATTCCGAGTCCAATTCACAAGTGTTAGGATTGGTTACTCCAAAGTTAAATAAAAATAAAAAATCCGTCAAATTTGATGACAACATTTTGGAAATTGAATTTGATCCTTCAAAGCCTATTATCCCTAGAAAAAAAGGTAGGCCTAGAGGTTCATACAAAATTAAAAACATGCTTCCTACTCGCAAGTCTGCCCGTATCGCACAAAGAAATAACAAAAAAGAAAAAACTATGGTAGAAATTGGTAAAAACACTCCAAAAACAACCAGGGGTAAATTAAAATAATTACCCATATACCAACAAAAACAAATAAATTTGTGAAAAATCAAAAATTGACTTCCGCCTGACTCTGGGTTTGAACCCGTCTTGCGAGTTTCCAAACAAAATAATTCAGCGCATGAAAAATCGCTTGTAAATAACAAAATATGGAAACAAACGAACTTAGACGAAATTCCTACATAGCAAAGTGCAAAAAGGAATTCGCAAAAACACACTACTATACATGTTAACACACTCATGTGCTTGTGTGCGTAAACAAAGTTCGTTGCCACGACGAAACAAAAAAAAATAAAATAAGATACTGTTTTTACCTGTTTGTGTAATCTCACGCACATAACAAAAATAATATGAATTCTATTCAAATTATTGCAAATCTGTACTTGACGATTCTGCCAAAACTACAATACCAAAATACATCGAGTTTGGTATCATTTTACTAGTCTTGACAAGACGATCATCTTTGTGAATGCTAAACGGACAGATAAGGTGAGAGAAAAAATGACCATAGTCGATCAAGTATATTTTGTAAAGCTTCACTCGTGTCTTTGCACTCTGATTGACAACGTCTTACTTGCCTTCTAAAAATTTTCGTATTTCTTGCTTACACTATATTTGGTGCTGCAAATTTCAAGCCTTGTACTTATTGTACTATCCTGTCTCCCTTGTTTCGAATTTATTTTGACCTGAACTCTCGAACATGTCCGATAATCCTTCAAACCTCGGGTATGTTGAATCGTCTGAAGAGCGCTTGTCCGATGAGATGCGACGACGCTGCAATGTCAATCATACCCGAGAACTAGCTCAACTCCAAGAGGCTGAGGAAGATGCCCTAATTGGCTACTCTCCCCCTCCGAGCACTGTCCGTGGTATCTTGCGAGAAATGGGTTGAGACACCCGTCGCCTAGACCCTATCCCGGACGATGTACCGCTGGAACAACAGCCATTGGCAATCCCAATGGAGGTTGTCCCCTTGGTAGAGGCCGTGGAACCCATTGTTCCCCCTCCTCCACAGGTGGTCAAAGTTCCAGTATTCCACATACCAGAACCTAGACCAATTCCTGTTCCTGTGGCTATGGTACCACCCCCTCCTTATATACCTCCTATACGAGAACAAAATAACTCGTCTGCTTGTTTTACCCCCTACTCACGAGGCAACTCTGATTGTGGACGTGGTGCTCCCCGCCATAGGGGTAGAAACAGTTGGCAATCATTTAAAGCCCGACAAGCCGCCCGCACCAACCAATACAAAAGCTTGGGTGCGGCATTAGCCTCCACCATCCACAGTTGGGAGATGGAACGATGAGACAGTAGGCGATAGGTACCATAGTTAGGCACACAGCGATAGAATTACCCCAATTGCTGCGCAAGGTGTCATTTTTGCGACGCAAAAATTGGGGGGGAGTGCTGTGTGGATTTGTCCCGCTGTGAGGCTCGGCCTCTGCCGATAGGCGATACGTCGATCTTACGATCAACGTATCAACAATTAATAAATTACGAACTCGCACATCGTCTATATAGACGATGTGTGGTCGCATACGAAGCGGGCTACGTAAATATATACATAGCCACTCGTTTATACGTACCAGGCGCGGCCCGCATATACCCGCGCCATACGAGCTACGTTTGCCCTACAGTACCCGCAGTTTCCCAGCACTGTACGCTACACAGGTTGGCTGCCTACACATCAAACAACGTAGACTTAATGGGACACGACTTTTCCTTCTGAAGTGTGGTAACTCGCCCGGTTCCCACAGGAATGTTATGATTGTATGAAATTTGTTAGCTGCTGATGAAATATTAGACAATGTGAAATTTAAATTAAGCATTTTTTGTTGAAATGAAAAATTATCTGAGATGTTAAAGTACAGTAAATAATCCTAAAATTTCAAATAAAATCAAAGAAATGGGATTGTTATGAAATAAAAAAAAACAAAACTTGAACCTGTGAATAATTTTTGTAAAAAGAAAAATTGATGTAAATTAGAAAAAAAAAGGAAAAAAAAATTACTGGAAGTACCATCCAGTCGATCCGCACCAAAATTTGTAGCATACTACAATAAATTATAATGAATATTTAATCCAAATTTTGCCTGTGCAAAACTGAGCATTTTGTAACCAAAATAAGAACAAAAATGGTGGTACGGGAAGTACCGTCTGGCCGATTTGCGTCAAAATACATAGGTCTGGTCCTTGGTTTAATACAAATGTTCGTACCAAATTTCGTGATTATCAGACAAAAATTGCGACCTGTACGTTGGGAGCAAGAAAACACAATATAATACATATGACCACATATCTATATTTTGTGTATATATTTATGAATTTGAGTTATTGGTGCCAAAATTTTCCTGGGGTCATGAAAGGAAAAACGTACCCAACCCAAACCCAGGGGACTAATACACTACCACACTTAATTAGTACATTTTTTAAAGAACACCTACTTAAAGAGAGATAGCATATACTACATAATATTATCTTGGTCTATTTCTAATGCGCTCACTGGGTTTTTCTCCCTCAGTGGTTGTTCCAGTTTATTGTATTTAATTCAGTGGTGCTCCTGCATACTGTCTGCATATTAACAGTAAGATAAAAATACAGTGGGCGCCATTTAATCCCAACGAATTTGGCAGAGTGTGTTTTGTCCAGATTTATAGAAAACTGCATCAAGCAGTGTGTTAAAAAAGGAGATATTTGATCTGTGCCCATCATTTTTGGCCAAAATAAGTGGTGGCCTGGATTATTGGTGGATGGATTAAACGGTGTCTACCATGGCTGGCAAGTTTTGTGTAGCCTGTGTAACGATCACTACACATGAAAAATTCCCAAGTGGTTTTCGCTACACATGGAAATAATTACGTTTACACACAATTACTCTTTATTCTGTGCAAAATTTGCACCAAACAAATTATTATTTTTCCCTACAAATGAGAAAATAAAAAATTGCTAGCCCTAGTATCTACTGAATCTCCGCCAAACCAATTTAGATTGTGTTTACCAGCTGGGGTAAATATGAGTTTACCTGAGGTTCGTTCTATTTGCCACGCAGTGTTGACATCAGGTCGACACCAAGAGATGCTATTCCACAATTGCAAAATAAATGCACTAATTGAATAGTGGAATTGACTCGAGAGTAGCGGAATAGCTTTCCTCGGTGTCGTTATTTTTGGCAAATAAAACATACTTACCTTGTGAAACTTTCTGCTTTCCATGGTAATATTTCTGAGCCCAGTGTAGACCATTTTGAAATTATTTTCATGTAGTTGAGAGCTTGAGAGCTTCAGGTAAAGCACCTCTAAAGATGAATAGACACATAGGTAATATGCCATTTTCTGTCCAATTTTGATTCTTGCTTTGCATCATATCATAATATTATGTCAATGGGCAGTGGATAAATACAAAATCTTTTTCTCAGTTACAGATTATTTTAATTGTGTGAAATAAATTATTTTGATAATTCAAAGAAATTTTTCATCAGAATATTGAACTTAAATCGATAAATGTGACTAAAAAATGAAATTATCAAAAATTATATATAGTATATAATTATGTAGTTTTCCCAGGACAGTCAATAAAGTATGCGCATACTTGTTTTAGAGACTCTCTATTTAGGGTGCAGATGGTGCACTGTTTGTTTTCCATCAGCTGTATATTGTATACCTTATATTAATTTAAATATAACAAAAATAAATAAATTTTCTTTTCAACCAAATTTTTCACTCTAGGCCACCTTAATATTGAAAGAGAAAAATTAAATGTAAGTACTTAACTGTTTTGGTATTCTTAAAGTGTCATTTTTCTCACTTAGGCCCAATTGTACCATCTTTTAACTGTGAACTAAACTGGGTTTAACTGATGGGATGCATGGTAAAATAAAGTTACGAATTCGAAGGGAAAATTCAAGTCTAATTAGGAGGTCATTTCAGTGAATTCACTTAGCTAAATTATCTTAATGTTAAGTGAATTTAAATGACGACAAAGAATGTGGCCCAAAATTTTCATCGTTGTGAAAGACGGGAGAAAGTAGGAGTAACCAACAAAACTAATTGTTAATTAAGGACAATTCCCAGTCTAATTCTAATTATTGGACCATGTGCCAGTCATTAATTTTTTCAGGCTGATCCAACTGATCTCATCTGCCCCTGACAACAACATGATACATCATGATTAGAAACTTTTGACGGTATAGCACTGCACCAGTTAAGGCCTATAAGCCCAATGTACCTACTTCTTGTAAAGACATGATAGTGTGAAACTAGGCAATTGTAGCGTATACTTTCTATGTTTGGAATCTGATAAGAAAATTTGAGAGACATGCATTCAATTCACAAAAACAACATGTATAAAAGTAGTTTTAAGTAGGTCAGTGCTTCGATCATTTAGTTCTGGATAGCACAGTTGTATTATCTGACCAAGGTTAACTAAATGTGCTGACATTCGTTTGATCATCAAGATACGCCAAATTTCTGTTCAGATTATGTGATTCAAAATATGATACTAATTCAATCTAGTTGCGGAGTTTCAGCAATACATCAAAAACTAAACCAACAATTTTAACATACCTTGATATCTCTGCAAAATTTCAGCTTTCAGTAACCAACAGTTCTCTCATAATTCTTCCCGATAACTTTTGATCACATGGAAGGATCATACAAATTTTTCGTTAGGTACATAATAAGATAGCCGATACTGCTCTGATCAACAGTTTTGGTGTTGCATAGTTTGCAAAATTTTGGCTAATGATTATCTTAGATTTGATCGAATCGCCCTGTTTTCTTTTAACAAGCCGAAAATATAAACATTGATAACATGATTACACAAGTTCAAAATTTCAGCCAATGAGAGTGGCATATATTTATTAATATTACATTTACAGGATAAGGAATCCAAATACACCCCAACCAACTACTATGTCTGTAAGTGATTCTGCTATCACTCCACGGCTCCACGCACTTCTTAGCATGAATAGAGTATCTAGTCAAAATTAGAAACTTGTCTTCAGAGAACTAACTCTGCACTTTTCCAAATCAAACGGTATTTGATTTTCCAAGGTAACTTAACTCAAAAAAAAGTTTCTATAGTTCTCTGAAACTTGAAAATATCAATCTTTCTGAATCGACTCAATAAGTTTGGATAAAAAGTTCTTCTCATTAGATGTAAGTTGTAACGTCGAGGCTTATTCAGAAATGTTACCGTGGAAGATAAAATTTTCACACCACGTGACCTCACATTTACGGCCCCACTTGGTAAATACAATCTAAACGAGTTGAGGAGATATCATTTTAGTACTATAGGAATTATACGAAGTTAGTTACCTTAGGGAATTATCTTCCCTGTCTCCAGAGTTGGTGAAAAAAGTTACTCTTCCCGGTAAAAAAAAGTCGTTTCTGAACGGATTAACCGAAAAAAAATTACTCTCCCGAGTCCCGAGTATAAAATTACCTTCCGGAATGCATTGGGTAACATTTTTCCATCCTCGGTAACATTTCTGAACGCGCCCTTGGTTCGTTAAGAACAGATTCTGTGAATCAGATTCAGATTTTGGGATGTTATATTCTGTAAATATCTGAGTTGTTAAAGTAAGTTACGTTCAAATGTTTACGGAATAGCACCTCAAAATCTGGATCTGATTCGAAGAATGCCTTTTAAACGAACAAAGCTATAACCTTGTATTTTGAGGAGCATTTTTTCGAACTGCCCCCATCCTATTTTCGAAAAAATTAAGTCACAGACTTATAGTGCTACTTGCAGATCTAAGAGGTGTACTTTCGAAATCTGCTACAACAGTTACTCTATCTGGTGTTATGTGCTTTTGAAAAACATACTTTCCATGTTGGTAGGCGGTAGCCCTAAAATGAAAACTGATTTTTCAATTTTCCAAATTTTTACTTTTTGAATTGAGAGCAGTTTGGAATAACGTGCATAGCTGGTTCATATACTCAGATGCTCTTATGAGTTATGACCGAAAAAACTTATTTGAGTTATTTCTCACCTCTGAGCCCCTGAATCTTGAAAACCATGAGGGTAAATCTCGAAAAGAAAAATCTTAAGATTTTTATCACATAAGCAGAAATTTTTTTTTCAAATTTTCTCTAAAAACAAACCAATTTTTGGCTATACCCACTTGGAAAATCATTGTTTTTAGATCTTGGGCCCATGGGGATTTTGAATCAGGACGTTCTAAACTATAATAAGTTATTTCTGAAAAGTTTCGGCCAATTTTATTTTGACAGGGACCACTTTCCCATTAAGAAGTGTACGGCGTCCTTTTCATAAATGTACCTACCAACATACCTAATTAAATGCATTTTCTATTCTTAAACTTATTGATGTCGTCAAAAATAAGCATTCCTGGACACTCGTCTAAATTTGTGCGGCGCCAACCAATTCCAAATTCTGAATTCCAAGCGTTTGTACCTATATATTCCTCATACATCGAGCTAGTATTCGCACTACTTGCCAGATTTTTCTGGTTAATAGGCAGTTCATCACGTACTATTACTCAAATAAAAAAATTTTGAAACCACTCGATGTATAATATTAAGTAGGTCGGTACTTGAAATCTGACTGAAGAATGTTAAACACAAAAACAGAATCACCTGCTGAGATGGAGTCGAGTGATACTTATAGCTCATTTTGAGACGAGTCATGAATACGAATATATGACCTTGAAACCACACGAACTAGAAAACACTTTAATATAAGATCTTGAGAGAATTTTGAACAAAAATTATTAGACTTATTTTGCGCATTAAAATTATAATGCATTGTTGACGAACAGGTTAAATTATCTATGGATATACCAATATAGGTGTGTGTGTGTGATACTTAAAGAATGTAAAAAAAAAAAAACAAGGGAGGAAAAACACGTAAAATTTGTCATTTTAATCGATTATGATCGGAAGTGATTATCTTTTGTTATTTTAACCAGAGATCAGTTGTTTGTGCCACACCTATAATTTTGGATGGAATCAGAAATGCCATGATGGCCGTATGCCGTATCCCGCAGAGCTCATTTTCCAGGGAATTACGTTCATAATTATTACGATAACGTACGTCGTCCACACTGGATTGCGTGCCCAAACCAGTCAGAGAGCGTCAATAACATTCACCAAGACGTCATTTTTAACTTCTGACGAAGAAACAGTCGTCATGAGCAAATGAAATTTAATTTAACACGCAACCTGCCTACGCCGTCAAACGTTCGATGATGAGTACCTACCTACAGGCTACGGGTATTGAAAATCTATTCTCTTTCCTTGGAACCGTGGTGTAACCCGTTTTCCTCGATGCGTGGGCAAGGATAGGCCATCAAATGCAGGTCAAAGTTGTACCTCAACGTTTTTAATTGAAGGGGATGGTGTGGGAACCAAAAAAAAAAAAACAACCGTTTTGTAGATCAAACTTCAATTAATAAAGAAAATTTCCAGCAAAGATGCGGTAATTTTTCATGGATGAAATTCGTAGTGGACCACGACATTTAACAAAATGTTTTTTGTAGGGCCGCAGCTCCCCTTGGTCCACATTGTCTCCAACCTTCAACCACTGGTTACGCTGCTGAATGAGTCATCAGTTGCAGGTAGAGAAGAGAGAGAGAGAGAGAGAGAGAGGGAAAGAAATATATGAAATAAGCGTTTAAGTAATAAAAACTTCCAGCAAAGATGGTGATGATTTTTCACAAATGAAATGATGGGTGGTACAGAACATGTGCCAAATTAGTTTTCGGCTGGGCCTACCCTTGTTTATCTCAGCTACCGAATCATAACAGAACCCGAACTAATTCACAACTTTTAAAATTAAAGTGTTTAAATTAGGGACTTAGGAGTTTCTGTCTATGATCAATCTTAAATTTTGCCATTAAGAAGACTGGAAGAGAAACGGAATATTGTAAAATAATTACACTCGAAAATATTTTCAGAGTTCTATTGACAAATGAAAATTTCCTTTCAGCTAGAAAAATGCAGTAACAGAAAACTTTAACGCAGTTGCAGCTCGGTCAGAAAAAGTAGGTTTCTAAACAGGAGGAAATTATTAACGAGTGAGAGTAAAGTATGGTAGCTAAAAAGTTAGTAATAGAAGATTATCATAATTAATAATTGTATTAAATTTTGTCTCTATTGACCAAAAATTATACGGTTCAAAACATTTACCCCTTCAAAAATCGTAATAAAAATGGACTTTATGGAAATACCGTCTACCCGATTTGAACAAAAATTGGTGGAATATTACAGTAGGGTTTGTTAAATATTTGTTCTAAATTTCGAAGGTATTGGTCCCAAATTAAGCATTTTACAGCTAAAATAAAAACAAAAACACTAACTCAGCAGAAGCTCCCTTAGGAAAATTAAATTTTGATTGTATTAAACTTTGTAGCTATCGTCCTAAAATTACACGCAGTTTAAAACCATTACTTCTTTCAAAATTAAAACAGAAATGGACTTTATGGAAATACCTCCGACAGATCCGTACCAAAAATAGTGATACGTATGTTACAATAAATTATAGTAAATGTTTGTTCCAAATTTCGTAACTATATTGGTCTAAAACTAACCATTTTATAGACAAAATAAAAATTAAAATAAGGGTATTGGAGGTATTAGAAGTACTATACAGTTGTACCGAATTCGATAGGTCAGGTCCTTGGCTCGGTATTAATGTTTATATAAAATTTTATGACTATTGGACAAAAATTGCGACCTATTACCGGTACCAGGTAGCATGAAAATGGAATAAATTTGAACGTAGACTATATATAACTATATGGACTGAGTTTATTAGGCTACTCTGCTGTATTTGAATTCTAAATTTTCATTTTTAATTATAATTTTATTAAAATAAATTTATTTCTCAGTTATTGTGCATTCTTAAGTATGAACAATATCAAAAATTGTCGATTAATAAGTATAATTTCACTACTTTAATCAATGACAAGTTTTACAAATTTACTGCTAAAATGTCAATTTTTTGTTGAACTGTAACATCATTCCAATTACCTACATCAAATTAAATAAATGTGGACTCACTGAATAATCTGTGTAATGTCTCGTTTGATTGAAAACCATATGTGTAATTTTTGTTTGATTAGGTTTTTGGTATTACAGTTTGAATGACAGGTGAGCTGAACTGAACATCCTTTATTCCACCATAACTTTACTCAACGTTTAAAATGAATGAGGGCATTCAATAATGCACATCCCCAGTATCATGAGCTCATATACACTACTCTAGCTCCATCAGATTTCATGATAGTTTTATTTGAATAAGAAAAGAATAGATTTGGAAAGTGTTTCTCTTTTCATAGTTACCTGTAACTCTGGTCCAAGCGGATCAAATGAAGTGAATGAGGACTCATTTGATCAAGTGTAACATCGTAAGTATTTTAACCTCTCATTCATCATCGTAGCTTTATTAGGTGGCGAGATATTCTAGTTTAATAAAAAGCAGAGAACCTTCCTCTAATGATATTTATTTTGATATGTTGCATTCATCACTATGCTCAGTCCATATGGTTATGTATAGTCAAAGAGTTTGAAGTACCTAGCTAGAAGACCAGATTTCTTGGCAGTCTCTTCATTTCATGCATATGCAAATTTTTATATTTCAATAGTTTAAAATTCTTTCACATCAGCTTCTTAGTCGTACACAAGCATATATGATGAGCTCAACTATTTCCTCCCATCCAAGATCCAAGATCAGATTTTCCAAATTTAATAATTGGAAAATTCTAAATTCTTAGATTTTGTAACCTCTCTGGCTACTAAAATTTTGAAAATGAATTTTAAAGATGGGACATAACATGTAAGGGGAAGTTTTTTGATGGGTAAACATCCCAGCTCTTTGTAGAGCAATGCGAGACTTGATATGAGTGTTAGGCATAGGTCTCGTTGATGTGTCTTTATGGGCATATGTGTAGGTGCGTGATTTTGTGCGGGCCACTTGTCAATTGATGTTGAATGTAACATTCCAGTTTTAAAACAAACCTCTTTTATTTCATTCTACGATTACTCAGTGTTTGTTTAAGCTAGAGAGTTGGGATTAAAATTGCTGGACAGAGGAGAAAATTTACAAAATTTACACATAATTTTCTAATAGTTTTTATCTGTTTGGAGAAAAAATTTAAAAAAACGAAAATAATCCAAAATTTTCCATTTTTTGTATTCTAGAAACTTCTCCACCTTAGCCTGATTCACTCTTGGCTAGTTTTCTAGCTACTATTCAGTTACTTGGGGGCACTATTCTGTCAACAATTGAAGTCACTACAACATTTTAATCATTATAGTCAGCTTTAAATTAACGGATAGTCTTCTAAGAATCTCATTAGAATCTTATATGGCAAACTGCCAAGTTTAAATTAATTTCAAATGGTTGAAACGATGAGGGAATTTAACTGTTAACAGAATAATAGGTACCTTAAATTGCTGGCCTGTAGCATAAAAATTAGCAAAGTGTGAATTAGGCTTTTCACTCCAAGATTTCTCAGCAGCTATTCAAATTTGAGAGCTGAAATTAGTAGGTATCATTGAAAAGAAGAGAAAATTTCATAAATCTACAATCCATATAATTGTTTTTATCACATTTAGCAGTTTAAAAACAGACGAAATAAAAAACCCAAATCAATGAAAAATTCAGCGTTTTAGTATTGTTTAGATATTTTCAGGTTTACACATGAACATCAATAGAGCCACTGAAGCACTCACTTTTTTTTTTAGTCCTACTTCGTTGTATTCATATTTCAGGTTTGGGAAAAACTATTCTTAAATCACTTTGAATATGAATTTGAGTTTTCATGGCCAATGTTTAAATGTACCCATCTCCACTCCGAAGTTATTTCAAGACATCGAAATTAATAAATAGGTAAATTTTCATAGAAAACCTACTTGAAAAGCTTCAGGAAATATAACAAGTAAAATAATAAAACATTAATTTTGTTTTTTAATATATGAGGGAATAGCCTTTGACTGTATAGTACTGGACTAGTAAGGCTCCATAAGACCAATGTAATGTCAAGATATGCTGGCGAAAAAGTAGGCGACCTTAGCGTACCTTCTACATATTTTGATATTTTGCTTGAGTTCACCAATTTAGAATACATCTGATGAAGACAAGGATAGCGTATATAAACCCAAAGCAAAGTATGTCAAAACGTATGCTCTAGTTGCTTATTTATCGCCGGCATGTCTAATCAGAAGACAGAAATCATCTTTCTTTACTGCTCCAGTAGTCAGTACCTACTATATAGTCATAAGTCCGAATTAATGCTTAAGAGATTTTGCGCAGAGTTTTCTTCCTTTTTTATTAAAAGAGAAAAAGCAGAAGCACAAAATACTTTAGTTACTTACATGTTAATATTGAAGTATTATATTCTTCAAAAATTAGAAAAATGGCAAAAGATTCCAACGACCGTACTTAATAAAAATAGCTACCTAAATAATTATTCAATAATATGTGTTTAAAATGAATAAATAAATAAATAAATAAATTTGTATCATTTGTAATATGAGTGAAACTTATTTTCCACATTTTTTTCGGAATAGTAATATAAAAAGCACTACGAACGAATTAAATTCTAGGTAGTAGGAATTAACGCGCATGAAAAAAACAACATCCATATTTTATAAAAAATCAGAGCCCAACCAGACCAAATCTTTTCCAGGCAAACATAACATATCATTACCATAATGGTATTTGATGGCAATAATAATTGATAACAAATATTTATTCTCATTTTGATCTTGATGAACTGCTTTTTAAATGATAAAGGTCATAGGATGACTTCATGGTGGTACTGCATTAA
Source organism: Ericerus pela (assembly GCA_011428145.1). Classification (NCBI taxonomy): domain Eukaryota; kingdom Metazoa; phylum Arthropoda; class Insecta; order Hemiptera; family Coccidae; genus Ericerus; species Ericerus pela. The sequence continues at coordinate 27,941 of WOFM01000421.1, read as the reverse complement.
TTTAAAAAAAAATCAGTAGCCAGGTTTCCACAAGGCTTTTTTATCAGATACAATCCAAGTTTCTAAAAAAGCGAGATTGTAGCTTTTAAAAAAGCCTGGTGAAAACCCTGTTAATGAGATAGGTAGGTACCTACCTAATTCTTGAGTTATATTTAAAAAACTTTATATGTTTTAGAAAAAAATTGCCGCTATAACGCAAATGTAAATAGAATTTTTTTTAATCAAAAGACAGAATGACTTAAAAAAACAAAAAAACAAACAATAAAAATATCCTAAACAGAGAAAAACATCATAAAAATTTCTCTGGCAAGATCTAGATACGGAAGAAATTTTTGAAGGGTTGGTTTATACTTTTATTGTTCTTTAAGTTTGTTCGATTTGTACAAACAAAAACAGAATTTAACTTTACTCGAAAAGTTATAAGGAGTGAGAGATGAAAAGCGAAATGCTTCATAAAGAACCAATCATTGTCATGCACGCGTTCAAGTGAACGTAATAGGAAAATTCTTAGGGAAATAGAGAATACACAAATAATTATACTACATTTCGAAGTTTCACAAGGAAATAAACTTACAGACATATCTCTTCCGTCAAAATCAGATCTGACAGATTGAATATAACCACACTAGAATTATATTTTTGTAATAAATTAATTTTTTAACATATTATTTTCATAATTACGGCACTGCAACAATTATTTCCTACATCTCTTCCCTTCGAAGAAAAACCTGAGATAAATTTTTCATTTACAATCAAATTAGCAAGTGATATATGTCCACTTCAACTGAAGCCACAGGTTCACAATTTGTGTCAAAATTAAGATGTCTACCAAATAAAAGAAAATTTTCACTTGTCTTTTCCTAAATTATGTAAGCTTATATGGGAACTTCCTCGGATTTCCGATTTCAATAATTCCAGTCCCTACATCTTGCTGTAGCAATTTTAAAAACGTCATTTTTCTCTTTTTAACTCACTTTTATTGCGGTTTTACTTTAAAGTTAATTCTATTTGAAAAAAAAAAAAATTATTAATTTGGGTAGGTGCCCCCAATTCTATTTTATTTCGTTATAATTCCAGTGTGGATCTTTCTGAAGAAATTTTAAGTTATTTTTTTATTTGGTTCTATTTTTATATAAAACATATTTTTCAATTATTTTTTGTTCCATTTACATGAGCGTAATAGCGTTAGCGAAAATTTTGCTTTATGACTAACAGTTTTTTAAATATAACTCAATAACTATCTCGTCGATTTTAAAAAAATTGAATGGAACCACCACTGGATCACTCTCTATCATTTAAAAAAAAGTTCATCAATCAGGGTGAGAAATTATGCAGAAACTAACATCCAAAAAAAAGGAGGGTACCGATTGAACAGATAACCTCCTTTTTATGAAGTCGGTTGAAAACAATAAAGAAGTACCTACGGACTGTTATATTTTTTTTCCGACTAACCATTTTTCAAATGATACCAGCGGCTTTCTATCGATTGCATTCAGTAAACTATTGACACGATGTTATGTAATGGCTGGCTCAGAGATTTTCAATATAAACTAAGCGGATGATAAGGGAATTCCTCCGGTAGTTATGGATTGCAATCTTGTGTTATTCCCTCACTGTACCTTTTAACCCGACCTTGGTTCAAATGATTAAAAGTTAACGATCAGAAAAATTAAATGAGAAGTTTCCCGATGTAGGCAGCTGATCAGTAATATAAATAAGTTTTTTTTCTTTCAAATTGGGGATTAGCAATCAGCGTTGAGATCGTTCTAACCCCTAGGATTTTTTGACAAAGTTTAGAGTACGGGGTTGATTGAGATCCGGTAGCTGGAGCTGCGGTCATTCAACAAGAATTTTCCTATCAGTTGTGGGAACCTCCAGCTAAACCTACAATGTCGAACCCACGACTTCATAGTTAGAAACTTAGCATCTTGCTACCACGCCATGCCTCTTTACATATATTTATATAATTTTTTATTCAATTAATACACGTTTATCTCTCTTATAGTATTTTTTATTGTTATTAATATTATTATATTTTTTTTACAACATAAGTAATTTAATTTTTAGAAAAATGAGAAACCTGAGTTAACAAGCCACCATTTTACACGGTGACGCACACACGAGACAAAAATATTTTTTAAGTGGACAGCACATTTCCACATTCATTTTGCATAAAATATATTATAATGCACATTTTAAATAGAAATAGTAAAAATTAAAAAATTAATAAACACTTCACTTAACACTCAGGGACGATAAAGACGCAAACAGACAACGAACAATGTGACACCTCAGTGATATAACAAATCTTACACGTATGTTCAGATTCAAATCAAGAAAGCCATAAAGGCCTAAACAGAATTTTATAGTCCATTACTATTAACTGAAAAATTTTGAATTTCCTTAAATAATATCTCGATTAATCATTCGTTTGAAACTATCAGTGTAAAATTTATAAGGAAATCAGGAATTTGTTGACAAAATTTTCCTGTCACACTACTGAACCTAATACTAGCTATGTTCTTTCCGGTCCTTGTTGTGGAAAGATATGACAACTTCCCAACTGTAAAAATTCCACTTTCTTTACGCACTCGTGTATGTTATCAAAATTTTATGAAGTTAGAGAAACTACGTTTTGCACTCGTTGTGAAAAAGTTTCAGAGTGTTGCCATAGTTTTCCACATGTATTCGACAGTTAGTGTGAGTTGTGTAAGTAAAGAACTTCTAAGATGAGAAGACGCATACGCCATTTTCTGTCCAATTTTGATTCTTTCTTTACATCTACATGTTATTTCAATGGGCAAGGTCAAAACACAAAATCATTTTTCTCAATTATGAATTATTGTAATCGTATGAAATAAATTAAAAAGATAATTGAAAAGAATTTCTTATCGGAATATTGAATTAAAATCGATAAATGTGACGAAAAATTGAAATTAGAAGGAATTACATACAGTTTTCATAGGACAGTCAATGAGGTATGCGCTTACTTGTCTTAGAGGCTCTCAAGTAAAAGATGTAGCGTTTGTTTACTTTTCGACGACTGCTGGAATATTTGACGTCAATATAAATACAACTAATCATAACTGTTGTCAATTTACTCTTAACTTTTCACAGCGAACAGTCAAAAAGAACACAGCTTATAGCAAGAGTTAGTATTTCTGAACTGTATTTATTTTCAGCACTTGATCGAGTCATATTGAATCACATATTATATTACTCGTTTTTAAAAGGAATAACGAAATTACATTTTGTAGAGAAAAATAATGCTAGTCCAAATAAATGGTGCAATGCAGACTTCACTTCAAATGTGGCACAACTGGATGAATCTGAACACACTCTGAATTTTGAGTTTGAACACTCGCCAAAGCACAAAGAAGAATCGCCTACACGGTGGAGTTATAATCGAATTTTTGCATGAATCGACGCATACCTCCCACATTGGAGAATGTGTCTTACGATGCAGCCGCGTTCATCAAGGTGTACCCCACCATCAAGTATATGATCACGTACTCGCATACAAACCGACAAAATCGAAATTACAACATGCGTCACAGGATGTACCCACAATTATTCGTAAATTCACCATTACACTGATGAAAAGTCACTCTCGTCGGTGCCTTCGACTGACCTGGCACCGATGGGAGCCGATAGCGGAGCACCTTTTTCTACATTTTCGCTGCACTCTTCAGTAAGAACGACGTTAACGCCACCACTAAAGCGCGACCCATGACGACCATCGCTCCGTCCACCTTTGCAACGACCTGCCAACTTATCGCCATCATCGTGCACCGTCTCCTCGTCCCTCTCACCCTCCTCCACATCGTCGGTGTCCACGCTGACATTCTGCAACCGCTGCCGAATGCAGAACACGTCATCGTGATGACGGTGACCATTTAAATTGTCCGCATCCGGCACCACGCTCCGTCTACCCATTTGGCATCCGTGACTCAAGCTCTTGGCGGTGGTACGTTTTCCTTTCGGGCACCTGGTGCTGCAAGTGCGGCGTGCGGTCGTCACCTCCCTCTCGCCGTGATCGATGTGGCGTGTTTTACGTCCGCCGCATATTTTAACGCCAGCGTCTCCACCGCCGCCATCGCCGACTCCGACGGCCGCTAACGCCTTCTTTCTGGCGTCGCATCGACATTCGACGAGTCGAGAACGGTCTCGCCGTTTCTTGGGCGAAGGCCGGCGCCTAGTGGCGCAGCAGCGATTTTCGGCGGCAACCGAGCTGGCGTCCGAACACACGTTGGCAGTGTCGTCGTCCGACTCACCGGACGCTTCACTCTTGGGCGGTCGAGCAGCGGCGTGCGAGCAACAACCACTGGCGCCACCTCCGGCTGCACGACAGTCACTTTTTTGGACGTCTCTTCGATTGACTTTACTTTTGGGCAACCATTTGTGGTTGGCGGCCAGCCCTACTTCGGTGGTTGGTTCGTTTTCACCAGTTTTAGACGCTGGCGAGGGGAAAACGCCGGTGACCGGTGCCTCCGTTTTGACTTTGATATTCTTCACGATGTCCTCGAGCACCACGACCATCAACGACGCAAGCGTTTTTTCGGTGTACTCGAACAGCTTGGTGGTTAGCTTCTCACACGCATTACGTGCGTCATCGGATACGAGGTTCACGTTGAGGCGATGTTTGACGTGGTTTAGCAGGTGCTCCAACAAGAAATTCGGATTTCCGAACAGTGGCACCTCTCCACATTTCTGCAAACAAATGAAGGAAATAATAAAGTCTTTTTTCAGAATCGCGTGAAAAGTGCAACGTGAATCTCTCGCGCAAGGTACACAAACGAAATATTTAGTTTCTTCAATATTTGTGAATTTTATTGATAGCCCGAGTTGTAGTAGACCAGTGCTTCGATCATATAGGTGTACGGATACATAGCAGCTGTATCTCGCCAATGCTGATCAAATGTGCAATGATTATAAAACCCGTAAGTGAGCATAGATTTTCAACATATGGGCAGTAAGTCTTTTTTCTTCTGTTTTCAGTTTGTTGGTCCTGTCATGGCGGATTCAGGGGAGAATGGAAAAATTTTCACCCAAACACGAAAAAACAAAATTTCTTCGTACTTTTATAAGTTAGTGTAAAACGTGTGAAGTGAAACTTAACGAACTCTACTGCATTCACATAAAAACACATAACCTAACCGCAATTGCGATCCTAACGGTCTGGTACTGCTCTAGCAGCAAACTCAATAACTATTCGCGGATTTATCCATATACAAACCAAAAACGAAGTCTTAATTCTGTTCGCAAACGGAGTTAAAAAGAACTTATAATAATATGATGTTAAAAATGAATTTTTGAAAATATGCTTTTATAAGTGTAAGACGTGTGAAATAAAACTTAGCGAACTTTATTACACTCACACAGAAACAAGTAACCTAACCCACAATTGTGATCCTAGCGTTCTGGTATTGTTCTGGCGGCAAACTCAGTAACTATTCGCAAGTCTATCTATATTCGAACCAAAAACGAAGTCTAAATTCTGTTCCTAAATGGAGTAAAATAAAAGCATATAAAAAATATAAAAATAAGTAATTTTCATAAAAAAGAAAATCTACTAAAAAACTTTCAAAAAATTTTTTTTACTCGTTCCACTCGTGAAATATGTTTTTTGGTATTGTGAAACACCTCCAACAGATAAATCCTAAACACTGCACCTGAACATAAACGCAATTTTCAGTTTTATAGGGGCCCATAAATTTTCCTCTCTACAGCCCTGGTTATAGATACTCACATAAACATGAAAATCTGCACCAAACATATAACACCCTAAAATGGACCTAAGTTTCACTCCATTTCACTGAATTCACAGCAATGTATTTATAGCATAGCTTTAAATTCACAGGACCAAGAGACTGAAAATAGACAAAAAAAGTCTAACTGCGCATGCTAAAAAACTTTTGTCCATTTCAGCTCTTTAGAATGACGGCACGTTCAGTTAACGTCGGTGAGATAGGGCTACTGGATATCCAGTACTAAATGATCTAAGGTATTGTCAGATACTATTCCTCATCACTGGTCAAATGAGCGACTGAGCGTTTTTCTTCGCAACAAATATCTACGCAGAAAAATGACTTAGCGGACAAAAATTGGCAGAAAAAGGTAAGCCCAAAATCTCATGATGCGCGAATGTATTCATCCAATCGAGGCCTTTTGAAAACCAAAGATTTCATGGAGCTTGGCACACAAGAGAGGAAATGTGGTGTGTGGAATACCTTGTCGTGAGAGATATTCTCACCAGAAGGAAATTCAACAGAATTTAAGCGTGTTCAGCCACTTTGTACACAAGTACGGGTAAGCCAAAACCAAGGCGAACACTGGCGATTTTAGAGCCGGTTCGGGTGGTTTATATACGGCTTATTTGCACGCACACAAACACACGTACGTAAGATAATACGTACGTCAGTGAGGGCGGCCAGGTCGCATCATCCCCTATCATGATAAGAGATGGCTGGCCGGTTCGTGTACGGATCGTGACATTGTTTAGTGATGTCACGATTTGGTACTCGTGCATTACCTGCATGTACTTGCAGGTAATTACGATCGAACGTATTTTGTGTAGTTTTACATCACGAGGACGATTATTTGCCTGCCCTTTGGGGCGGCAACTATCGTCGAGGGGTCCGAGCCCCTTTACCTCATACCAGTGAGTCCCCACACAGTGTTTTTACTTTTTTTTGTTATTACAACGGATAAGAAAAAAATGTAGGGTAAAGTGTATGAATTTCTACGTTAAACGGGCATGTTTTCTTAGGTAACATCCACCTAAATTTTGTATGCCCATTTTTTTTCAAGCGGATTTTTTTGGCAGCAGAGAAAAAATGTGCACGTGACTTAGCCGTAGTGCGTATTACAATTATAACGAGTTTTTATTATAACTGGAGTCTTTTCATTCTAAATCGTCCACAGGCACACCCATCCTCATAAAAAAAAAAAGTATAAAAACCGAGAGCGCAGACTTTCCTGAATAGACAATAAAATTTGGAACAGGGAAGTCGCAGGTATTTTATGCAAAGTATACTGATTGCATACTAGAATCATGGGTTTGTAATCGTAGCCTGTAGAAAATAGTGCACCATTTCATGTCTTACAAATTTGAAAAAGCCTTTTGGTATTTTACTCCCATATTTATAAAATAAGTTGTCCAGGTGCAAAACTTCTAAAGTACCACATAAAAAAATATTACGAAGAAAAACAAACCAAACCCAACCCAACTTCATTCATCTAGCCGAGAAGTGAAAATCGCATTGTTACAAATTGATATCCGCGAGACCTACTTTTGAAACAAATAAAGTATCTGTTCAATTGATTTTCAAAATCCTTATTCCAAAACATGTAATTCTACATAAATTTCTGATCGTTTATGTCATTTTTTCTCAAGTTATGCTCAAATATGTGCTAAAAAAGTGAAGCTGGCAACTGTGTTGAGGAACCGATTTTCATTCTACTTCAGGGCTTGATAAGTGAAGTTAGCTTCGACAAAACATATACTTCAATAATTAATGCAAATTCCTTCTGGCAATTTTGACAATACATTGTCTAGAATAAAGTAATATTGACTATTTGACAAGAAGAAGCACTCCCATAAAGCCAATGTAATAATATAGGATTCAGTTTGTAGTTCGGATAATTATCCAACTAACAACGCATATGCGTTGGATCTTCAAAGTGAGGGGAATTGAATCACAAATCGATATTTCGAGAACCAAACATACGATTTCAGCCAAATTTTCACAGAATCTTCAGCTAACATATGCCGATGTTTCCAAAAAATTTCAGATTTTTAAGATCGCTTCTCTCACAATTGCTTTCGATATCTTTGGTTGTATGGAAGTTCAATGGAAACAAATGGTAAAAATTAAGGGGGTAGTCAATGACAGCTCTACGTGGCCATTCATAGAATCAATTTTTAAATTAATTTTTTTTTTAGTGCACAGTAAGAAAATTAAAAAATCAATTTAGAGATCTTACGATTATGTATGAATAATACAAATTATTTATGTGGATGGTCTGTGATACACATAGGGCAAGAGGAAATAAGTTAGGTTAGAAACGAGTTTTTAAAAAATACACTTTTATAATTTGAAGAAGAAAATGACGAAAGAAAAAATAAAATTTCTCTTTTTTTCCGGAAGAAAAACAAACAAAAATTAAAAAAACAACTGATAAAAACGGATATAAGTGTATGTGTGCGTGTGTTTTAACACGCGAAAGCAGCGCCGAAGTTGGTCATCCGGTGTACTTCAACAAATTGAGTGAGTAGAATAAAAGCGTATAAAAATGATACTTATGTAATTCTTAAATATTATAAATTATCAATATCCATACATAAACATATATACAAATAACTTTAATTTTCCAGTCACTGTTGGCACTTGAGTATAGTTCTTGCATACCGGCCTTAAAAATAATTGTACACTTTGTACTTCACTGGTTTTATGCTTTGACTATATAGTACTGGACCAGTAAATAATGATGATTTCTGGTTAGACACTCCGGCGCTAAGTAGGCAACATAATATACTACTTGACATACTTTGTTGAGGTACAAGTCCTCTCTACTCGCACCTCTGGCAACACTGCTTACATATACTTTGTTCACTATACTAATATTCGTGTATCTTAATTTGGTCACACTGACTTCATTGTTCAGCTATGGTTTAATCAATTCTGTTTCAATAAATGTTCCCGGCCTCCATTTGTGAAGTAAACATCATAGTGAACGTACAACTTGTTTTCTTTAACCTCTAAGTAGCTACAGAATGGAAAGTAATGGTAAATGAATTCACTTCACATACTTAGTTGTACTAATACAAGGATCAAATCTTCAGCCTTTAAAATCCCATTTATATGATGAAACAGGCCTGGAAATATGCAAATTTTAAAAATTTAGAATGATTAAAAACCTGCATTTTTGGAATCATCAGAGGTTGTCCAGAGTTTCCCTTTGAATATTATGTTCATCTCATGGGTATGTAATACAGAATATGAAATAAATAAAGTATTAACCAACTCCGTTAAAAACATGTAATTAAATCAGAAAATAAATTGAAAATCTATTTTTGCTTTTACATAGTTCATCCAGATTGGACAATATCCATTTCTAAACTTTGTTCCATACCATTATAGATTCAATGAATCAAATAGAGTTGAAAAGAGCCAAGCTTTTCCAATCACAGTAATGCATTTTATGACCGTTTTTTAATTTACTACCATACACAAGGTCAAAAACACTCAACCACTAAATTTGTTACAACTTTCAATTAATGTAAATTCATTTGAATGGATTCATTCTAACGGCATTTAAAATAAATTATTGATAACTCATTTTTAGTTTGTCTGGACCCAATATGTATTGTCAGTGGCAAATGGCATTAACCCATGGCTGCCAAAATTAAGACAACTATAAAATATGGACCAAACCGATTATTTTAACCTTGTCATTCTTCAATGGAAGGAAAGTGGAACTTCAGGCTTTCTTTTTCATTAACATTTCGGTAAATCTTGAAAATACAACTCCTCCAAAACTAACCCACTGATTTCAATGAAATTTTGGATGCACATTCTACATCATTTCCCAAATGCAACACCGTATATTTTTACTTGATACAATTTTTTAATCAAAAATTATTAAAGTTTTAAAAAAATATGTATGTCAAACAAAAATACATTTTTTTTTTTATCAAATGAGACATAGTTCGCAATTTTCTTTCAATAGTTGCAAAATTTGGTAAATACATTCGGATAATCATGGGAAAGGAAGAACCTTATTGTTTTTGGTGTAGACTGACTCTACAATATGGCCGGTAGGGGCAATTATGTTCCATTTTTAGCAATTTAATAGCTTTAAAATGAGTAATTTTCAACCAAGTCTCAATTTGGAACTCTTCTAACATGCTTCTAAATTTGGAGGCAATTAGCTTCACAGTTCATGCCTCCGTATGGTTAAGAGGGGCTAATTTTTAATTTAACTCAGTCAAGGTTAAAATTATTTTTTCCATTTAGATAATAGCACTGAAAAATACATTTGTCAAGCTTGATCGAGAAAAACTCTCATTTCAGACTAAAAAAATTATATTACCTTCAAAAAGTCAATTTTTTTGGCTTTCTCCAGTTGCCCTACCTATATTAGAATAAAAGCTAATGGATTCAGAGCTTCATGCTTAACCAACTACCCTACATGTTTTTTAAAGAAAATGACGTATGTTTTTTTCATTTTTCTCATTTCCCTAATATACCAGTTTGCTTACTAAAAGTTTATTAAAATGATCTCATAAAAAAATGTGGTTCGGGACGATGAAAATTTTTAATTTCATAATAAAAGAAAACTAATGACACCATTTGGTCATTTTGAACTAATTTTTTAAGTAACTATACATATAATACAGTATAACTACACATACATGCATATATACTATGACGTATGTATTGGCTAAACTGCTGTAACACAGTTTGAAGAAAATTACATAAGGGATAGAGTTGAAATTTTCACAAATTTTAGTTTGTATATAGGACCCGGTCTGATAGAATTTTGATGCCAACTGATTCAGTAGTTTCCAAAAAAAAAAAAAGAAAAATAATAAATAGTAATGTGGGAAATATATATATTTCATACGCACAAAGTAATCTCTTATCAAGTACAACCAAAATCATACATACATACTTTGTTTGTATGTTCTTACTTGCAGATACAGGCAAGTAAGATACAACGTTCGGCCGATGACAATATAATAGATAAAGATCTCGGCGATGTCTAGAACTGGTACACGAACGTATTATGTCATTTCTTATCAATAGCCATAGCAATGAATAAGAAATGACATACTTTCTATAACACATATACATATGTAAATGTACATGAGTGTCTGTGTATGTGTGCCAAATCCACTATATAAACTCACAAAACAGGCTAAAAAATTGCCAGTGTTTGCCGAGGATTTGGCTCTCCCATACTTTACAGTATGAAGTGGCAGAACACGCAAATTATGTAGAAGACCTTATTGTGTGAATATCTCTCACAACAAGGTATTCCACAAGTAAAAATTGCTGGAAAAGTGGATTTCAAAAGATTTTCAAAAAAACTACAAAAGAGATAGGTCATTAGGCTGAAATTTTCATCAAAAATGTTTCTTATAGGGCAAGGTCTGATAAGAGTTTAGTGTCACTTAATTTAGTTGTTTCTGATAGCACTGAAAGCGAAAAAATTGGTGGAACAGTGCTCCTCTCACTTGATAGATTTTTACAAAATTTTGGCTCTGTGTGAATTCCTATTTTTAGATAGTTTCTGTCAAATTGTGTTTTAAATGCTGAACTATATTGATTTTGAAAGTTTCAGTTTTAAATGTATTCTTTTCAAATTGGTTCAAAATTCTATTTAATGGTCTTTATGTCAGGGTCAGTTCATAAAAGGGAAAAATTGAAGAATTGCCAGAGCTTATTATCAAATCTTAATTCAGCATTATTCTAATAAGCTAACAAATTTGACTGACATAATTAGGCTTACCTATGGTGTCTTCACAATGTATTTTGAATGTCTAGTTGGAAAACCAAATTTTTCTTGCAATGCTTACTGCACAAGAGGTTTTAGAATATAATTTTTTAAATCGGTGAACATCAGTAAAAATTGAGTTCAAGCATGTGAAGCCTCACCCTTTTACGCCATGGGCATACTTAGTTACACGGGCGGTGGGATCTTTCAAGCAGTTGTGGGAGGCAAAGAAGGAGGGAAAAACCAGGAGCCTATCCTGGCATTGCAGACATACAAAGTGGCATGCCTTGGCCAATGCCCCCCTGCACTGTCCAGAAGATCCCTCCACTGATACTGTGCCTTTCAATATCAGCAAATACCATAAGAAACAAAAAAAAAAAAATCAATATTAAATTTCATTAGTAAATACAGCACAAGCTGTGTTGTCTTCTAAAGGGCGGATGAGAACAGCTGTTAGAGGCAATTTTGACAACATACTCATGCTAGCCCCATGACTGATCAATTGTAAATAATTGTTTTTTCCTTTCCCCTCTGCCTACAACCTGTGGGTAACGTTATGTCTTTCTGAAAGTGAAATGGGTACAACAATTGTCGTGAAGAAGCAAATTTAATCTATTATAAAAAAGGGGGCTTCAGTCCCCACTCAGTTCGACTGAAACATTTAATGTGGTATAAATTTTAATGGCTGCCGAGTCTTCACCTTATATGAGCATACCTAAAAACAATCATTTCTTTTGAAATATAAGCAAAAATAAATTTTTTCTAAATATCTTCCAGCCCATCCTCACCAGAATTATTAGCATGTTGAAATAAATTAAATTTAATATTTTTTGTACATTTCTTAGTTACTGGTTCAAAATCAAGAATTTTATAGTCAACAAAATATCCAAAATAGCTACATCTTAAGTACCATCCAGTCAATCAGCGCCAAAATTACTAACATGGTAGAATAGTTCATAATAAATATTTGTTTTAAATTACATTCATATTGGTCCAAAATTCAGCATTTTATAGCAAAAATAAAAACAAAAATAGTTTAACCACAAGTACCAAACATCCAAAGCACACCAACATTTATAGAAAATTATAATAGATTATTATAAATATTTGTTCCAAATTTTGAAATTAAAAATTTGATAGCCAATACAAAAACAAAAATAATGATACCAGAAATACCATAAGGCCCCATCTATAACAAAATCAATAGGTCTGGTTTTTGGCTTGACACTAATATTTATTCCAAATTTTGTGACTACTGAACGAAAATTGCGACCTGTACTGAGGTAACAAGAAATCTTTTTATATATATTTATGAATTTGAGTTTGTGGGGACTCTCCCGTATGAGGTATAGGGGCTCGGACCCCTCGACGACAGTTGCCGCCCCAAAGGGCAGGCAAACAATTGTCCTTGTGACATTAAATACACAAAATACGTTCGATCGTAATTACCTGTACGTACTTGCAGGTAATGTACGAGTACCGAATTGTGACACAATAGAATGATGTCACGATTCGTACACAAACTGGCCAGCCATCTCTTATCTCGATAAGGGATGATGCGACCTGGCCGCCCTCACCGACGTACGTATTATCTTACGTACGTGTGTTTGTGTGAGTGCAAATAAGCCGTATATAAACCACCCGAACCGGCTCTAAAATTGCCAGTGTTCGCCTAGGTTTTGGCTTACCCGTACTTATGTACAAAATGGTTGAACACGCTTAAATTCTGTTAAATTTTCTTCTGGTGAGAATATCTCTCACAAGGTATTCCACAGAGTTTTTTGTGCCAAAATTTTCCTTGAGTTATGAAATGAAATACATACCCACCCACATCACCAGGTTGTTCCATGACACAAAGATTGATAAGTTAATTTTCAATAGAAAACAAAAACCTACAATCTCACTCTTAGTTGTCGAGAAAAGGGAAGCAAAGACGATAATCGAGAGCAAAATATATCATAGACTACCACAAGCGATGTTGTATTCATGCGTACCCTCCTACTCAGACACTTTTTTCTTCTCATTTTCTTCTTCACTTTGCACTGATATCTTCGCTGAGATTCCTGCCATCTGCCTTCACGTTTTAGTTTTTAGCTCATAGTAAAATTAAAATGTCTTCAACATTGAAAAAATTATGTTCCTCTACCCAATTTGAATAGTCGTTGCAGTTCTTATTATGTATTCAGAAATTTCAATTGTTTCAGTTTCAATTCCGATTTTCGATAGGGAAGAGTTTAAGATATTTTTTTCTTAAAAACAAAGTGATTATATTAAAGATTATGTTTTTTGAGGCTGGATTGAATTTTCAGTTTTTAGTTGGATTGAACCTTTTATTGAGCCCTTTGTGGGTTATGATCCCAAAAAAGGGTTAGGATGATTATTTCTCCAAAAATTGAGTTATATAATGTGAAAAATGTTGTTAAAGCCAGAGTTCAAATTATGAGATGATTTTTAGATTGTACCAATCTTTAGGGCCCCTGTGACCCAGAAAAGAGATCAGGATATTTTCTATAAAAAATTAAGTCACACATTTTCAACTATGTTTTTTTGAGGTCCTGAGTTTAAAATTTCAGTTCATTTTTAGATGAAATCTATCATTGGGCCCCCTTTGACTTCAAAAAGAGATTAAAAAATATTTTCTCGACAGATTGAATGATATATGGTTGGTTTTTTGTTTGAAGTATGGTGTTGAAATTTACAGATCATTTTTGGATTGAAACACTTATTGGGCCCTCTGTAATCCCAAAAGGGTTGATTACATAAATTTTCAATTATTTTGTGATACATCCTCGGATATGTTTATTGAAGTGCAAAGTTTCACTACTAACACGTGTGATGTGGCCCAAGTACACTTTTTTGTGGGTTGGAGGAGGTGAGGTCGTTCTGGAAAATCCATTTTGCTTCAGTTGTAGTTCTGAGGTTAGCATGCGACCCGCGAATGCTACTTAGTTTCTTTTATCAAGGAACCAATGTACTTCAGCGCATAAAAATAAACTTACAATACAAATTTGGATGATTAACCATAAGAAAATTAGAAAGAGTGGTTAGAAAAATATCCAAAAATAAAGTTTTGTTGTTACCATCTGAAAATTCAAGGTTCACGAAAAACAAATTAGGCAAGCAACAATAATGAGAAGAAAAATGAGTTCCTTTTGATACTCTTTTTACATTTCACCTCACTCCAACTTAGTCTCCACCTTCTTTCTTTAAAGTTAGTAAGAATTACACTTTCTTCTTTCAATGTTCGGTTATTCGAGTCTGAATAAGAAATTTCTATGTTTTCAATGAATTATCCGAACAAAACAAAATTCCATACAAATAAGAATAAATGAGAAAAAATTACAATTACACGTTTTTGTCCAACAAAGAAATCAATCGAATAAAAATAAATTTGTTCCTGATTCAAAGCTTCATTAATGAAATGACAAAGTGTAGGCGCAGAAACGCTTCTTTTTTAATTCGCAAAATACACATCAAACATCTACAACAGAATTTCGCCAAAAAGTACAAACATACTTACATATTTTGCATCATCCATTACATTTACACGATCTTTGAAATCATTTTGGGGAAAAAATCGGTCATGAAAATAACTACTCTTATTGCTAAGCAAGGCGTCGAAGAAGGACATCTCCTTTCTGGCATACTCATGGTCGGTGAAATCATTTGAACGAACCTGACAAATAAAGTACATGATTTATCAATATTCCGGTAAGTCATCTTCATAAAGGAAGTGTATTCTGAGTAAAGGTATTCTGGGTCTCCAGAGCTTAGAGAACACGAATTTCAGAGAAAACTTCCCTCGTCGTAATATTCAAAAAAGTTTATTTACCCACTAACACTACGATATACACAAGCGTACCTGTTTTCACATGGATAGGTAACATTTTCTTTAAATATTGAAATCACCAAAGACTAATAGCACATTTCAGAGCAATTGATGTGAAACTAGTGTTGAATTTTCAATATCGTTAGAGATCACTGCAATTATTTCAAGTAAGTTCATCAAAATCTGCTGATGAAGACTTCTTGAATTACAAGATTTTGTAATAGATTGTGCGACCATTCTAAATTTTATAATTACCATGTTCAACAATTCGACCCAATACACGGTTATGTTAAAAGTTTAATATTTATAACTTCAACGTAATGAAACACTATTCTTAGTTAAGGTGAATGGAGTCACTCGTTTTAATTAAAATGACTCGTAGTAACAAATCGCAAAAAAGGAATAAAATCCGAAAAAAAATCATTCGTTCGCAGTCAAAGGGCAAATAATAACGAATTACCTGACGAGCATATTGTCTATTAATTATGTAATCTTCCAAACGTAGCTCCTCAAACGATTTATCCCGATATTCTGGCATACTTGTTATCGTTTGAAAACGGCACTTCTGATTCATCAATCCATCCGATTTAATTACAGGTTGAAACTGAATACTAGTGCCTATAAGATACAACACGAAATTGCATACTTTTGCAAAATCATAAAGACAAACAACGAAGATTACCAACCAAATCTCTGATTGACTGTATTATCAAATACAGACCCTCTCACGTCGAACCAACGATCATTAGTACTCGAGATTGGAAAATTGTTACGAACTACATCTATACCCCGATTACTCATTGCAGGACTGGCTGAACTATATCCTGGTTGAGTATAGCCGAACATCGCTTCATTTGCAGTAAAACACGACGTGGTTGAAAAGATATGACCCGGATCAGAGTGATCTGAAAATTTTATCCAAATTTAAATAAACCAGAACATATAAATACTTCCCGGGGATAATGTTTTCATGAACTAATACTTTTCGATACTGAAGACTCTTGTCCACCGACGCCCCAAAAAAACGGTGCTTTACGCCAACAACGTGGATCAAACGCAGGTAGTTTACTCGAGTCGGTTTCCATAGCCCCAAGCAGTTTGAAAATGAAGCGAGTGTGATTGTTAGTGTAATGATTGATTTTCTTTAAAAACAAGGGCCAAACTAGTACGGTAGATGGTAGTAAAGTATCAGAAATATAAATATTTCATAGAATAAGACGTTATTTAACACGGCTTTTTCAGACGGGTTTCTATCAAAATGAATGATTTGCATGCACAATTTAGTTCACGAACTGAGCAAATGCAACTGGGTACTCGGTAAGAAAAAAAAAGAGGATTTAATCTTTAGGAAGAAAATTCTTGGCCTAGATTGATCAAAATATCGAAATTAAACGTAACAAATATTAGTTGATCCCATAGAAAATGGCACAGTTACTGTTCAGAAGCGGACAGATAAAAAATTATGAATATTACACCAAGAAATTCGTTAAAACCAGTTGATATTTTGATGACGAATTGGAAAAAATTATTTTCAGCAACATACAATTCAAAAGGTTCAAAAGTGACTTTAATTCCAAAAATGTGTATTGGTTGGATTGGTTGGGTATGACACTTTAAACTTTGGAGTTAGAAGATTTCACACCAGTGTTGCCAGATTTTGAGAGCACGATAGATGTACACAAACCTTTGGAAGGTGTTGGGATACGATTCCCTCACCACCTCGCGAACATGTAACTGTACATTAATCAACACTACATGTAACGCATTACATTTATTGTTTCTGAATGTGGCGACACTGATTGCCAGAATAATATTCTTTCCGCCACTGCTCGACGGAGAATGTTCTCCGATCGTCAGTCGTTGTACTAAAGTTGTAAATAAACCTTTTTATTGATAAATGTCCGTACTTAGTTTTTCTTGGATGAAACGATCGAAACTCACCTCAACATGGTAGCCAGAGCTGCGTACCAACGAAAATAAGTGCGGGATTCAAAATGTGTTCGTGTTAATCGTGTAATTTGTTAAATGTAAAAAAGTTTTTGTGTTTCACGCAAAGTGAAAGGCTTAGTGCCGTGTGATACTTCCACGCAAAGTGGAAGAAAAGTTAAAAGTTCGTGAATGCAAAGTTCGGTTCCAGTGATTAAAGGAATTATCCTGGAAAATTGAAAAGTCGTAAATCAAATGAATCAAAGGTAATAGTTAAAATTAATGAAAACTTCAGTGAAATCTTGGGTGCCAGTTAAAACGTCGAAGTCGAGAGTTTGGTGTAAGCAGATCAGGTACAAGAGAATCCTGTGGTTTGGAAAACCAGCTTGCAGAGTCAAAAACGGCTGGCAGTTGTTTGTACTGTGTTCCGAAAAGGAAATTGAAATCAAAAAGTCAAAAGTCTGAAAGTTGCAGCGTCAAAAGTCCAAGTCAACATCGCAGAGAAGTAGAAGAAAAACGAAAAAATACGAAAAGGAAATCGAGATAAGTAAAAATTTAAAATAATTAGTAAATAATTGGTGTGATTTTATTCAAAAATTAATAGTAAAAGTTCCAAATTTTAGTGAAATAAAGTAAAACGTTCGAAATATTTTCATGTTAACTCTCATCCAAAATTAGAGGAAAGTTGAAACTTGAAAGGTATCTTTGTTAACCTTTCAAACTTTATCTTCTTGGTCGAGAGTGGTCGAAAAAGGGAAATATTTGTTGAATGAGATACATATTGTATAACAAAAGAAAAATATTGAACAACTATTGACTTTGTGTTGGGATACGATTCCCTCACTACCTCACGAACACACAACTGTACATTAATCAACACTGCGTGTAACTAATAACATTTATTCTTTTTACATGTGGCGACACTGATCGCCAGCATAATATTTTTTCCGCCACTGCTCGAGCGGAGAATGTTCTCCGCTCGTCAGTCGTTATACCAAAGTCGTAAATAAACCTTTTTTATTGATAAATGTCCGTGCTTTATTTTCGTTGGATGAAAAGATTGAAACTCACCTCAACATGGTAGCCAGAGCTGCGGACCAACGGAAATAAGTACGAAAAATAAAAAGTGCGTTCATAATAATCGTGAAATTAATCAAAAAAGTGAAAATTCGTGTGTTATGAAGAAATAAAAGTTCGTTTTGTGTAAAACCTCCGCGCAAAGTGGATGGAAAATTGAAAGTCTAAAAGTTTAAAGTTCGTGTCCAGTGATCGAAAGAAGCATCCTGGAAGAACAGAGAAACGGTGAATCAAATGAATAAAAGGTAAAAAATAAAATTGATGAAAACTTCAGTGAAATCGTGGGCACCGAGCAAAACGTCGAAGTCAAGAGTTTGGCGCAAGCAGATCAGGTACGAGAGGATCCTGTGGTTTGGAAAACCGGCTTGCAGAGTCAAAAACGGGTGGCAACTTTTCGTGCTGTGTTCCGGAGAAGAAGTTTAAATCGAAAAAGTCGAAGTCCTGAAAGCTGCAGAGTCAGTAGTCGAAGTCAACATCGAGGCAAAGGACCAAGGAAATAGAAAAATTACGAAAACCGAGTAAAGATAAGTAAAAATTTAGAATAATTAATTAATAATCGGTGTGATTTTTGCCCTAAAATTGGTAATAAAAATTTAAAAATTCGTTAAAGTAAAATAAAACGTTCGAAATATTTTCCTGTTGACTCTCAACCAAAATCAGAGGAAAGTTGAAACTTGAAAGATTCATTGGTAACCTTTCAGGCTTTATCTCGTTGGTCGAAATTGGTCGAAATAGGAAAATATTTAGTGAAAAAGATACACTTCAAACAACAATAGAAAATTATTAAACATATTTGACTTTGAGTGACAGTTTATTCCTGCCCGAAATCTGTATAAATCTTTTCAACTTAACAACAGATAACGAATTATTTTCTTTTCAGCTTCAACTTATTGTATTTTTGTTGAATAATTTCGTATTGAAAATTAATCTACGTTTTGACCTGTTCTGCAGAATTGTTTTTCGACCCGAAACTGGACCAAAAAGACTTAGTATATTTCGAAGCAAAGACACTTTGGAGGTGAATACAAAAAGACAATTCGAATTTAAAACGGATTGAAAACAACGGCGGAGAGATCGACTCATCGTCAGCGGCAGATAGCGTGAGATTTAAATATAAAAACGCATATTAGTTATTAAGATTTATAGAATAATATTTTGACTTTGCATTCCCGATCGAGCGGTTGAGACCGTGTTTGCATAATCGTGCGGCTAAGACCGTGTTACCCCCTAGTATTAAGCTCTCGTGTTTCTGAGGTAGGGAAAACAAGCCCTGAACGTAATAATTAAACAAAATGTCACGTTTTGACTCAAAAAAGGTCTTCGATGGAAGAAACTATGACGCTTGGAGAACCATGATGGTCTCCACACTTTACGCAGAAGGCCTATACCCGATAATGCACGATACAGAAACGGAAGTACTTTTTTTGGGATTAGATTTAAATAATTTTTTAAACCCCGAGTCTAGTAACGCTAACCCTGCAACCCGGATGACATATTTCCGAAATCAGGAAAAGGGAAAGGCTCTCATATACCAAGGTTTGAACAACGAATTAATAGAAAGAGTAAAGGATCTGAAAACTATAAACCAAATTTTGAAAGTACTTGACGAGAGATATAAAAGCTGCACTCAGGTCACGTACATTAACGCCAAACAAACATTCCAAAGATTAAAATTTCATAGCGATGGGAACATGAGAAGCTACTTGGATGTTTTCTCGAGGGCAGCCCAGAAAATAAGGGATTGTGGGAAGAATCTGGACAGACAGGAAGAGATAGAACAACTTCTAATCTCGTTAAACATGGACTACGATATGACAAGGCTGGAGTTTAATACATTAAGTCAGGACCAGAAAACAATTGAGACACTCCATGCCATGTTAATCGAAAGGTCGGACAGGCTGTACGATGAAAAAAAAATACAAATATAACAATAATAAATTTAGAAACTCCACAAATAATAATAAAAACCAAAAATTTCAATATGGAGGAAGTTATAACAGGTATAATTACTCAAATAGAACTCAAAATTTAAATCAGGGAAACCTAAAATATAATAATAATCAACAGAAAGAAATACCCAATAATAATAATGGTTACGAAAATAAAAAATACGAAAATAGTCAAAATAATAACACTTTGCCAAGTTCGAATACGATAGTTTGTTTCAAGTGCCATGGCAAAGGGCACATAGCTAAAGTATGTCCGTCAAATAAAGAGGGTGCAATACCCCAAAATAAATTAGATGGTCCTGCACAAAATACAAGATACGGACGAAACAACACCAATAATAATAATAACAGTAAAAACAAAAAAGAAAATGACGTTCAATGGTCAATGATGATCAGATACAGAAATCAGGAATCTAATAATAATAACAATTTAATAAATTTAATAACGTCAAATGACACAAAAAAAGAGTCAGACTCGAACTACGTTCCCTTGACCAAAAGAATAATGCTAGACGGTGGAGCTGTTGCTCATGTTATATCAGACCTGTCAAAATTGTCAAATCCAATAATGCTCGAAAAACCAATTGAACTGGAATGTGCCATCCAGGACACTCTATTAATAGCAACCCACATAGGGACCATGTTCATTAGAGTAGAAAACTCCGAAAGAGAACAAAAAGTTATAAGACTAAAAAACGTACACTATGTCCCATCACTAAACGTAGACCTGATGTCAGGAATAAAAATAACCGAAAATAGGGCACTGGGAATCGACCAAAACTTCTCAGCGGCACATATATATGTCAGAGGCACAAACGAAGTACTCTTCTCAGCCCCTAAAATAAAGGGGGTATACATGGTCAAGTACGAAATAGTGCCGGAATCCACAGTCAACTTAATAGAAAATGAAAGTGAGATAAATAAAATATGTCCTTACAAAAACGAATCAAATAAATTGGCATGTATGCCCAACATAAATTCCCAAGACGAATGGATGGAATATGAAATAGAGGAAGAGATAGTCGAGGAAAGTCAGGAGGAAAGTGAGAACAAGAGGGAAAATGAAACTAATAATGTCGAGAATTATAATACAATAACAAGTCAAGATAATGATAAAACAAGTGATCAAACCCAAAATAGGGAAATCAACGAGGAAAATGAAGAGACGAATCAGGACATAAATACAATCATTAATAATAACGAAGTAGATTACGAAACTGCGAATAATAATCAAGAATCGACCGAAAGTAAAGGGGATTCAAAAATAGAAAAACATATGATATGGCACAGAAGACTGGGACATCTTTCGGGAAAAAACTTAAAAAATTTAACCAAAGTGTCTAGAGGTATTCCGAATGGAATAACATTCCGAGATGATGAGTTCAGTTTGTGCGAAATATGTGTAAAGGCAAATTCTAAGAGACTAGGACACAATAGCACTAGATCTCGACCTGATAGAAAATTGGAACTCATTTCATCGGATACGATGGGCCCCTTTTCACCGGGTATATACGGTGAGAAGTATGTACTGATATTTGTAGACCATGCCACAAAATACACCTTCGTCTCCACCATAGAGAAAAAATCAATGGTGTGTGAGGAATTTAAGAAATTATATATGAAACTCAAAACAAAATTTCCGGACTGCCCAATTGCCACACTAAGATGTGACAACGCAAAAGAATATTTAGATTCTAATATGAAAACATTTTGCGAGGAAAACGGTGTGAGTCTCGAGCCTGTGGTCCCGTACTCACCAGAGCTAAATGCAATGGCTGAGAGACAGAACCAGACAATAATGGCTAGAACGAGAGCGATGCTGTTTGATTCCGAATTGGATTTCAGATTTTGGTCACTGGCAGTTCTAACGGCGGTATATGTCATAAATAGGAGCCCAACGAGGGCAAATAAAGAAAACAAAACACCTTTCGAAATACTTTACGGCATAAAGCCGGATTTATCAAACATGAGAGTTTTCGGGTCTCTGGCCTATAGACATATTCCTATGGAAGTTCGCCAACAACAAGCCACAAAAAATAAAAAGAAGAAAACAAACTCTGAACATCCAAAACTCACACAAAGGGCAGACAAGGGTGTATTCGTGGGATACACAAGCAGTGGTTACTGCATAAGAGACCCAATAAATGACAAATCACATGTAACTTGTGACGTCAGATTCGATGAAATGAGGAACATAATAAATATCGACAAAATTAATAATAATACAATACAAAAACCCTTAATAGTGAAACAAAAAATTATGTCCGCCGCATTATTAGGTACCTGAAAACAACAAGAGAATATTCTCTTGTATTTCACTCCGACCAAATAAAAATTAAAGCATTTGTCGATGCGTCGTATGCACCCGACGTAGACGATTCACCCATACTAATAGAAAACTTGGAGAAAGGGTGCTCCACCACAGGCTATATGATTTTCGCAAACGGAGACTTGTTGAATTGGGCCGTTCACCGGCAAAACTTAGTTGCAACCTCGTCAACTGCAGCTGAACTGATTGCGTTGAATGACGCACTTGACGACATATACGTGATCTGGAGACTGACTGAGAGCGTTTTTTCTGTAACCGACTCAGTGCAGGTGTATGAAGATAATATATCCGCATCACGCATTGCATCTGGGGGAGGCCAGAAACGCTCCAGGTCTTTAGCGATCAAATGTTACGCAGTTTTGGAAGCATTCCAAAATAAATTGATTACGTTTAACGATATTAGGTCATCTGATCAAGTTGCAGATATTTTAACGAAGGCACTTGATCGGAAAACGTACCAAAATATTGTCACGAAAATACTCCGAACAAGTCAACCTTTCGGCCATTAGTCTTGATTGACTCAACCCGCAAAATTTTTCGTTTTTGGTTTTGGACTGCGGATGGGCGTCGGTCTTTTAGCGCCTATCGTAAACCGAGCAGTCCATATGTCGTTTCACCACTCATTTCACAATTTTTTTTTCAATAGGTTCCCCGTCGCTGCTCTGCCTCTCTTATTGGCATCAGTATCCCCTAATATATACCATTGATTCCAACAATAGCAAATTTATATAAAACCACACAATTAATTATAAGGATATACACATAAATATATAACAATGTTATCTCCATACAGCTGACGATGAGGAGACATTGATCTCTCCGACGTGTTTTTTTTTATATAGATATATACGTTAATTAGAAAAATCACACTATATTTATAAGATGTGACACTAGAACATAAGGTTCAAAATATACCTCATGTTAACATTTACACGATTTATTTAAGATATGAACGCATAAACATTTATTAGACAATAACATACTAGTCAACGACACACAAATTTTTTAATAATCATTTTTTTACCATTTTTTATAGCAACTTTATGTGACAATTACATGTAATAATTTTGACTGCTTTTGCTTATTTATCTTTTTAGTTTTTTTTGTTGTTTGATACATGCAATATGTAACATCTATTCGCTTAAACGTTCGTTCGTCCGTTTTGAATCGCAGGGGGGTGTTGGGATACGATTCCCTCACTACCTCACGAACACACAACTGTACATTAATCAACACTGCGTGTAACTAATAACATTTATTCTTTTTACATGTGGCGACACTGATCGCCAGCATAATATTTTTTCCGCCACTGCTCGAGCGGAGAATGTTCTCCGCTCGTCAGTCGTTATACCAAAGTCGTAAATAAACCTTTTTTATTGATAAATGTCCGTGCTTTATTTTCGTTGGATGAAAAGATTGAAACTCACCTCAACACTTTGGTGACAGATTTTTCCTGTTCACAATTTACAAAGAGGACTTCCAATCGATAATAGATAATGAATTACTTTCCTTTCAGCATTAACCTTTTGTATTTCTGTTGAATAATTTTTGCCTTGAAATTTAACTTATGTTTTAACGTGTTCAACAGAATTATTTTCGTTCTGGAACGAGATCCAATGCTGAAACCATTTTCGATTTAAAAACTTTTGGCGATAAAATACCAGAATTTCGATAAACTGAGAAGAAGTTGAAACAACGGCGGAGAGATCAACTCATCGTCAGCGGCAGATTTACGTGATTCATAGTCGTAAGAATTAATTAGAGTATCGATTAATTATTAATAATTGTAATATAACATTTGACCTGCATTCCCGATTGAGCGGCTGAGACCGTGTTTTGCATAATCGTGCGGTTGAGACCGTGTTACCCCTAGATTTAAGTGCTCGTGTTTCTGAGGTAGGAATAATAAACCCCGATAGAAAAATTTTAACAATATGTCATGGTTTGACACAAAGAAAGTATTTGACGGGAGGAATTATGACGCCTGGAGGACCATGATGGTCTCCACACTTTATGCAGAGGGGCTATACCCAATCATGCAGGATACTGAAACAGAAGTACTATTTTTGGGATTAAAGTTGAACCGTTTCTTGAACCCTGAATATAGTAATGCAAACCCAGCAACACGAATGACATATTTCCGAAATCAGGAAAAGGGAAAGGCCCTCATATATCAGGGATTAAACAATGAATTGATCGAAAGAGTTAAAGACCTTAAAACAATAAACCAGATTCTAAAAGTTCTCAATGAGAGATATAAAAGTTGTACACAGGTCACATATATTAACGCAAAACAAGCATTCCAGAGACTAAAATTTAACAGCAATGGGAATATGAGAAGTTATTTAGATGTTTTCTCGAGGTCAGCCCAAAAAATAAGGGATTGTGGGAAGAATCTGGACAAACAGGAGGAGATAGAACAGCTCCTTATCTCACTAAATATGGACTACGACATGACTAGGCTGGAGTTCAATACTTTAAGTCAGAATCAAAAAACAATTGAAACACTCCACGCCATGTTAATTGAAAGGTGGGATAGGTTATATGACGAGAAAAAGTCAAAATATAATAATAATAATAAATTTCGTAATTTCACAAATAATAATAAAAATCAAAGATTTCAATATGGTGGAAATTACAATAGATATAATTACACAAATAGAAATCAAAACCATAATCAAAACATAGATCAGGGGAAAATGAAACATAATAATCAACAAACAGAAACGTCTCAGTATAATAATAATAACTGAAAATAAAAAATACGATAATAACCAAAATCAAAATACTTTGCCAAGTTCAAGTACACTAGTTTGTTTTAAATGTCATGGCAAAGGGCATATAGCTAAGGTATGTCCATCAAATAAAGAGGGTGCAAAACCCCAAAATAAATTGGATGGTCCCGCACAAAATACGAGATATGGACGAAGTAACACCAATAATAATAATAATAAAAACAAAAAAGAAAATGACGTTCAGTGGTCAATGATGATCAGATATAGAGATCAAGGACCGAATAACAATTCAAATAACAAATTAATAAATCTAATAACATCAAAAGATACAAAACAGGAGCCAGACCCCAATTACATTCCCCTTACCAAAAGGATTATGTTAGATGGTGGAGCTGTAGCTCACGTCATATCAGACCTGTCGAAGCTGTCCAACCCAATAATGTTAGAAAAACCCATTGAACTGGAATGTGCAATTCAAGATACACTCTTAGTGGCCACGCATATAGGTACAATGTTTATCAGAGTAGAGAACTCAGAACGCAACCAAAAAGTCATAAGACTAAAAAACGTACACTATGTACCATCCCTAAATGTAGACCTGATGTCAGGAATCAAAATAACTGAGAATAGGGCACTTGGAATAGATCAGAATTTCTCTGCAGCGCATATATATGTCAGAGGAACGAATGAAGTAGTTTTCTCAGCCCCAAAAATAAGGAGGGTATACATGGTTAAATACGAAATTGTACCGGAATCCACAGTTAATATAATAGAAGATGAAGATGAGTTAGAGAAAATATGTCCTTATAAAAATGAGTCGAATAAATTGGCATGCATGCCTAATATAGATTCCCAGGATGAATGGATGGAATATGGAATAGAGGAGGAAGTTATTGAGGAAAGTCAGGAGGAAGTGGAAGAGAATATAGAAAATGAAAATAATAATACACAAAATAAAACAAATAATAATAATTTAAATAATAATGACATAATAAATGTCAACAACGAAGATAATAATAGTGATCCGCAGAATAATGAAATAAACGAAGGTGATATTGAACTGAATGAGGATGTAGGTACGAATGGTAATGAAATAACAAATAATAACAATATAATAGATGATAATCAAGAAGTAAGCCAGGATATAGAAAGGCTAAAGATAGGTAAAAAAATAATATGGCATAGGAGATTGGGACATTTGTCGGGAAAGAACTTAAAACTATTAACAAAAGTCTCAAGGGGTATTCCAAATGGGATCACGTTCCGCGATGACGAATTTAGCCTTTGCGATATATGTGTAAAGGCTAATTCCAAAAGGTTGGGACATAGTGGAAACCACACAAGACCCGAAAGAAAATTGGAACTCGTTTCATCGGATACTATGGGCCCCTTTTTACCAGGAATATATGGTGAAAAGTACGTTTTAATATTCGTGGATCATGCCACAAAGTATACGTTTATCTCTACTATTGAGAAAAAATCAATGGTTTGTGAGGAATTTAGAAAATTGTACATGAAATTGAAGTCGAAATTCCCGGATCACCTTATAGCCACTTTAAGATGTGACAATGCTAGGGAATATCTTGACTCAAATATGAAAACATTTTGTAAGGAGAACGGCGTGAACCTTGAGCCTGTCGTTCTGTATTTGCCAGAGCTGAATGCAATGGCTGAAAGACAGAATCAAACGATAATAGCTAGAACTAGGGCCATGCTGTTCGACTCCGATCTGAACTTCAGTTATTGGTCATTGGCTGTTTTGACGGCTGTTTATATTATAAACAGAAGCCCAACTAGGGCCAATAAAGACAATAAAACCCCGTTCGAAATGTTTTATGGCATAAAGCCTGATTTATCCAATATGAGAGTTTTTGGATCTCTCGCATTTAGACACATGCCTATAGAAATCCGTCAACAGCAGGCTACAAAAAATAAAAGAAATAAAACCAAAGTAGAACATCCAAAATTAACGCAAAGATCTGATAAGGGTATATTTGTGGGATACACGAATAGTGGGAACTGTATAAGGAACCCGTTAATAGACAAATCGCACGTTACTTGCGATGTTAGATTCGATGAAACGAGAAATATCACAAAAATAATAAATAAAGATAATAATAATGAAATAATACAGGGAAATAATAATATAATAGAAACCCCCGTAATATTAAACCTATTTAAATCAAGATACAAAAATTACATTGAGGACCACATCCCTCAAAAATGGGAGGACGTCGACAATAATCCTTTTAGGGAAGAATGGCGACAAGCTATAAATGACGAGCTGAAATCACTGTCTGATATGGACGTGTGGGAAGTTGTACCCAGGGAGAGAAATGTGAGGTTAGTAGACACAAAGTGGTGTTTCACCACAAAGCCCAACAATCAAGGCATTCACATACCGAAGGCCAGATTGGTTGCAAGGGGTTTCAAAGATCTCACCCACTATTCTCTAACCGAGTGGTCCATAATTTGTTTCACAATTCATCTCACAATATACAATAGGTTCCCCGTAGCTGCTCTGCCTCTCTTATTGGTATCAGCATTCCCTAATATATACAATTGATTCCCACAATAGTACACTCATATTAAAA